>BSBK01001879.1:1012500-1612500 GCA_027943335.1 Chamaecyparis obtusa | reverse complement strand
ACAAAGCTGGGTCTATGAAATAACGCCTTTTAATTAATTTTTCAGGCAACATGGCACAAAGGACATTCATTGGCTCAGACAGTGTTTTCCTGCCTTTACCTTCTAGATGTGGAGAGGACATCTCTGAATCCTCTTTTGCATTCATATTGTAGAACAGTGCGGGCAACTTGTGAGCTGATTCGTTCAGCTGTTTCTGATTCCCGCACTCATGAAGTAAATTTGGTTTACTTTTACTGAACATTCTGTTATTCTCATCTTTTGCTGATTTTCTTTCTGATTGTAACTACCTAAAAGTAAATAAATGTTAATAAGTTCAGAATCCAGATATATTGTACGATGGGTCAATCAAGTTCATGTTTGGGGTGTCTCTGGACAGGAACTAGGTCCTCCATGGCAGCGAAACTGTTTTCTTATCAGTCTTTAATTCTTGTGCAGAAGTCAATGCTAGTTAATTTGTGCTTTCTGCATTGTGTGTCTAGCTGACACATTTTGTTTTAGAGGGCCTTTGTTTCCTTCAGTGTTCCATAGGGATGCATTCACTCCAATGAAACCATGCATCCTTGGGATGGGGATGTTTCTGGGATGTGGGGACTTGGAGGAAACATTACCCAACAGCACCGTCACCTCCGTCAGGGACGTCACCGGGTTGCTTACTATATGGCATACATCATCCTCAAATTTAGGCCCTCGGTTCTCCCATTCACCATATGCATCCCCTTGTTAGGAAACTCTGTGAAATTATTGACTTTCCTTAAGCTTCTAGAAATACAGCATGCTAAATTTCCTTAATGCATAGCATACCTTACCCGTCTTTAGGCACTGATACACACATTTGGATGGCTCATTGATGCTTTGCAGTTGATTGCACTTTTTCCATAGACACCTTTATGTATATGTTTAAAATTCAGTTTTCTATACTTTCTAAAGTTGTTAATGAGATTATATTCCATGCTTTTATACCTGATTACACAGGAGGAAGATTTCTTCACTATGGCATTTGGCCTGGTGTTAAAGAAAGAAGGTGATGAGAAGTGCCTGTCTATGTTGAATGCAGTGGAAGAGACCCTGTCTCGACAACTGCGTGCTTGTAAAAATTCTGTGCCGAAGAAGAAGTTGACAGAAGGTATTGATTATGTATTATGTTTGCATGTATCATTACACCCTTATGGGCTTATTTGAATTTATAGTTTCCAATATGTTTGTCAAATGTTGCCTTATTTTAGTGCACTACAAAAAGTTGTATAAACATCTATCCGTGCCCTATAATGAGTGCATTTAAGTTTAAGTTAATGATAACAAATGCAATATTCCAGTGGGTAATACTTGAGAATTTACTGTATGTTATCAAATTCATGTGTCCCTGTAGCATAAGAAACCCCTGTTAATGTGCTTCAATTGTTTTGGAAGAGAATGAACAATTAGATCACTTTTAATGTAATAATATTTTGAGTTTTGTGTAATATGTGGACATGTTTATTTTGTTTTTACAGATTTTGAACCATTACAATCAAATCCTGAACATGAAGAAGGATATTGCAAAGCAGTTTTATGTCGTTTACGTTTTCGAAAGGTTCTATATAAGTTCCCACCCTCTGTTTATCTCTGCCTTTTACTTTCATGACTTTAATTTGGAATAGCAAAAGAAGCTGCATTGAAATACAAGAAAAGATAAATTAAAAGTGCTAGGTAGGATGCACTTGATTACAAGACATTAAGATTACAGATTTATTGTGTATTCAGTCTCATCATTTAAAGTACAGAGCAAGGATTGGAAAAAACTGCATTGACTTAATATATTTAATACAAGTTAATAGAGTTAGAATAGAAGTGTTTACAAGACATTAAGATTTCAGAGATTATGTTTATTGAGTCCCATAACTCAGAGATAGCAAGTATCAGAAAGAGCTGCATTAACTTTTTGATATATTCAATACAGGGCAAGTTAATAGAGATAGTATACACTTGATTACAAGAATTTAAGATTTCAAAGATTATGTTTGTTTTTACAATGTGGCACCCCAAGTCGCAGAACTCACAGGCATTGAGGATATATGTCGCTGTTTATGATATGCCAAGTCTGTAAAAAGAGGATAACGTGGTTAAGAAACATTCAAAATGCAAATGCTATTAATTTTCAGCTAAGTTACTGGTTTGGGTGCGGGGATGGATACGGGTATGCAAACTGGGTATATGGGTGCGTGGAATTTTAAGGGTTTGGGTGTGTGTGTGTGTGTGTATGTATATATGTATTTATATATTATATATACAAAAAAAGAGAGAAATAAACGGAATTATAAAACTAAATCATTTCATAGTATGATACTTGATCACTGATCAATGCCAAATGCCAAAGATAAATATTAAATGCCAATTGGTAGTTGAAAAAATTCAAATAAGCCATATCAATGATATCATATGTGTCTATGTTTGTGATTCCAATGAAAATCATAACAATTGCTGAATTACAAAATGTAGTTCATGAAACATGATTCAATGCTCATCAATCATCAAAAGGAGTATCAAAAAAACCATCATCTACTTGATTTTCAGTGGCTGCAAGTTCAAGATCATCATCATCATTTGAACCCTAAGAGGCTCTACTTGCACTAGATGCATAATGTGGTATGTCATCATCATCATCCACTTCATCCATAGTGCCTCTCGCAAGATCCTAAATGGTTGCATCCAAGTCAGCAGATTTGAGTGCTACATCTCAAAGCTTCGCTGCCCTTTGTTTGTATTGGAGATCCTTACGTGATGGAATACACAAATTGGAATGAATATCCACCAAGTCTTCAGCTCTTTTTGCAGCCAACCGGTTACGCTTTACTAAGTGGATAAAAGAGTATGTACTCCATTTCCGTTTAGCGGTAGAAGAACTTGCAACCTAGAGAGAAAGTCAACAAAATAAAAAATAAAAAATAAAAAATGCAAGATAACTTCCAGAATGTTAAGTGTTAAATTCTACAATACAAGTGGCTAAGAAAAAAAAACAAACTTAATTGTGAAGGGATCTTGATTGCAAGAAGTTGGAGGTACATATATTCTTGACCATGGATGTACAACCATGTAGTAGCATCCATTTTGGATTGGTCTTTGACAACACAAGGGGTATGATTTCTTTTTGAGACAAACAATCCAAATTCTTGCCTAACACTCGACTCCACTTCTGGATCTTTGAAGAGTCTACTAAATGTGCGCTTGTACCCTTTAGCAACTTCAAAATCTTTATATGGAGGTACTCTCCTTGGGATAGAAAGTACAAAAGTGCTATAGTACCTCGGAGATAGGGCAGAGGCAAGGAGGTGCAATAGCGTGGTCATTTTGTTCCAATAATGAAGAATGATTGCTTCCACCCTTTTGTAAAATGTGTCTTTAGGATCATTCTCTCTCTTTTCTATTACCACTTTTATTTTCCCCAACATCGTGTCCATGCTATCATAGACATCCCCCAAGCATGGTGCATCTGCATCAGCAAACTGAAGCATATACATGATAGGTTTGGTGAATTCCAATACATATTCCACATGAACCCACCAATCGTCATCGAAGATCAATGACGACCTATTGGTCCTCTTTGAATTTGACTACTTCCATATACCCCATTGGTTGCTAATAAACATTTGACCCAATGCCTCTCACATCTTCACAAGTCATCTTAGAAAAAATGTTGAGATGCAAACCGAGTCTTGCCAACCTAAGAACATGTTAATAGTAAGTTAATAACACATCTAAAATATTTAAATAACAAAAAAATATTTTATACAATAATTTAAAACATAACATAAATATTAAATGAAAATAAATTAAATTTACCTTCAACAATTCCGATCTTGAGAAAGTTCTAAAAATTGCTTGTGACATGATGGTTTGTCACAAACATTTGGATCTCTTCAACCTCTTGGTATATTTCTTTTACCCACTCTACTTGGGTACCAATTGCTTGCATCACCAAATCGAGGGAGTGTACAGTGCACGGTGTCCAAAAAATGTGCTCATATCTTGCCTCAACCAAAGCACTTGTACCCTTGCAATTTTTTGCATTATCCGTAATTACTTGGACCACATTATCATTACCCACCATCTCTGTGGAGTCAATGAAAATCTTGGAAATGAACTTTGCATCTTCAACTTCCCCTTCACAATCAACCGCCCTCAAAAAACATTGCCCCCTTTGTGGACACAACATTAACATTTATCAATGGACTTTTTTGCAATTGGCTTTAGTTGGGCCTCTACAAATTTCCTCTCTTTTTGCAATAAGGTGGTAGGTACACACCTTTTCATACCCAAGACTTGTGAAACTAGGAGGTGCACTATTTATTGTTGACACCATGTCTCGCCAATATGGTTATCTCACCAAGTTGAATGGAAGACCATTGGCATATAGGCTAAGTGCAACCTTTTCTTCAGTAATATCGTAAGTTACTAGATTCAGGCCCTCGAACTGGGTGTGGGTATGGGTTTGAGCCAGGTTCGGATTCATGGACCGGTCCGTGCTGGATCCGCGTAGGGTTAAAGTGGGCCTAGACTCACTTAAAAAATGATTTATTATTATTATTTTCTCCAAACCCTAAAATGACCCTAATATGGAGCCTCTAAACACATTTCATTTCACATTTGCTCTCTCCATCTTGCAAGTTTGAAGTGATCTACTACTTGCAGCTGCTGAAGACCCCATTGATCCCAATTTTTTTGATAATCCATATGATGATTGATGAACACTTTCATGATTCATGAACACTGAATCATGTTTCAAACTTTAATGAACTATATTTTGAATTTTTATTTTGTAATTCAGTAATTCAATGTGATGATTTTCTTTAGAATCGTGAACATAGATCAATGATCAAGTATTTAAATTTTTAATGTTTATCTTTGACATTTGGCATTGATCAATGATCCAAGCATCATAGATTCATACTATGAAATGATTTAGTTTTACAATTATCATATTATGTATATTTCTCTTTTTTTTTGTATGTACACACACACACACACGAACCCATACGAATAATAATGGATTTTTTTTTTCACGAACCCATGAACCAAATTCTCGTATTCGAACCCGTCCTTGAACCCGAACTGGTAACTCAGGCAATATCTCTTGCTTCCATTTTAAACGCACTCTCCAATGGACCTCTCTCGCGGGAGGGGATTTCTTCATCATCTTCGCCTTTCATAGAGGGTATAGACAAGAAAGGATGTTTGGAGGCCACAACTGTTTGAGAGGGTAATTTTATTTTCTCCTTTCTGGAATTATAACCACTTTGTTTTCCTTTTGCAACCAATTTGTCAACATCTTGTTCTTTTATAAATCCTGCTATTTGTACAGGAGACAACCCCTTCTTGTTTGACTCTCACATATATTAATCCCTTTACCACCATGGCCCATAAAATGAAGTTTCACTTAGTAATAAGGGCTATTATATTGTACATTACAAAAATTACACTTCCAAATAAATCCCCCACCTCCAGGAACTTGTGAAATTCTTGTGGTATATCTTCATAAAGGAGATCCTTTATCAATTTTGAATTTTTGACTTCCCTCCCCACCCATTGAACTTTGACTACTAGCCATTGTTGCAATCTATTAATAAAAACAAACTTGAAAAATTTCTTCACAAACTTAAAAACATTCATCGAAAATTTGAAAAAATTCATCAAAAGACTTAAGAATAGGTTTAAATGCTTACCTTAGACACTTAAATCTCCTTTGTGCAAGCTATTTGGCACTCCACAATTGATCTCCTTCGAATACAATCACCTCCCTTCAAAATGCCAAAATGGAGAGAAAATATGGTGAGAGCAAAATAAGAGGTAAATTTATATGTTTTTGTTCTGGAAGGCCTAATAAAGGGCCATTTCAGGGTCTAGGAGTAATAAAAATCAAAAAGTACTTTTTTTAATATGTATAATACCATTTTTATGAAATGGGCTTGCGAGTGTACCCAGGTACATGCCCAGTGCTGTGGGTGTGCTCGGATGCGTGGGTTTGCGCACCCTGGTCCACCCACAGGGCTAGGTGCGCACCCTGTATGCCCCCAGTGTGCACCTGCACCCAATGTGCGCCTGCAGGTTGTGAACCCTGCAACATAGATTTTTAGAAAGTAAAAAATAAATAAGATTTATAGACGCTAAATCAAAAAATAAAAATAATTTAGTAACAATTAAGAAATATTCAGAATACATTATGAATGAAATACGCTACATGAAAATCCTAGAGAGGTTAGAAACCTTTAGCTTCTATGATTATGCAGAAATAGCTCCATTCCAGAGTGCTAGAAATTACTTTGAAATGTCTAAGTTTTTTTATTGATTATGCACTTCATTGTGTGGCACAGTTCTATGTGATTTATGTTGTCAGAAATGACTGAATAATCTTGAAGGCTATGTAGAAGCTAATGACAAACATTCGGCTAACATGGAGTATGCTTCTTTCCCATTTCAATCAAATTACAACTCTTTTGCATAGATTTCCTTTACTCTTCCTATTGTTTTGTGCTCTCACTAGTACTAATCTAATCAATACATCGATAAGAAATCTCACAAAAATCTTGTGAACTTTATGCAAAAGTGAGCAAATTGTATGCCATCTTTTTTATAGTGCAATCGAGTGTGCCTGACAATGAAAGCCTAGTGTTACCATCTTGGAGGCACATGTTCATGCAAAGGTTGTAATGTCCCTTCTTATTCTCCTTTAATAATTTCCTGCAAAATCGACGTTAGTACAAAATAACATGTAAAATTTATATGACTCATACTCTACTCTAAGTTAGTAAGGGGGGGAATTTGATCCTTAAGGCTGCCTCTAGGTCAGGCTTCACAGAATTCCCGATTCTCGGCTTGAGGGATATTGGATCTGCTCTAAGCAACCGGGATATCGACACGTCATCCCATAGAGCACTGCCCATAAGAATCTCTTGGAAGCACTAATGCATTCCAAGCCTACGCATATGCATATGACTAGCAATCAGTATATATACTACCTACGTGAGATTATAATAATCTCGAGACTAGGGAAACTATAGCAATTATGGGGATCCATCTCTAATGAATATAAGATTCATTTTATATGGAATCCATATCATCATTTTTGGTGAGATTATTACAATCTCGAGACTAGGGAAATTATAACAATTCCCTCTAGTCCCCTCTAGATATGGGATCCATCTCTTAATGAATATAAACATCAATGCATAATTCTCATAGATCTCAATTACCCATGAAAAAATATGAATTTAATATACGTAAATATATTCACAATTAATTCATTCATAATAAATATATTCAATTATAATTATCAATATATTCATTTCTTTTATTTACAACAGAAATAAACCCTTTTGAATATATATATATATATATATATATATATATATATAAATATAAATACTGAAATTAATATACTTTTTTATATCACTTACTGTCGACTGCACTCTGCTGTTGTTTCGGTTTACTATGCTGTGTCTGCCTTTTTTTTCTCTTTCCATCCTTCCCTTAAAATAAATCGAATGTCTACAATACTTGTATTATTTGCTTGTGAAGGGACGCACTCTTTCCTTACTTACATCTCTTCATTACAAATCGGCTTCTTATTCTCAATTGCACCTTTCCATTGATATTTGTTAATCGATACAAATCGACCTTATTTCTAATGATCGTTGTCATTAAACTTATAATCTTGTGTATGTTTAAGTCTTAACGAATTGCTGTTAGCATCTATGCTCAACATAAATCTTGTAATCAATGATCGATTATATTACTTGTGAAATCGTTACCACTTATCATGATGGTCATAATCGGTGGTCATGACTAGTCAACTATTCCCTTAATTCCATATCCTTGATTATTGCTGTCAATGTAATAAATAGCTGTCTGTCTCTAATAGATGCTTTGTCACGATGCTTAATAATGTTAAAATATGTTCGTTCGTGTTTAATAAAACGACATATTATATATACATATATATAATGAAATACAATATATATATTAAATTGAAGATATAATATATATATTTGATATATTAAATAATCATAATATATATATATATATATATATATATATATATATATATATTGCGTAATACATATAATATATAATATTGAATCGGTTTTAATATAACTGTCAAAGTATGTTGACTGTCGTAAGTGGTATTAATTGTATTATCTGCCGTAAGTATAAAGTCACGATATCTATCGTGACTGGCATATGTGGCAGTCACGATAATATCGTGACTGTTCACATATGACAGTCGCGATAGTATAATGACTGTCGTAACTTTAGTGCAGTCAGTTTAAATTAAAAGTTAGTTTAATTAAAACAACAGTCGTGACTTATATTATGATAAGTCATGACTTTTAATTCCTGCCACCTTTTCGGTTCAATATAAATATTAAATATATGTTGTGGGATCAATCAATCACAACGGCAATTGTTTCCCACAGCATCTTAGTATTCTTAAGCATCTTCAGATCTAAATTTCTTAACATGGTATTAGAGCAACAAGGTTTTTAAGGAAGATATATTTATAAACTCTACATAATAACTGAGCACATTATTAAATTTTTATATTATATAATTATGGCTCAATGCATGAGAATGGAAGACAGATTAGAAGGTCCCTCAAACTTCGTATCTTGGAGGACTAGACTTACCTCTATTCTTATGGAACTTGAATTAGAGGAATATATTGAAAAAGACATTAAGATGCCTGAAGAAGAAACGGAGAAAACAACATGGAAAAGGAGAAACAACAAAGCTAGGAAGTTAATTATTGATTCCGTAAAGGATGCTATCCTCCCTAGCATATCAAGAATTACCAGTGCCTTTGAAATGTTCAAAATCATTCAAGACACATTTGAGATCAATAATGCCAGCAGAATTTTAACATTAAAAGGTCAGCTCCTTAACATGAAAATGAACAAAGGGGAAACTATCACATCTTATTTTCTAAGGATATCTGAAATAAGAGATCAACTTCTTTGTATTGGAAATACTATAGAAGACACTGAACTTACTCTAATCGCGCTAAAGGGATTACCTAACTCTTGGGAAACCTTCATTCAGTGCATTAGTACAAGACCACCCTTACCTAGATTCGAACAATTAAAGAACGACTGTACTCAAGAAGAATCCAGATTAGCATCCAGAGGAATGGGGACTAAAAATGAGAATGAAGTACAAGCCCTTCATGTTAAATCATCTCAGAAAAAGAAGAGGAAATTCTCAAATTCAAATAGTGGAAAACATCACTTCAAGAAGGATCTCTCCAAAGTAAAATGTCATAAATGTGACAAATTTGGACATATTCACAAATACTGTCCAGAAAGACAGAAAATTCAAGCAGCCCTAGCAGAAGTGAAAAGACCAGAAAACTCACTCTTTTATCTAGCATTAGCAAGTGAACTAAATTCAAATAAAAATACTTGGATAATAGATAGCGGTGCATCAAGACACATCACTGGATTCAGAGATCAGTTTGAAACCCTCTCTGGAAACTCTTCAGAAGAAGTAACTATTGGTGACAACTCCACGTATCCGGTAAAAGGAATTGGGACCTGTTTGATACAGATAAGAGACGGAGTCACTCTACAGTTACAAGAAGTATTATATGTACCTGGAATAAAGAGAAACCTAATCTCTATATCTGGACTAGCTGATCAAGGATATAGGGTAACTTTTAATGAAGAAAAGGTTCTTATCTGGAACAAAAATACGAACATAAAAAATGCAATACACATAGGGTCCAGAGAAGGCAGCTTGTTCAAACTATGTAATGAACAGAAATTAGCTCTAATTCACAACACACAACAAGATAATGAAATTTGGCACAAAAGACTAGGACACATTGGATATAGTGCCCTTCCTACCCTGCATAAAATCACTTTTGGTATACCTTCTCTAAAATCTGATCACTCTAGTATTTGTAAAGGATGTGCATTAGGAAAGAACATTAAAAAATCTTTTCCCACAAGTGAACGTAAGACAAATAGTGTTTTAGAACTCATTCACACTGATATGTGTGGCCCTATGTCTACTCCTTCCTACTCTGGTGCCCTATATTATCTAATATTCGTAGATGATTATTCTAGGAAAACATGGATATATTTTTTAAAACTTAAAGAGTCATGTGAAGTTCTAGCAAAATTTCTAGAACTCAAAGCATTAGTAGAAAATCAAACCAATAAGAAAATCAAAACTCTTAGATCAGACAATGGTGGTGAATTTACTTCTGATAACTTCAAAAACTATTGTAAATCTGTTGGGATTAAGAGGGAGTATACTGTAGCTTATAACCCTCAATAGAATGGAGTAGCAGAAAGAAAGAATAGGACCATCATTGAAGCAGCAAAAGCCATGATGCATGATCATAATATTCATATATCTTACTGGGCAGAAGCTGCCAACACTGCAGTTTACATTCAAAACAAATGTCCACATGCGATACTTGAAAATACCACACCAGAAGAAGTATTCACAGGAGTTAAACCTGATCTTAGTCATTTAAGAGTATTTGGCTGTCCAGTATATATACATGTACCAAAGGAGAAAAGAACTAAATTGGAACCTTCTGGTAAGAAAGGTATTTTTCTAGGCTACAGTGAAGACTCTAAAGGATATCGAATCTATATCCCTAATCAGAAATCAGTAGAAATAAGCAGAGATGTAAAATTTGAAGAAAACTTCTCATCCTCAAATAATGAAGACATCAGCCTTGTAAGCCCTGACAAAGATTTCTCAATTGAGGGAGAAAATGAATATAACAATTCAAACATGGACTCAAATAATGAAGAAGAAATCTCTGATTCTGAACCATCTAATTTAGACCATAATAAAAAGAGACCATTATGGGCCAGAAAAATGCTTGAAGAAAATAATGTGGAACCAACACAAATCTCCAGAGAAAACAAAAGAACTAGAACACAAAAATGTTACACTGCTCTTCTAACTGAACCCTCAGAATCAGAACCGGTCAGTGTTGAGAAAGCATTATCAAAACAAGCCTGGAGAGAAGCAATGATTGAAGAATATCAGTCCATTCTAAAAAATGATGTATGGGACATTGTTCCTAGACCTAAACATAAGTCAGTAGTATCATCAAAATGGCTATTCAAAATCAAGTATGCTCCTGATGGCAGTATTGATAAACATAAAGCTCGATTTGTTGCTAGAGGTTTTTCACAGAAAGAAGGTATTGATTATGAGGAAACTTTTGCTCCAGTAGCCCGATACACATCTGTCAGAACCATACTTGCCATTGCAGCATCTAAAGGATGGAAAGTACATCAAATGGATGTCAAGACTGCATTCTTAAATGGTAAAATTGAGGAAGAAGTTTACATTGAACAACCAGAAGGATTTCTCACTCATGACAAAGAAATATATGTATGCAAGTTAAAGAAAGCTCTTTATGGGCTCAAACAAGCTCCCAGAGCATGGTATGAAAGAATAGATCAGTACTTGAACAAATTAGAGTGCTCTAAGAATATAGCAGATCCTAATATATACTTCAAAATTGAAAAAGGAGACATGATAATTCTAGTTCTCTATGTTGATGATTTGCTCATTACAGGAGAAGACCACCTAATTGATAAATGTAAAAAGGACCTAGTAGCTGAATTTGATATGAAGGATATGGGCCTACTACACTATTTTCTAGGTCTTGAAATTATTCAAAACAAAGATCACATTCTTCTTAGTCAAAAGAAATATATTTCTGACATTCTGAACAGATTTGGTATGGCAGAGTGTAAACCCCTAGCTACACCCATGGAGACAAATCTTCAAAAGTTAAAGGATGAAGCAGAAAATTTAGAACCTGCAGATGTTACACTGTTTAGACAGATAATTGGATCTCTCATGTATCTGGTGAATACTCGTCCTGATATTTGCTATGCCACGAATGTTCTAAGTCACTTTATGTGTGAACCTAAACAGATTCATCTAATGGCATCTAAGCACATATTGAGATATTTAAAAGGTACAAGTGAACTTGGACTAAAATATGACAAAACTGAAATTCAACTTCAAGGTTATTCAGATTCTGATTGGGCAGGGAGTTCCACTGATCGTAAAAGTACCACAGGAGTTTGTTTCAGTTTGGGTTCGGCTATTATTTCTTGGTTTAGTCGAAAACAATCAGCTGTAGCTCAGAGTTCAACGGAGGCAGAATACATGGCTGCATCTATGGGAGCTAGAGAAGCAGTATGGTTAAGGAAATTACTTTTTGACCTAATTGGTAAACCCCTATTACCTACTATTATTCATTGTGATAATCAGAGTTGTATCAAGCTCTCTGTAAATCCTGTATTTCACAATAGGTCAAAACACATAGAGATTCCATATCACTATGTAAGAGATATGGTAGACAGGAAAATCATTAAACTAGTCTACATCAGCACTGAAGAACAAAATGCTGATATTTTCACTAAATCCCTTGCAAGGGTGAAGATTGAGTTCTTCCGAAAGAAAATTGGTTTAATCCAAATGTAATTATTGATGTACATATTATTCATGAATATATATATATAAATTGAAATATTTCAAAATTGTGAAGATGACGATCTTCTGTGTATCTGTTACTATTTCAAGGTGACGATCTTGAAAATAGTAACCAGGTTTCAAGATTGACTCCTGAAAAGGGTTGAGCCGGATTGGTCCGGACATCTTGTTACTAGTGTTATCACTTGTGGTGTAACAGTTGTTAAGATAGACTCCTGAAAAGGGTTGAGCCGGATTGGTCCGGACATCTTAACATGTATATTGTTATTGTGTGATAACTTACCATGATATGAAAATTCTTCAAAGATGGTAAACTCTCTCTCAAGAGGGAGTGTTAAAATATGTTCGTTCGTGTTTAATAAAACGACATATTATATATACATATATATAATGAAATACAATATATATATTAAATTGAAGATATAATATATATATTTGATATATTAAATAATCATAATATATATATATATATATATATATATATATATATATTGCGTAATACATATAATATATAATATTGAATCGGTTTTAATATAACTGTCAAAGTATGTTGACTGTCGTAAGTGGTATTAATTGTATTATCTGCCGTAAGTATAAAGTCACGATATCTATCGTGATTGGCATATGTGGCAGTCACGATAATATCGTGACTGTTCACATATGATAGTCACGATAGTATAATGACTGTCGTAACTTTAGTGCAGTCAGTTTAAATTAAAAGTTAGTTTAATTAAAACAACAGTCGTGACTTATATTATGATAAGTCATGACTTTTAATTCCTGCCACCTTTTCGGTTCAATATAAATATTAAATATATGTTGTGGGATCAATCAATCACAACGGCAATTGTTTCCCACAGCATCTTAGTATTCTTAAGCATCTTCAGATCTAAATTTCTTAACAAATAAGCTTAATCAATGTCATTAGTTTCTACTTGCTTCCATATGATATGTTTATTGGCTGCCAATTCTGATTAGTCCATTGATTTGTTACTCTATGATGGTGATATTATTTGACTAGCTGTATTGTACTCTTATATATCATATTTTATAATAATGATAATTTTATAATAGATTTATTATTATTAGTCTAATATTGCTATTTATTATTATTTATCAATTTATAACCATTACTATTTATTTGGGAATAATATTATTTATTTATTATATAATTATTATATTTATTTATTAATAATGTTATATATATAACATTATTAATAATATATTATTTTGTTATAATAATAATTTAATATACTTATTATTGTGATTTAATTATAATTATTTAATCTTATGTTCAATTCTTATTATCATCAACTTCTGCTCTGAAAAGGGGACATTACAAAGATCCAAATTTGGAAGGGGTTAGCTATGTACCCACCATAATTAAAGATCAGTCAGATGTATGGGCTACTCATATTTTTAATGGTCACTAGTAGTCAGTAGGCCTTAAAGGACCTGTACTTCCCCCTTCTCAACCGGTTATATAAAAAAGATTTCCAACATTTCTGGGAGCCCTGGAGAGGTGCTGCAAGTCCTCTGTTGAAGTCTCAAGGTTTCTGGAGACAACCATAAGCAGCTCTGTGGTGGTGACGGATTTTCTAGAGGGGGAATGTGTACCAGATTCCTAACAGCAGCTAGATTGCTGTCTGATAATATTTGATCTCAGATTTAGACAACTATTTGGTGACTGCCCTTTTAAAAGTCTGATAAGTTTTGATCTCAGTTACTTCATAGACTTAGGTAATATTTGATCTCAGACTTAGAGAGCTATTTGGTGTCTGCCCTCTTAAAAAGTTAACTGAATATTTGCCTATGTAATCAGCAATATGAATATAAATGAAAAAATCTATTTTTGACAATTCATTTTGATCTCAGGTACTTCATAGACTTGGCTAAATATTTGATCTCACACCTTGAAAACTATTTGGTGACTGAACTCTTAACAAGTTAACTGAATATTTGCCTAAGCAATCAACAATATGAATATAAACGACAAAATCTATTTTCTACAATTCATGAATTAAATTCTATTTTATTTACTCTCTATATCTCTATGCTATGGAAATGCCCTTAAGTTTTAAAAAAATCTGTTTTTTTTCTTATTTTTTCAAAAAATCTTTACACTTTTGGTTGCCGGTTAACTCCCCAAACAATTTTTGCTCCTATGAGTAAAACTATTTCCGACCTTTTTTATCACTGTTGAAAACATAGTTCGTATTTTTTCAATAGAAATGGTTGCTAGACCCCCATTGCATGTAATGAACACATCTCATACTTGACCTCGTTGACATAAAACTCGATTGGAGAAGCATCGAGTGTTAATTGATTGTTCTTAATATCTCTAAAAAGCTAGAAGATGAGTTTATCTCAAATGGAAACTTCATTCTTGGTCAACATTTCAAGAAAACAGATGACAGTGATGCAACAACTAAGTGATTATGCATTGCATCTTAGTAATATTTTCTCTATCCTAGCTTGAAATGGTACCACATGCTTATCATTTTGGAGAATGAGACGTTTGAATTTCTAACTTTTCGATTAAGCCTTTAGCTTTTGTTATTGAGGTGGTGCTAAAAGGACAAGTATTGTGTGAGCTATGGTTTTCTCAAGCCTAAGTAAACCAGAACAAATGTCATAGTCTTGTTTTGTTTGATGGATATAGATAATCTAATTCAAATTTGAAAGTAGTTTATACAGTACTTTAGACACATTTATATTGCATGGCTTTATACATTTTGGTTTTTAAACTTTTTGGTAATGACATCATATTATTGACCATGTAGAAGCGTCACAATACAAAGGCTTATGATTTTATTCTTTGGTGTACTGATTATCCTAAAACAATGATTATGCAAGATAGAAATTTTGTAAATGTTCTTGACTATGCTTGTTCCTTTGTTTAAAGCTATTGGAAGTGGCATGATATTGTGCTTGTACAGACCACTGTTTCTGTTCTGAGGCATGAGACAAATGGGGATATTGTTTGTTAGTAGTTTATGCCTCAGAATATATCAAGAATATTAGTATGATTCAATGGGCAACTGCAGAAAGTGAATGATATAAGGATTTGATTAAATGGGATCTGGACTAATTGTGTGTAATGCAATACTTGTAGTGAGCAGTATTAGGATCTTAGGTTTGAAGCTATTTATATATGCCACCTACTGCTTATTACTTTTGTGGAAACATTGATCTCTAGGGATGGAGCAGGAAAAGTACTCATACCTTGATTTGCAATATTCTACAAATGAATAAAATTTCTAAACATGGATTTGTTTTTTATAGGCTTTCTACCATGCGCTAACATACATGGGCAAGCCCCAAGGAAGGGGCTTAGAGATGGCACACAAACACATTCGATCAGGGTTGCTAGAGTTGGCAGGGATTCGTGAATCATCTGTATTTCTATCATCTATATCAGGAAACCCTTGCAAGGTTGAAGTTGATGATAGTACTACAGCATCTGGACTAATGGCAGTTGGTTTTGATGATAGCATAAATCGTCGATTACTAGCCCCTACACCGCCACGCTCGATAAAAATTCTCAACTGGAAGATGGTATGGTGCAATTTTTTGTTTTTGTTACTGGAGATATCTTTTTTCCTTGCATCCGAGTTTTCTTCTAAATAATATCAAAGCATTTTGAAATTTAACAAATGATTATATGCTTTGCAGGCCTTGGATTATTTTGAAAAGCTTCTTGAAGATCTAGATCAAATATGCTTGATGCCTCTTAATATTAGTATGGAAGAGATTTTACAGTTCACTGTTGATTTCCAAAAATCTCAGCCTGATTTAGTTGCTAGATCACGGCTTCAGGTTTAATCATTGAGCTTTTCTTCCTTACAATTTATCCTCCAAATACCTTCTATATTTGTTCAATTCTTGACTAATATCCATTTTTCACTTTCTTGTTTGTAAGATTTTGAGCATGAAATTTTTAATAAATACTAGTTGTGATGTTAACAGAGATTTCCCATATGATTAGAAACTGTCAAAAATTGGTATTGTATGCAACTGTTCCAATTGATTATTATCTATATTGTCTTCATTAGTAGATAATCAATTGCATGGTCATATAGTTTGCAATATATACTCTAGTCGGCCATAAATTCTTTATTAATTTGACTTCTGGCTCCTGATATATATATTTCTGTTTTGACACGAAATATCATTTCTTGATCTGTAAAATTGGATTTCCATTGAAATATTATTATTCTTGAAAATATATTTCAGTCACAGTCAGAAAAATGTAAACAGATTAAAAATTATGGTTATGAATAATTTGTAGAGCTCCAGTGACTCCAAACAAATTATATGACTCATCTGTGGTATTTGTGATAATTGTTTGAAAGCAGCTTTTACTTGTGCAAGATGGAAAGCTTTTTGGTCGGGACCTTCTTTCTGATGTTATTTGTAGAGCTATCAACATGCCACAGCTCTCAAATAATCAAGAATTCCATAAACACTATTTAGTGACACAGTTGGGACGGGTGAGTTCAGTTGTCATCTGTCCTGTTATTTCATTTGAAGGGTTTTAATACATTTGTAAGATGGATTCTTACTTTTGATTCTGTGTTGATTGCTGGATAGCTTATGCTCAATTTACTGAGAATTCTTTGCACTAATACTGCGTGGCAACGGCGTAAACTTGGTAAAAGCTTGCAAGAGTGGGGCACACTTTTTCATCAGGTGTGTATGTTTCAAGTATTTGAACTATTGATCTGAGGACAATGGATATGGGCAAGGAATCATTTAAATCTCTTTATGCGCAAATTATGCTAAATTGTTTTCAGGTAGTCTAGAAACACATTGTCAGCATGGCTTTGCTTTTTTGAAGAATGTCATTGATAAATTTAAAGCTAGAAAACATAATTTTGAGTGAAATTTATTTATGCACTCTACCTTCCATATTGAATCTTTTCTTCTATAAATGCATTCTATCATGAAGTGTTGAACTGAGAATTCACTCCATCCCGTGGTTGTCACATCCCCTCCGTTTGGGGGAAATAAAATATTAATTTTAATTTAATATGTTTTTAAGCACTATATTATGAGAACTAATAATATTAATATTAATTATTGTAATAATAATTCTTTTGGGGCTAACTTGCTCTGTATATTATGGTGCTAAAGGAAGTTCAGTCTCACACAAGGTCTGTCTAAATAGAAATTACAGGTAGAGTTTCTAAAACAGAAACAGAAGATAGAAAAAAAACATTTTTAATAGGAACTAACTACAAAAAGGAAAATTGGCTTAAGCTAACGAAGTAAATGGCCATAATAGAAATATTTCAATATTACCTTATACCCTCCCTTAATGGTATAAGATTTGACATAAACTGCATGTCATTTGACCATAAATGCATAGAAAGTTGACTCCTCAGAATGCTTTGCGACATGAGCCTGCTCCTGAGACCCACCCTAGTTGAGAGTCTGATCAGCCAACCACTTTCTATTGAATTTTTGGACATGACCAAGTTTACCACTATAATGACATGTGATAGGTTTTAGATTCTTTGAAGAATCTTTGATTTGTCCTTTCTCCTGAGTGGATTTGCCTTTTTGCCTTTGTCCTTGGTAGTAAACACATGTTCCACATTGGTGATCTTGCTGCTGCTACCAAATTGTTGTTTCCACCCAGCTTGTTGTAAGAGCTTATTGCACAAGTCATCAAACTTCAAGTCAACATTAGTGGAAGTAATGTTGAGAGTTTCGATGAAGTGCTCATAGTTTCATGGTAAGTTTTTCAGCATGATATCCACCATATCCTCTTCTTCCATCTTGCGACCAATGGTCTTTAGAAGATTGCAAATGTCTTTGATCTTCGTGAGATGATCTTGCAAAGACTCTTGTTATTTATCATAATCGAGAGCAACATATTCATAAGGAAGAAAGCTCTGATTCTATTTGATGTCTCGTGCAGATATTTCAGGTGACTCCAGATCTCTATAGTAGTCTTACTTCACAGCAGTTCTGGAAGCATATCATTGGTGACAAATAACTTGAGTAGCATGACCACCTCTCGGTTATGCTCATCAAACCTGTCCTGGCCTTTTCTTCTAGTTGTGGGGTAATTAGTTTTACCTAGAACAATCTGATCTAGGCACTGATACTCAAAAGTAGTGAGCATTTTCTGCTTCCAGGTATTGTAGTTCTTGCCATTTAACCTCTTAGTGCCTTCCAACATGATGTTGGGTAATGAAGTCATCTGTCATGCTATCCAAAGACTCGAAAACAAAGATCAGCTTCCCAAAAACTTTGAATTTTGTTGATAAAAGAATCAGCAAAAAACTCCAAAATCACTATTTTGCCAAAATAAAAAACAACTGCTGAAAACCAGCACCACATTTTTGTGGGAAAATTGTCAAACTCTTGATGGTTTAAAAACCCCACTATTTAATATTCTAAAAATTCACCAAAAAACAGAAAACTGTGACTGATTTTTAGGAAAACATCATGAAAAAACCAAGGTTGCACTGAGTGGGGTGGGGTGGGGTGGGGTCCCCCGTACTTGGAGACTCTGGAGATTGGTTCTGGTACGGCTGTTTTTTCAAGAAAGGAGGCAGGGGTACTTGGAGATGTGATTTTTTTTAATACAAACAATTTATAGGAAATCTGAAAATATAATGACATTGAACTTTAAAAACAAGAACATTGATAAAGTTTACTGTTTAACATTAACTTTGAAGTTTAAAGTACACAAATGATAAATGTCATACGATCATTGTTTTCAAATCAAACTGATTACTTATTGAAATTAGCTCGATAAGCAACAAGCTGATACACAAACAAAAACCAAAAATCAGAAATCCTATATCTATCATCTACACTTCTCAACATGATCAACCATATTAAGGTCCTCAGCTAGAGTTTCTTCTTGGCTATTCCTCAAGAAGCAAAATGTCATACTTACGGAAGTATGACAATCATTGTGCCAAACTACCCTAGTGTCAAACTTCCTGCTTTTTGTTTTATTTGTGTGGGAGAGAGCACCTTTTGTGTGGTAGATTGCAAGAGTCCTCAAGAGACCATGGTTGAATGTCTCTTGCAATTGAAGATGTCCCGCAAGGTCTCGGGTACCAGAGATGTGTCGCAGTCTCCGGGGGTGGGATACAAGTGTCCATGTAACCTAGGAAAACACACGTTACAATTTTTTCTGCAAAAATGTGCAAAATATCAAAACAACCTTTAAAAAGTTTCATTTTTAAAATTAACTCACAAGAATTATTGTTTAAAAACTTCTGGAAATAAGTTCCAGGTATTGTATCCATGATTTTTAAAAATTTGCCAAACAGCTACCTCTGCTGTCTGCTCTAATACCATGAAATGATAATTGAATATTGTTGATTACAAAGGAGATGAAAGCTCCTGTAAATAGAGATTACAAGAAGAGTTTTTAAAATAGAAATGAAAGAGAGAAAAGAAACATTCTAAACAAGAACTAACTACAAAAGGGAAATTACCTAAGCTAATGAACTAATTGACCATCATAGAAATGTTACAATATTAATTAAGAGAACATATGCCAAAGAAGAGTTTTTAATCATTGGAAAGCATTGAGAATTTGGGAGAAATCCTAAATGAGTGTGCTGGGATGAAAAACCTCAGTATCTCAGTAAGGTTAGGACACAAACCTGAGCCTTGTTTTGTCTTTTTTTTTTCCATCCAAACCCTTAAGCAATTTAGCCTATGGAAATATTGATCTATAGGGAGGGTCTGCAGGTCTGCTACAGAGCTGCTGCAGATAGCAACTCAACACTTGTTTGTGCATACCCAACTACGGGTGGAATTTTGTGAGGAATGTGGATGAGTATCTACAAGTCTATTGGTGATAACAATGAAGATTAGCCGTCTGCAATAGACTATAGGAGAGGGAACCTATATCACCATGTTTGCCAGTTTCAAACTGAGGAGGACATTGACCATTTATAGTAGTATAGTCAAGTGTGGGTTCAGATCCAACCCTACAAGGTTGAGGTGGTTAAGGCATTGTTGGCTGAGGATTCACACTTGTGCTCTTTGACTTCTTGAAGGTAGATTACCAATCACCGAAATCAAGCCTCTGTAGTCCTCCAGCAAAGTCACCATGAGCCTCAGATCAGACCTGGGTTCAACCTTGAAATGGCTTGGCACTGAGGAGGCTTAAGAACTATCACTTCAAGACATTGTAAATACCTAACAACAATATTTGTAAGCTTGTATCAGATTTGTATCATTTCCAGTTGTTGTCTGATTTCTAATAATTGACTCTGGAACAAGGCTATATTGAAAATTCTATATTGAAATTTGATTCTTTCTGGAGCTTTGAGTGATTTGAGCGCCATTGTTTGTGGAGTTAATGTAAATGCTATGAAAAGTTACTCGAAGTCATAGTTTGAAACTGTTTAATCTGTTTGCTTGTGGTATTAAACTTGAGTAATAGAGAAATAAGAAATAAAACTTGAGTAATAGAGAAATAAGATGTTATCAAAGAGAGGAGGCAGCCATGGGTGACAGAGATGAAAAGAACACAGAAATTTCTTAGATCCTCGAGAGATTCAACTATTAAGAGGGTTGAATCAACAATTGAGTGCTGGAAGGCCTAATTGAAAAGTTGCAGAAGGAAATAATTCAACTAATGACAGGATGTCAATTAATCCAAGCCTGGAGACATTCAAAGACAATTTTTTGGAAAGAGCAGGTGTGAGCTTGGAGGATTCAAAAGCTATAGGTAAAGTCGACCACAAGCCATCGCTGATAGTGCAGGATAAGAAAACCATCCAAAAAGATACACCTCAACCAATGACATTATAATTGAAACCTAGAACGATTGAAGAAACAAAGAATGGGCTTCAAAGGAAGTGCTTTTTGAATAGAGAGGCATGGGTATCGGGACATAGATGCTTGGTGAAGGGACAAATACGCTACATAGATTTTTTCCTGAGGAGAACTTAGAGACAGAAGGTGCCAAGCTTGATGCAATGATAAAGTTTGAAGTAAAGAAGTAGAAGAGATCATAGGAAGCACTCGTGTTACTCTCTTCGGGGTACACAAGTACCATGCTTTAGGAGTACATGGAGAATTGCAAGGTCACCAAGTTACTGTGTTTATTGATTGTGGGGCCACTCTTAATTTTATATATGCGGATTTTGTTTCTAGGAAAGGTTTGAATGTAGAAACGTTTGATGGGTTTAATGTTATGTTTGCAGACAGCCACATTATTCCTTATAAGGGATGGATACACCAGCTCAACTTACTTTTCTGGGAGGTGTCAATTTAAGGATGATTTCTATGTTGTAAGACTGGGTGAAATAGACATGGTCTTGGGTGTGCAATGGTTGCACTCACTTGGAGAAGTCACACAAAACTACCAAACAATGGAGTTCAAATTTAAGTGGATGGGAGGGAGATAATACTCCAAGGTATTAAAGATAGAGCATCAAGCACAACTGAATTGAAAGGAATGGAAATGATTATTCAGGAAAACTAAGCCACTCAGTGCATGGAGACAATCGAGGATACTGTCAGGTAAGATACTTCATCATGATAATGTTTGGTTTCTCTCGGATGCCCTAACTATCACTCTCCTAAAGACCTAAGACAGTTACCAAATAAGATATTTGTCAAATGGGAATTATTGTTTAAAATCACCAACTAAACATGATACAGACAATTTTGGTGGTGAGATAAATGAACCTAAGGCCACTGTGAAAATGATTTTTAAGTTTTGGTGGTGAGAATACATTCCTATTAACAGAGGAACAAGTATTTCCATCATAAGGTTGCTGATTTTGATAGGTTTCAGAAGTGGGCGGCTTTTTGTAGGAGAGTTTTCAGTCTGTGCATGGCTTCCTATTGCATCCACATTGATCATATGGCTAATTTTTCTATGATTATATTGGCAGCTGTTCCATTATTTTGATGGTATCAATTTTGATGTTAATAGACATAAACATTAGTAGATTGATGTACTGTGAGAAGAGTTCCTTGCATGGAATGGCTGGTGGATGGCTTCCATTATGGAAGACCCTGAGTGAGTTGTGGTGATTTATTTCCAGCACAAGGGTATAGTCATGAAGCTCAGCTACGTGTCTGAGATTCTTCACCACATAAGAGTCATGAAGCTCAGCTAGGTATCTGAGACCATTCACAACATAAGAAGAACATGTGGGCATAGAAGATAGCTAACTTGGTGGATGGATATATGGAATGAACAACATACTAGTCATGAAGGAGTTGGGCGTAATATTGGGCAGGTCAAAGATACATCCTATGGGAAAGTCATGGAGATAGAATTCAAGTAAGAAGAGATAGCCCTAAAAGACATTGAAGAAGATTACCCTAGAGCCGACATGGCTCTATGGAAGAAAGATCATTTAGTGGTAGTCACCAATCTTTTTAGAGGTAAGATGCTTGATTATAATTGTGTTTGGATGTTGTTACCAAAGAGAATAATTGTTGAATGGAACTTGTGTGTTGAGGAGCTTAATTTTGACATAGCTGAATGTACATGGGTTGCATTATACACAAGTCAAGTCAAGGGCCTTAGGGCGGGGTGGTAGACATTCATAAGCTAGATTGCAAAAATTTGGCGCTTGGTGCTAAATTTTTTAAAAAAAATGTTTTCTAATCCCAAGTCAAAGTGGGCTGCAATCTTAAAGGAAAAGTATTTAGATGAGGACAGCCAAGAGAAAATATTCACCATTTCCAATCCTCCTCTAGGATCCCACATGTGGAACTTCATGATCAAATGTAGAGAGGTATTTCTTCCCAATCTCACATGGATAATTTATGATGGTGCAAAAGCGGATTTCTGGGGTGATTCTTGGAACAACTTTCCACCTCTAAACACAATTGACTCCCTTGTTCAAGCTAAGGAGTTATTGACAACTTTTTGGGGGGTCCTGTTGTGACCTTTTCACCCCATTGCAAATGGCCCCCCTCTTTTGCTTGTAGTTGTTAGGTTAGTTAGGTTTTGGTAGTTCTGAGCTTTAAAAGATTGAGGGGTGATTGAGAAATCAAGTGGTCAAGTTGCAATTTTTAAAGTGGGAATGTTGAAATTAAAGTCCTTTGGGGTCAATTTGTAGTGGGTTGAGCGTAAAATCCTAAGTGTATTTAAATTTTGGCTAGTCAAAGAGTCCAAAATACGTTATAAAGGCATGTTTTGTGCTTAAGGGCCTTAAAATCCTTATAGAAATTGATTTTCCATACTTAAAATTGTCAAAATCCTAAGGAAAGTCAAATTTTCTTTGTGAAAATACACAAATCTGGACTTACTATGAATTTCCCCACTTTATTTCAAAATCCGGACTTACTATGAATTTCCCCACTTAATTTGATCAAAATCAGGACATAGCATGAAATTCCCCACTTAAAAAGGCATATTCTTGAAAAATTTCGAAGTGTTGGGAGTTTATCTAGACATAGGTCGTTTTTCCCCACCTAGGATTGAGAAATATAAGATGAGAATGAAGAGTCTAGATACAAGGCGATTTTCGCCTTTGGGTTTATACTTTAGTCAAATTTTGAGATCCAAAGTAAGGATTGTCCCTAGTGGATGTGTGGATTGTCTGGAGACACATGTCAGTTTTCCCCTTGGAGATGACTAAGGAGGGTGAAATTTTTTGTAAGTATGAGAATTGGGTTGTCCACACATGGGTTGAAATTCCCCATTATTGTGCAAGCAAAAGCAAAATTTTTGAAGTATGAGAAATGATGATTATCCTTGCATGAGTTGATTTCCGTACCTGGAATGAGAGGAAACAAAGTGTGGATGTCCCCTTTTAAGCCCATGGATGCCTTGTCTTGAATAATAAAAGGGACTTAGTCAAATTTTTTGAGTCCACACATAGGGCGATTTTCCTCATTAATGTTTTTAATTAATAAATAAATAAAATAAAGGGAGAAATAATTCAATAAATTTTTACATGCTTCTAGAAGGTGAAATGTTTTGTCCCACATTGCTTGTGGGAGGTAAAAGCCAAGCCAAAACTCCTTTAAAATGACTTGCAGTTGCAATATATAAATACAAGAATTTATGAAGGATCATGTGATGTGAGCAAACAACAAAGTGATCAAGGCAAGAGGCAAAGGGGTTGAGAAGGCAATTGCCCAACTATAGCAGGGCTGGAAATTGATCCAAGAGGAAGAAAGAGGCATCATCTACTGTCATAAAGTCTGAGATGAATGAAGAAAAAAATCTGAAGCATAGAGGGTTCGATTTTTTTTAGAAAATCCCAGGTTGCTTTCATGTCTTCAAGCATTGGTGGGATTCATTGCAGATTTTGATTAAGGAAAAATCCCAAATTCGAAAGAGCATAAGAGGCTGAGAATATCAGTTTTCAGAATAAAGTCTGAGGGTTTCCAGAACAGGGCCGATTTTTTTTGGAAAATAATATAAAATCATTAAGTCCTCAAACCTCCCAATACTTTTCTGCAGATCAATCCCCAGGCAAAAAAACACATTTTGGAACCAATCCAAGGCATCAAAGGGCTGGAGTGAGTAAGTTACAAGCATAAATCTGAAAACCCCCCTTTAAAATCGGTTTTCCTTTGAAGTTTTCTAAGTTTTCAAATGATTCTAAACACTAACCTGTGTGTATGGCAGACCATTTGGAGGTGTTCTAGGACTATTTTGAAGCAATCAGTGGTCTGAAAATCTTGAGTCTGCAGATACAGGTCTGAAGACACTAGTAGCAAGGGTGATTTTTAGGAAATTTCTCATAAATTTCCAACTTAACCAATCATTAAATATTTTATTGCTTTGTCATTAGAAGGTTCTTTTGTGCCTAAATGACTGAGTTTGCCACCTAAATTCATCCAAAAAAGGGGAGTTGCAGGTATGTCGTCAGACAAGTTAAGTTGGCCTTGGTGGTGAAGTATGGTTTTGGTGCATGATTGAATCATGATTTGGATTCCTAGTTCACACATAAATCCATGAACATAATGAATGATGAGCTTAATGAGTTGTTTGAACCAATCCTTAGTTAATTTTCAGACTTACCATGAATTATCCTCAGAAAATCAGAATTCTTTCTTTATTGGTAGAGGTCTTATTTTATCATTCTAATTGCTAATTTTGATCATTTTGTTGTCCTAAGATTCTAATCCAAATGTCTATTCTATTTATAACCTTCTATGGATTGAATTTCTGTCATTACTTTGAATTCATAATTTCATAGACTAATTCAAGGATCAAGCTGAAGGAATTATCTTAAGATCAAGCTTTCATCAAGCAAGGACATAGGAGAAGCCCAAATTTAAAAGAGTACATGGACAAGTTCAAGGACTCAAGTCATGGACATTCACGTGTCCCTATGCAAGTCGGCTTTCACTTGATTAAATGCTTGATGAATAAGGACTATCTTACAAGGAGATCAACTTGTTCGTAGTCACATCAATTTTCCATAAGAATCAAACAAGTACACCAAGGAATGATCAAGGATGATTCTAACACCAAGGTTAGCATTGGAACATGGACAAGGACATAAGGACAAGTCTGAGGTCAAGAGCAAGAAAGAACTCAAGGACAAGATTCCCATCAAGGGAGTCATTCTAATGATGATCGATTCATACAAAGACATGGATTGAGGAAGATGTTAATGTGTTCAAGGGATTGCCCCAAGGATCGAGTCCGAAGATGAAGAAGGCAAAGAAGAATTCCAAACCATGAAGGTGGAAATACATTGGGTTCAAGTATTGCCAAGTCAAGACATCCAAGAGAAAGAAGTCCAAGAATGATGAAGAATTCATAAGGATAAGGAAGTGGAATTAAGATAAAGATTGCAAGAGAAAAGAGGCATGTGTGTTCATAATGATGAGTTGTATGATGACAGGGCGACTTCCTTGCTTCCTATTGGTCTTCAAGCCATTGAATTTTCTCATTGGCTCATTTGGTGGTGCTTCAATTCTATTGGCTATTTTGGTTGTCTTAATTAGGGTTTGTAATGAATTAATCTAAGCCATTGATTTCAAATCAATCTTGGCCATTCATTATAATTGGGGCTCCCATATAAACCATCACTCCTCTCATTTGTAATGGAGGTTGTTTAAGAATTGTTGCTAATATAATGCCAAATTTGCATGGTGAATTGTTGTGATCAAGTTTGCATTATTGCATGGCGATCTACATCCCTCATTTAGAATAGATTTCATTTCAAGTTGTTGAGATAGAATAGAATTTGCTTTGAGTAACTTAGTTGGATGAAAGGAAATTGTGAATACTTGCTAGACTCGAAGATAAACTAGGCCACTAGCCTCTTATTGATTGTAAATGTGCCTTGTGTGGTGCGCTAGTAATTGAAGGCACTCAACTTCAATTGATATTCAATCTTTAGTTTGCATCTATTGATGGGATTAGAGGGGATATTGATCTAAATGCTATTCGGATATACCATAGAAGCTTGCATTAGGTGGGTGGAGTTGCTGACAAGATCACATCTAGTAGAGTCCAAGTTCATTCATACTTCCTTGCATCCATAGTTTTAGGGGTAGAAGTAATAGTAGTTAGCAAGTCTAAGTTTAAGTTGAAGTGGAAAAGTTGAAAAAAAAGCTATATTTTCATTGCACATTGTGAAGCCAAATCTTTAGAAATCCAATTGACAACTGTTGAGAAACAATGTAAGTCCCCTTAGTGATTCCAACAAATCACATCATTTCACTAAGCGATTATCCACGATAGAATGAACCTTGAAGTCATTTCATGATCTTACTTTGCAAGCTTAGCATAAGAAGTGACCTTATTCAAGAGAGGATTGAGCATTTGGTGTTTCACTCCGAAACATTGAGTGTTTGATTCTGTATGTTGTAGTGGAACAAACTCATATCAACAGGTCCAAACTCAAAGATTATTTCACTATCTCCACTCACAATGTAGTAACGCAATTGGATAAATTTTTCTGCCACTCCCATTCCTGATGAGTAGAAAATTTTGCTTACAACGATACTTCAGCAGAGAATAATCCATTATAAGGCTTCTCAGGATCAACTTATATGGTCATCTTCACCTTCGGGGAAGTACTTTGTTAAACAAGGCTATCAAGCTATAGCTAGAGAAAATCACGTTCCAGATTCAAGAAGATTTATGCTTTGTTGGGCCCTTGAAGTTCTTCCTAAGGCTGGTTCGTTCATGTGGTTAGCGCTTAGAGGAAGAATACTTACAAGTGATAGGCTTGTACGCCATTGTATAGCCCCTACCTTCAATTGTATATTATGTGGTGCTCAACTTGAAAGTACTAATCGTATTCTGCTCCATTGTCCTTTTGCCACAGCCTGTTGGGAGTGGCTTAAAGGAAAATTGCATTGGTCTGCCCCTCTTGGAAATGAACTCCATGAGGTATGTGATTCTTGGCCATGTCTTTTTCAAGAATCTTTTTTTGCTGCAATTTGGGCTGTAACCCCGTCTATATTATATTGAAACATCTGGTGGGAGAGAAATAGGAGAAAGTTCCCCAATGAGATTTGTTCCACAGAGATGGTTACTTAGAAAATCGAAGCTTCTATGTCTGAAGCAGTGAATGCCTATTGTCTTAAGAACAAAAACATAGACTCGTGTTTCACTTACACTGATCCCAAGATTTTGGTTGAGTGGGAACATATTCAGCTACCTTTAGGCTTTTAAAGGTAATCTTCTCTAAAGCAAAAAAAATAAATAAATAGAAAGGAGATAAGATGGAAACCCCCACCTCTGAACTACATCAAATTGAATTTTGATGGCGCCTCCAAAGGTACTCTTGGTATCTCGGGATGTGGCGTCGTGCTTAGAAACCTCAATGGTGCCATACTGGCAGCCTGTGCTATAAGGATCCCTGAGGATACAAACAATGTGGCAGAGGCTAGGGTTTTCCTTGAGTGAGTGAAACTTGCTGCCACTCATAAGATAGCAAACTTGATCATTGACGGTGACTCACAGAATATTATTGCAGCCTCTAAGAAATTTGAATCGTCGAGTTGGAAAATCAACTATATTCTTAATGAAGTATGGAGACTCCTCCCCCTTTTTGACAACTTCCAAATTCAGCATTGCTTCAGGGAAGCAAATGGAGTTGCAGACACTTTAACCAATAAAGGATGCTTGCTTGAATTAAGAGAACATGTCTCATGGGGTAGAGATGCAGTAGATGATCCTCTCCTTAGTAAAGCTTGTCAAGTGGATACACCTTGAAAAACTAAGGTCCTGTTCAGGGGGTACTCTCTCCTCCCCACATATGTTTGGCTTAAATTACCTCTGTTCATATTTGATGCCTTCGGGGTTGCATCTATTGCACTCTCTTAATTATTTGGGATTTATTTAGAGGTTGGGGATTCCTTAGGATTCAAGTAAATAATGTCGATGGTCCTTTGGATTGATATGTTGCTCGAGCTCTTCTTCCAACTCTAGGATGCTTTGTTGTGTGGGGGTCTTGTCAGCATGCTGTTACTGTTTGTGGTTGACAATGAGATGGGATTTTGGCTGGTTCTGTGATATGCAGATACCTTTGGGCAGGATTTCTTTGTCAGTATTGGGTAATGCATTTTTAGTTTCTGCTGTATTCTGATCCTAGTCAGATTTTGTGTAGAGATTCTATTTTTGCCTATGCTCCACGGAGTTTCGGGGATGGGTATGGTTCAAAGCCAAATTTTAGGGGACGGTAGGGGATGGCTATTAAAAAAATAGGGGAATTTATATATATATAGAGAGAGAATTCAAATATACATATCAGAACATTGATTCAGTACAATGAGTACATAGCAAATGAACAAGATTCAAACACTTTCATAATTTCATTGTAAAAATATGACGTACATATACCAAAATTGCCCAAGGGCTCCAAGTTTCATCCATGAGATGAAGATCAAAATGACATAAAGAGAAGTCCCACTAAAATACTAAACAATATTTAAATATTATAAAACTAAAATTTGAAAAGGGGATTGGGCTTGCTAGTACAAAAATATGTAAAAATTATATATATATATATATATATATATATATATATATATATATATATATATATATATATATATATATATACATATTTATGAAGCCTAGAAGCACGAGTTAAGATTAGAATGTCACATAGTATCATAAAAACATTCTAACACCATAAACTTGTAATCATAGCATCGTGAATCATGATCATACCATCATAGCATCATATTGACATATACTCAAGGTCAACATCAAAGATTCAAAACATTAAAATGTCAAGTGACAAATCATAACATCAAGTTCAAGTATCATTGTTTCAAGTTCAACTGATGGATTAAAATTTTATTAATATTCTTCTTCTTCATCATCATCATCATCATCTTCTTCTACATTGGCATCAGTTGACTCACAAATAGAGCTAAGGCCAATGGGATCAGCTGCACCAATAACATTATTGGTGTCAAAATCTTCAAATTCATCAAGTGCAAGCTGAGAAGTGGAAGCCAACATAAGCCTTTAGAATCCACTGTTTAGGGTTGTGGATGTTGTTATATGGAGCCTAATTAGACTCGGAGGTTAATTTTTCCCCACTTTTATCGATGCAATTTCCTCCTAGATTTTTCAACGGGGGTTTGGGGGCTATGCCCCTTGCCCGTTACCTATTGGGATACAGGGCGGGGTAGAAGGGCAGCGTCCCAAGAAGCCAAAAACGACTTTTATTATTGTACAAAGGCACCGGGGGTTATTTATCTATTTGCCGACATATTCTAACCGTAATAGTGGATGTCAAAAAAAATTAAACTTGCAAAAAAAACTAACTTGGCTGCTGACTTCGACTGTCTGCGGGACCAAGTTTGCTGGTGGTTTGATGTTTTCCAGCCTGGTCTGCCTGGGTCCGAACTGTCGTGGTCTGGTTTGAACCACCTCCCTGTGGGCCTGACCCTGTCCAGACCCACAGGCGAACTGGACCAGAACCATGGACCAGTTCGTACCGTGGTTGGTCCGGGGGCCCTTAGGGGAGAACTGGACATCCTAGTAAAAGGCAAAAAAGGAAGACAAATAAATAAAATAGACCTACTCATGAAACATGGGTCAATGAGTTTTGACTCAAAAAACCACAGTTAAATCCTGATAGCAAATATCACAAAAAAAAAACCTAAGTAATGTTTCATACTATTATTTTGGATGATACAAAAATCTGTGAAAATTTATAGTGATCCGATCTACCAACAGTATAGACTTTTTGAGAGGGACATAAACAGTTGTTTGATTGATTTCCTGCCATTTTAATGGTCTAAAGAGATTATTATTCTTTGTTTGACTGATTTATTATTCTTGTTTTCAAAGTTCTATCTGCCATTTTAATTGTCTAAAGAGAAATTATTGTTCTTTCTTTCTATGTCATGATATTTTCTAGAAATTATTAAATCGTATTAAAAAGTAATGGCATTTCCAAGTACCCTCGTCTCCTATTTTTGAAAATTAATTGTACTGGTCTCCGACGTCTCCAAGCACCTGTCTCCTAGTAAGTATGTCATAAATTGTTCACAGATGATATAGGATGGTTTCCAGCCTTTATAACTCTGATTCAAAGAAAAAAGGTGCGATGTAACAGCTATACTATGATGATTCCACTCACATGTTCTTCCCTTATGTGGCAGCTAAGAGTTGTGAAGTTGTTCAGCCTGCTGCCATTTAGGTCCTTTCATGGTCGGAAAAGTTAAAAGAACTTGTCAACAAAAATGTCTGTCTGTGTTATTATTCCAGTTTCACTCCACAAACACTACATAAGCACCAGAATCAGTCCAGTTTGTCAGGAGAAACTCAGAAGAATTTTTGGTGTGAAACTTATCCTGGTTGAATCTGTAGAACAGGGTCTGATTCAAGAATGTTTTGTATCTGAAATCCGCTAAAATGAAGTTTAAGAAATGAAAACTCTGGAAAGCTAGAAGAAATGTTTTGTAAAAATGGTTGGTAACTATCAAGTCCATAGGACAGTGTTACAAAAGCTAGTTCAAATAAATAGTTTAAAAGTAAAATTCAAATATAACCTTGCATTCATCATTACGTCACAAATCCATTTCACAGCAAAAAAAAATTCTGCAATTTGAAACTATGTATGAAACCCTGTAACAGTTTAGAAAGGCCAAACATTTTTATTACAAATATTGTATAAATTTGATGAATGGGACAAGCTTACACATTAAAACCTTAGGGTTTTCATAGAAAAGCTGCAGGTTCAAATTACTAGGTGACATGATAAAGAGTTGAAATTGGTTAAAATACCATGTCTATTCTCATAGACAAAATCTTAAATATATGCATATTTGCAGTCTAAAAACAAGAATTAAGTTCAGAATACCACATAGCATGCATATGTGTAAAAAAGTGAGCACTACAGTCAAGATCAAATTACATCCAATGGTAAAAAATATGGGGCTGTTGAGCTTTTATAAAACTATATTTACATGTATTTTATATCTGCTTACAAAAAAGAAATTGCAGATATGACATTAAACATCTTTAAAAGAACTAGGTTTGGAATAACAATTGGAGAGTACTTGTGCGGCAGCTGCCTCTTCACGCAACATTCTGGTGCATATAAATTTATAATGTTATTTAATTAGAGCAGATTTCCGTAAATTTGAAGGACAGTGATTTTTTCTGGTACACGTGTAATGGCATTGTTGACAAAGATGTTCTTGTGCTTATCTATGCTTTTTTCAATTGAAATAGCATGCACTAATTGATGCTCCATATAACATTGAATTGTATGCAAAGCAGACAACATTGAATATCATGGGCCTAAATACATCCAAATGTATAAAACTCTATTCACTCTCTTATATAGTGGTGGTTTTGAATAAAACTAAGCATATGAATATCTTTTGTAAATGACCTAATTTAGGGTTAGGGTGTGTAAAATGTGTGGAAATTGTTGCCTATTGTTGGAATTGGGGTACCCCGGATTGTTCTGGAATTGCCTGGGTGTATGGTCATGAACTATTCTGAACAAATGCACCCTCAAAAAAACTTGCTGTGCATTATCCTGAAAGAAAAATAAATCTGATTCTGATTCCGAAATGAATCATGCTCAGGCATGTCTGGTTTTTTGGCCAAATCTGTAACATGCCAATCTGTGTTTCTACAGGAAAAGGACACAAAATAAAGTAATTTCTGAATTGATTCAGGTAACAATATTCAATATTATTCTAGTAACAATAGGAATCAAGGCTATGAGTAATATGCATTGGCTGATATTCCTAAAGAAGGGCAAATTACTACTGAATGGATTCAGTTTTTTTTGGCTGATTGAGTAACATAGGATGCAAAATAAAATGTAAAAGCAAAAGTTGGCATTGTAATTTTAATGCAATTTTAAAGACAACTGTTGCAGTTCAGTAGTTTCGTTGTTTTTAAAATGTTTGCCTTTAGGCAGCTGGTAGGTTTTTCAACAAAATCAAATCACTAGCTCTTGAATTTTGTTTCTTTTCATGCAGTGAACCTTTGCTATGCAACCAGTTATCAAATTTGTGATATGCCTTCTAACTTTCAATTAATTCCATGCCTTGTACTGCAGTTAGAGGTGGCCTGTAATAATCAATTAGAGAGCAATTCCAGCAGCATTGAAGGCAAGGTAATATTTTCTAATAGGTTTTTTCATTCATTGTCAGTGCGTTAGATATGCTCTTTGCATCTTCATGAATTATGGAAGATGTCAATCTGTGTTTATTTAGGAAAAATAGGACCACACTGGTTATCACTATTATAACACACTGCCTGATGCTGTTTATAGGGTTTGTGGATGATGCAAATGATGAACTGGACTGGAGAACAAACTTGCTGGATGGCAGCTCGTTATCTTTTGCTGGGATTCGAGCTTGAGCTTTATTCTTGTAGTGAATACTGCATGATTTACTGGTAAAGAGTCTGAAATGGCAATGCAATATTGCAAATTATATTAGATATAGCGGGAATTTGGTGAATGGCCATTCTGGGAAACCTTGTTATGGTGTTACCAAATATAATTGTAGTATTTTAATTATAGTATTTTGGCTATATAGTTGAGGCTTATGCTTGAATCTTATTACACTGCTGAAATTGACTTAAAAGGTTAAATGGATATGTTATTTGACAATTTTAGTATAATATCAGTTACGCCAACATTAATGCTAGCTCTGAAATAATTTTCAGAAATTCAAGTTCTCGCTGATTAGTACCAGTGCCCTATTGCAGGTATTTGGTTAACAGTGTCCTCTCAACATTCTTGCAATTATCCCAGGAAAGGTTGAATGTAGAAAAGGACCAGCAGAGGTTGGCTCTAGCGGCTGTTGATGCATGTACAGTTAATCTTTCCAAAATACCCCAAATTATATTTTATTGATGTGGGCACATGATGTGCGATCTTATTTAGCAAATGAATGTCATGTAGTTTGGCTAGTTTCTTTTAGTTCTAGAGATACAGAGATCAATACTGCCCTAAATGGTAATTAGGAGGGGCTTATGCATTTTGCATGTCATGGTAGAAAATAGCTGCATGCAGGATCTCTTGGTGACTATTTTGCCTTGCCTCAGTAGGCTCATAAGGAAGGAATCGCTCTCTGTTGTTATCATCATCAGCCAAAAAGAAGGTGAAGAAGAAACGGGGAAAGGAGGCTGAAAAGGAGATTCATTTGCCTGGTATGTTGCTGCAGCAGGCTTGTTCATATCTCGGCGAGGGGCTGGCATGGGTATGAACTTGATGCCTTTTCTATTTAACAGAGTAATAGAAATTGATTTTGTTGAATAGACGGTCTTGTTTTTTGCATATTAAAAAGATTTTTTAATAGTTAGTCTTTCTTCTCCAAAAGTAGATGAAATTTTATCATTGTGGAAATTTTTTATTCTATTTTCAGATGCTTGCTGCTTTAACCAACGACCACAAATTTGTTGATCGTCCAACAATTTTCAATACTGAGCAGGAGGTATGTGAAGAATGTATTTTATCTTCATTGATTTACTGCTGGGTTTCTCTTATCTTGTATGTTGTTATTTCTTGTCTCTTTGATTGTTGCAATTGGAAATTCTTTTAGCTGTTATATAATAGTTGGGTGCTAGCCATTAGTATTTTAGATTTGTTAATTGAGCCATGGTATTGGTGTAACTGAAGTGCATGCAATCTAAACTTGGTATAAGATTGAGTAATTTGTTGACTATATTTCCAGATATTCATTCAAAATTTTGAACTGTTGCAAAATTCTCGAGTTCCTGAGCCTCTGTCTTATATTCAGTTTAAGCAATCAACAATGCATGCCAATTTTCTCGTGAGTATTTTTCCCATTTTTTTTTTTCTAAATTCTCTTTCTTATGAATAGGATAGTCAAAGCTTAAGTTGTACTTATTGTTGCATTGATATAAAATGGTGTAATTGGTTTCTAGTCTATGTGGTCTTTAGGTTTGGGACTTAAGATTTTTTGGAATACTTGTAGACTCATCAAGTTGTTGAAATTCCAGATGCAATTTCGGCGAATGGATAAATGTTTTGAAGAAGCTCTGAATGTTTTGAAGGAGCTCAGACATTGTGCCCCAAAGGGTATGAGGAGACTTGAAGAAATTCGTCAAATGGAGCATGTTGCAGAGAAAAACAGAATTGCACTGAGTGTCGTCCTTGCAGGGCAAGGCAATAGTTTACCCAGGGTGTCTTTTGAATTTTCACAGCATCCTTGCTTTCCGGTTGCTGTTATCAAGAGATCTTGATACTTTGAGCATGTTCTAATGGACATCAAGATAGTGGTCATTGTTGCTTTTGCATTGGTATATAATTTATCTGAATGCATTGAATAATACAATATCTATTTAAGGGTGTATTTTTTATTGGTTTTGACTGAATTTTAATAGGCACTTTAAGGAAGGCATTTGGTTATTTTGTTTATGCTTTGATTCGGGTAGAGTAGCTCAGATGAGATGCTATCTTGTGGGGTCAGGCTGTGACACATGCCTTTGTCAGTCTTCAGTTTTACTTACTTAATTTGCTTCCTTGAAGTTACCAGTTTTACATATTTTTAGTCTTTCTATTACCTGAATATTATATTTGATTCCAAGATTTCCAGAGTTTGAAGAGTTGTGGGACACAAGTATTTTGACAACAATTTGGAGTATGTAAATAGTTAATTATTGGATACTATTGGTTGACGATTGTCAACTTTGAACCTCTGTTATAATGAGGTGGAGATTTCTCTTTTAGATCAATATGCCCATTGTTTAGGAAAGACAGGTTTTTGCCTGAAACTAAGTTTTGTTGCTTTCCAAAGCTTTTTTTTGAATGGCTAATCTAGCTATTTGAGTTTTGGCTTGTTTTGGGGGGTTAAAAAAACACATACAGACCACTGTCACCTCTCAAGTATTTAGGGAACACTTTCATCCTTAAATATCTAGATAAAGTCGGTGTTTATTAAAATATTTCACTCAGAACACAATAAATGAAATTTTAGAGAGATTCAACCTTATAATAGTCAGTACCGTTTGGTGGGCACTGTCAACCAGATATTTCAATTTCACTTTTCTTTTCATAGATGTAATGTAGCAGAGATTTTTATAAAGGTAATCACCATGTGGATACCGAGCTTTGATTAGTTAGGGGTAAATGTGGAATGACATTATCAATCCACTGCAAGAATAATTTTGTACTGACGTGCTAGTTTATGAAAACCAAGTTCAACATATCACCATCTAAATTATTTCATCCATTTGCAAGGTTTTAAGTCATTTGTATGCTTTCATGTGAAATAGTCTCTATTACAAATTGGATAACATTAAACTGTTTTCTGATGTGTATGCCTGTTCTGAACTGCTGCATTATTTGTACGAGTCCCAATATCAAGTCTTTTGTATACATACATGTAGAATAGTTTCAATAGCCAAATTGAATATTGTTTTTTGAAACTGTTTATAAATTTATGTTTCGAACTCCTGCCATATTATATATTATCATCCGTAACTTCTAGGCTTGCTATAATCCTTTGTGGATGAATGTACTACTATAAATTGTTTGCTCTATGTACATGTTGAGAGTGTAGGTTAAAGGATAATGCGTAATTAACAAGTGCACCTATTTAACAGGCCAAATTCATTGGATTTAAATCCCCAATCCTAAGCACGTGACTATAAAATTGATTAAGGGCATCATCTTTAGCTCATCAATCGTTTCAAGGACACAATTGAACTCGTCTTAAAATGCGGTTGATGCATCTTTACCCCTAGTAGTTGACAAGTCGCATTAGTTTAACAAAAAAAGGTGACAAGTATGTTAAAAAATTGATATACGTTGTTGAAGGCCTTACAGTGATAAATATTGTCTCACATGTAATATTGGAAAATTGTTTCAAGGCAGTATCTGTTTTGTAGCTGCATAATTAGTGCAACCGATGTAATTATCTATTTAATGTATTGAGCTTGTTCTTTCAGTGTCAAAATTGCTCAAACCATTTATTTTTCAACTACAGATTTGTGGTATTGAGCTTCGCTATATTACCTGCAACCCATAAGCCTAAATGGTCATATGTATGTCTTGACAAGTCAATCTACTATGAATCTTAGGAGGTTTGTGGGATATTTAAGTGAAAAACAAGAAACAAAGAATGTACAAAGTTTAACATAAAGCAATGTTAACTTTTACACGTTAGGATGTGCGGGAGGCATGTAGCAGTTTGTGTGTTATTTATATTCATGTAAAAAGAAATAGTTTAGAATGGATGTTATAGATAGCAAGTTAAAGAACGAGTGTAAGAGTTGGTATAAGTTGAAGCTTTCCTTGAAGCTCCTAAGCACATGACTATAAAATTGATTAAGGGCATCATCTTTAGCTCATCACATCGTTTCAAGGACAATTGAATTCGTCTTAAAATGCGGTTGATGCATCTTTACCCCTAGTAGTTGACAAGTCACATTAGTTTAATGAAAAAAGGTGACAAGTATGTTAAAAAATTGATATACGTTGTTGAAGGCCTTACAGTGATAAATATTGTACAATGAAAGCTTAAAAGAGACTAACCAGAGAACACTTTTAGTTCATGAAATGGTGCAAATGTACAATGTTAGTACATTATAATGATTCAAGGGGAACCCAATGTTAATACAGACCAAGGTGGGACGTTAGTGCACATAACTATTGTTGGGCAAAGGTTTACTTGGTGGGACATGAGTATACACAGCTATTGTTGGGCAAAGATTTACTTGTCTCTGTCTGGGCATTGGGGTTCTGGAAAGACTATATCGAGCTATGGTTGACTGCTCTCTCAATGTTAACATTATGGTTTGGTTCTTGCTTGTATAACATGTGTTGTCCAAAAGTACTTGTGCAAGGTTTTTGAGGTAAGTAGCTGAGAAATAATACATGCTCTCGGTAGCACTGTCATAATGTTTGGCTTTGCATTTTACTGTGGTTGAGTTATGGCTTGAGATTTGGAAGCAAAATCTAAATATGAATGATCATATTCCAAAGCTACAGAGGTTGAGCTTCAACAGACAAAATTAGGAGTGACAAGGTGGGCACTGTGCTGACGTTCTAGATTGATGTGCCAGTGGCTTGTAACATGTGCTAGTCGGAGGTAGCATGTTGATGCTCATTGGAAATATTGTCATTGATGTCAAAGAGATTCATTCATGTCCCTAATGTCAAACAAGTATGGACAAGATTGTTAGATTAAATGTCATCAATGTCAAAGGAAATGCCAAAGATCCAAATGGGCAATAAATGAAGAAAAGGTTATGTTGTGTCCCCAAATCAATTGATTGCACATTCGTATAGTGTCTAGGTCAGAAGAAGGAAATTGAATTGCCATTGTTGCAGTAAGAATATCTAAGGAGAAAATTTTGTGGGAGTTCAGTTGTAATTGCACATAATCATGGAGCATGCTATTGTAACGTGGAACTTAATAACTATCTTTGCACCATGTGAAGGGCAATAAGCCCAAAGTGAAGTTGACTAAAACAAAAAACGTGAAGGAGAATAAAGAAAGAATTGACTATATATAGTATGCAGTATAAAATGATTTGCTTACAATAGAAGCATAGACTTGTCAAAGATGCAATGATTCTGTATAAAGAGCAACTTTATAAGAGCAATAAAAGAGAATTAGAAAGCAGCATTAATGTATTTTCTAGAACTGAGATTAATGCTACTTTATACTAGTTATAATGGTGGTCTATTACAAGGCAAAGGTGGTGATAGGAAGTAATGACATTCAAATGTAAGAAGCAGAAGCATGATTCAGAAATATTAGCTGACAAACTAATATGGATTAATTAATCATGAATAAAATGCACAGTGATTACCAAAGCCTATGTATTATGAGAAACAAAGTATGATACGATGATTGCTTGAGGATAGAAATAGTAAACGAAGAATAATTAATATTGATGATTAGTACAAAGCAAAAGAAAACACAAGGAGGCGGTTAGCAACAAGGAAATGATCATGGTAAAAGCAGTGATCATGAGAAACGTGCAACTTCTCACAAGAAAAAGAATATACTATGTATGGAATCGCCCAGACTAATGATTAAGATTGAAGCAATTATTTCATACAATTTGGTTAGTAATTTTTTGCTAAAGGGTGGTAAGTTGCTAAGAGAAAAGATACGATTCGAAAATGACGAAATATGATTATTGTTAACTAAAAGCAACAATTAATAAAGGCATGCTTCTTAAAATGAAGTATGCACTCAAAAGAATATGACTCTTAGAGATTTGAAGATATAAGTAGAGATTAAAATGAGTGCGAGAGAGTGATATAAATAGAGATTATAATGAGTGTGAGAGAGTGTGGTGTTGAGTTATACAACCATCAAGCAAATAGACCAACGTCAACCATATATGAGGATGTAATTGTGGATTTGAGAAGAATATGAAAAGAGAATTGTGAAGGATGTGTTCCTCAATATAATAAGGATTGAGAAGAAAAAGATATGAGAATAATTGCATCAAAAGTGTGAAGACTTTTTGAGACTTGCAAGGAGGATCTTATGTCGAGATAAAGTAAACTTTGGAGGAGAATCATGAAGTATATTGAAGAAAGGTTGTGAGAAATAGTATGGCAGGTTTATAAAAGTTGTACGAGGAGATTGTAACGAGTTTGGTGGCAGATTCACTATCTCCATAATAGTAGATTGAAGAAGAGAGTTTATAAAGAAAAAAGGTTATCCATTATCCATTGTAGGAGCAACATTTAATAAGGTGGAAGGTTGAATTGGGTGCTAGTATCTCTAAACTATCGAAGGGTTTGTGCCTATAAAAGAATGGGGGGTTGGTGCCTCTAGTAGGTTGAGTCTACGAACTTTGTAAAAGAATATTTTAAATAAAAGCATTATTATGTGAATGTTGATATGCAATTAACATGCTTTGAAATCAATTTGAGATGGTGCCTTGATCTTGGACTATGGGATTAGTGTCTCTTATACGTTGGTGCCTACAAATATAAGTGGGGATTTGGTCTCTCTGTTAGTTTCTTCATTATATCTTTGAGGATGGATTTTTGCAATAGATCCAACCAGTTATTCTCATCACGATTATTCCTTTTTGAGTTTTGACATAAATCTAATGTTCATGTGTGTGGACAAATGCTTTTTGATTAGTTGATTCATTTTTAAGGAAATACTAGTAAATGTAGTTCATTGTGATTGTGATTTGAGATTGGCTGTGGTGCTTGGAGAAGTTATTAGTGGCATGAGAAAACTAACCATCTTAATGATGTTAATTAGTTGTTTTTTAAAGAGTTTTTGATTAAGGTAAAAACATGTTTTGAAGGGACCCAAAACTCTATACAAAATGGTCACATTAGATAGTCCATGAAAGCCCTCAACAAGGAATGGAATAAGACCAAGATGAGGGATTTACCAACAGGCTCCCACAACCTAAGACAAACACTACACGAAAACCAAAATGCAACCAAGAGCTAATGAAAGGGCCAAAGAAAACTCTGGCCCCAACACCCACAAAGAGAAACCATTAAGATTTACTTTTGTCCCTACCTTTTAGGATTGAAGGGTCATATCAAAAGAGGGCATAGACATCTTAGATTTTTTCCCTTTCACCGTAATCCAACCCTCTTCCACCTTGGAAACCACATACTGCCAAGCCAACGAATCTAGCGTAGAAGTCCCAACACCCTAAGAGGAAAGACCAACATCACTCACAAGAGAAACAAAAACAAGGCCAACAACAACCAGAGCGACATGGCCAGTAGCAATCGGAGAGACATCACAATCCCCATCAACAACTAGAGAGACAACGCTGACAACAACCTAAAAGACAACACAACCCCCAACAAAAGCCTTGTCACAAACAATAGTTGCCTGAATCAAATTCCTTGAACATTTGGGGAGACTATAGGAGAAACCAAAAGTTTGTCCCTAACAACCCCCCGTCAAAGACCGATACAGACTGAGAAGGAACCAATGGATCTTGAGGATCCATAGCAACTACCTGTGAGAAGCTTTTCTGAGAATTGGATTTCTTCAAAACTGTATAATGTTGAATAGAGACTCCATCCCACCACGAAGTAGACAATTTCTTTTTCTGTAGTTCACATTGAGCAACCGAATGCCCAATTTTAAAACATCTTCTACACCACAAGGGAATCCCTTCATAGTCCAAAGTTTGGACCCAATCGCTCATCAAAGACTTAGTAATAATTTCAGGAGGCAACCCCTTTGAAACATCCATATCAACCAAGATACGAGCAAAGGTGGAGTGATAAATGTTAAAAGCATCATTATCAACCATAAGAAAATCCCCACCTCAAGAAGACAATCCACCCAAAGATGAAGGGGGAGATAGGGAAGACAGACCCAAACATAAATCTTATTAAACTTTTCATAAGACGGGTTGAAATATGAGTGCCATGGTTTAATCATAAGCATAAATTTGTCCTCCTAACTAAAAGAATGATGATACAAAAACTTATTTCTGTCATTGCTTGTAAAAACTTATTTTTAAAAAGTTATATTATGTGCTTGTAGGTGAAATCTACAAGTTAATATAACTTTTAATTTTTTTTTTAAAAGTTAATATTATGTGCTTGTAGGTAAAATCTGCAAGTTAATATAACTTTTAAAAAACTTATTTGTTTAAAAGTTGTATTACGTACTCGTAGGTGAAATCTACATGCTCAGGTCGAAGTGGTACTCGGCCATTTTTTTAAGGCTTCAAGTCTCTCGGGTAGCATTCGCTCCTTCAGAGTTCCTTCTTGAGAGTTTCTTACTTTTAGCGGGGTCTCCTTTCTTGCACTGACGTGCCATATATTAGTTGTTCAATAGTTTGCAGGAGATTTCTTCTATGTGATCTTGGGCAAATTGTGTTGCAGTTTAGACCAGGTGGCTCTTGCACATTCAAGAGTTTATGGTCCCCCTTGAAGTGGACCACTGTGCCATGTGTCTTTTCTCTTAATTTTCAGACTTAAGGAAAATGTAGCCCACATTTGTATGTCATGTGCGGAAGGAGGTGGTTGTTATAGGTAGTGCTTCCTGTGCATGTTGATGAAAATGACAAACTGGTGGATGGTCTTAATAGTTGCCATCATGACGAGCGCGAAAAAGGGGGGCGGTGAGGAATCTTTTTAATTAGGAGGTTCTTCCCATTTTTTAGGTCGAACATCGTATAAAGTGGGGAGGTTCTCATGTTTTATTATTTTAATTTTTTGGCATCCAAAATTCTTTAGAGAAGACTACATTAGAAAGGGGAACAAAAATGGTAACACTGAAGTAGTGGTAATTTTTATAACTATTAGAAGTAGTGGTTCTATTTGGAGACCTTTGTATAGTATTTCAACCTTAATGGAAACTGTTGTAACAAAATATGTCTGTGGGCCTCTATTGTGTGCTCTTTATGTCTTGTAATCTTTATAATACAACTTACACAACATCATGGAGTGGGTATTGCCATTTTCTGTTTAGGTTGTTAAGTTTCTATATTGAAAGACTTGAGTTAGTAGGTGATGCAATCATGCGATGCACTCTTTTCATTTCTTGCTATGCTATAGTCATGAACATATTATGCTTCATAATAGAAGTAAATTTAAAGTGTTGTAAAGGCTTCACACTCGACACATTGTCTTAGCATAGTTTGCTTTCATTTCACTCATTTTCGATTCCCCTCATTGATGAAGAGTTGGCTTTTAAATCTTGGAGGTCATTTTATAGTTCACACACAATCTCATTATATATATTTGACTTGTGTTTTTTCTTTTCCTTTGATGTTTTATTATTTTGGCAATTTTATTTTCTCCTTTCTTATGGTGTCTCTTGTGTTAGGATTTTGACCTTTCTTTTTTGCTTCTTTTTGTTTATTATTTTTCTATCACATCAATTGTCACATTCTTTGCATTTTTTCTACACTTTTATCTTCCATCTCTCCCACTCAATTTAATCTGTTTATGTCTGCAACATTATCCATTTTTCCTTGTACTCTCTTATGCTATGTTTCATCCTGATGATGGATCATAGAGTGTGATTTGAAATGTTTGATACAAAAAATATTAAACACAATCAAATCTAGAAACTCTTGTAGATAATTTGTGAAACATTTAGACCACTCTCAAATAAGTGCAAGCTTTGGAGGTCAATAAATTTCTTGGTATGTCTGATAGGACATAAAAATGACTCATAACACTCTAGGTGCAGTGAAACCATCATCATATTAGACTTTGAAGATGTTCTTAGCACATTTGATGACTTTGTGATTGTGGATTTCCTAGATCCCACTAGCATGTTACTAGTCTTCAATGTCAACACACCTTTTGATCACATATAGAAGATAAATCCTCTTGAATGCTCTTATGTAATGACATCACAAAACCTATTTGTTCTACTCCCCTTTCCACAAACAAACATTCTCTCCACCTTCCTCTCAACGTGGCAAATTGATATTTTAGGCAAGTTTGCTTCATACTATCCTACTGCTACTTTCATGCAACCCCTTGGACAATTCATCTATGTTCACTAACCCCTTCATGTAGCTATTTACCCCTCTCATTAGAATGATCATTTCCTTATTCACCCCCGACATGGGAGAATTCTGAATGCTAAAGAGATAATGGAAAATTTTCAAAAACAACTTCAAGATATTGAGGAGTATAAAATTTATCGAGAAAAGCTTGCTTCCTAAATTTAGTTGCAACAACAAATTGAAGCTTAAAAGAGAAAAATGCTTTGCATTGCCCTCTAAAAAAATTAAAAAGGGGAGCTATCTAAGTTAGAAACCCGAGTTTTCTATTTGGAAAATGCATCTTAGTCTTGCATTTACATACAATTACTATTTATGGTAAGATTTCATTTGAGCACAAATTTTCCCTTAACTTTCCTGGAAGCTTTGGATGGGCTAGATAAATATGAAAGTAAATTTTCATTGCAAGACCATCTCCAATTTTGAAGATATGTTAGCTAATAGATTAGTCCTTTCAAAATAAACAATAAATTGACTCTCTTTGCTAGATTTAAGACAATGCTAGAAAATAGTTGGATGAATTACTATTGAATCAATGATTTTCCTCTAAATTTTTGAGATACAAATCCCTCTTATGATGTAAATTTAGGTTTTCAGAGTATGCTTTTAACTAGAAAGTGGTACAGGAAAACTAACACTTGCCCATCACCATGAAACAAGTGCGGGAGGTAAATTGAGAATCAAAGGGCAAACAAAAATAAGCAACTCAAAGGTTATTCACCAAGAACCCACAAAAGATAACCATGAAATAAGCAATGATTTCTTTGAAATGGCATGAATAGATTTAGACTCAAATATCTTATAATGAACACCCATGATCTAATATAACATGTGATAAATAATAAATGAGTGATTAAACACAGGAAAATGACAATCGATGCTCTCTCATGCCTCAAAGGACAAAGGGAATTAGGGAAAATTTGGATCCTTTACTCTAGCTTCTCATTTCATATTTAAAGCCCTCTTCCTCAAAATGAGTTTGTTTAATTCCATAACTGATTCTTTAAAATATATTCTTTTCCTGCTCATGAATATTGGAATTAGTGTTAGAATAACTGAGAGGGGGGTGAATTAGTTATCCCCAAGCCCTAAATACAAAATGTATAATCCAAAACAAATTTCATAAACTTTTGCAGCTCAGTAAGATAAGATAACTCTCTGTCTGTTCTTTTACCGATTACTAGTTATTAGTTCAAAGTGATTATCGATCAAAATCAACATGCAGTATGTAAAGTATGACAATAAGCAATCATCACAAACAACACATAACACAAAAGATTTTAACGTGGAAACCCTGTGAAGGGAAAAACCACCTAGGACCCGGCAACCCAAAAAATATTCACTCTTCTGAAGTGAGGTTGGTGTAGACCCAACCCTGTTAAAGGTTACAAACACACTGTTAGGTGTGACCTTGTTAGAGAATTTAACACTAACCGTTATCGTCCAACCAACATTCACTATGGGGTTGACAGGATAACAATGTTCATTCTATGAATGATACATAAAAAAAACTTTCCTAGTCCACTCGGTTAAGAGATTTGTCTGTATACAATGGTTAAACTATAACAGTAGGTGATCTGCCTTAATACAATCTTCAATTACAGATATACAAATCAATGTTCAGTTCATACAAATCTTTTTGATCAATGTAACACTTCTGTTTCAACAATATATCAACTTACTGTTCGTCGGTAATTACTCATTGTCGCTCGGTTATACTCTGCAGTAGGGTTCTTCTTAACCAGTATGATCAGAATGCATGAAAACTTGTTCACGCGATAATTCTGCAATTTTCTTTCTTTTCCAGCAGGCTTTTTTCGTGCAATCATCAGTCTCTTATATATACATATAAACCGTTTTCTTCTTGTCCAATCAAATTTTGCCGCTTAATCTTATCAGTTGATTTTGCCGCTTTAACCTTCCTTGACTGATGTGTCAATAAAATGTTTCAATTTGGTTCATCAAATCTTCCTTGAATTTTTTTAGCCGTTGATCTTCATAACAAACTTTATCCATTACGCTAATTCCAAGATACTTTACAGCTCATCAATCCTTGTCATCTTTGTCGGCTAAACTAATCATTTAGTTCTTTTCTCTTTGCTCGATTAACAAAGAAATGCATCGGTAAACACAAGCTCGGTTAATACTATCGTCGTCAGTGTACATTGCACTTCGTCGATGTATACTAAAATGCTTCATTAACCAACCACACTGCTTTGTAACAATTTACTCCTTTCTTCATAACAGATCACTGTAACATAATAAAGTCAACATAATGAAGTCATAGACTCATCAACAAGTTACTCAATGTGTTCCTTATCCTCATCTGACATATACATCTTCCTCATGTAGATATTTCTGTTCTTCATCTCATTCACCTTCCTTCAGATGTCTTCGTATAGTAACTTACAAGATAAGTACTGTCAAGCTAGTTGACATCAATGACAACATAAAACTGATTCTATTATCTTACATAACATTTTAGTGCTCGGTAAGTGATCAACTATCATTTGTAGTTCTAACAATCTCTCCAATCAAGTTATCAATCAGTTGTAGTCCAAAAATCTCTCCTTTATTGATGGCAACACAAGTAATATGAAATATGCCATGTACCAAACATGTACTCTACAACTCTATGAACAAATGTTGTAGCTCTCCCTCAGCTAAATCTTTTATATGTTTAATCACTACGTTACTGATCAACATTGTCAAGTTCAACTTTCTTCTGTGAATTAAACCTTTTTAGTGCTTTTCAAATTCATCTTCTATTCCTCAAGTGACTAATCTTCGATACTCTCCCTATTGACATTCTCTCTTTTGACATTCTCTCCCTTTTATCAATCTTTATTCCTGGTTTAATGTTTCATATTGACATTCTCTCCCTTTGACAACAATGCCAAAGAGCAATAGAAACATATAGCTCCTTCATAGCCAAGTAACTCTGTTATCAGGTGCAGTCTCTGTATCTTTGTATACTGATATCCCAATTTGTTTAATTTTTCCAAACTTATCACCACCTTGAACATGATCCAAAGTGAACTGTGTTGCATCAACATGAATGATCTTCTGATAGGATTTAGGTTGATGCAACATCCAGATCACATTAGTGACCAATAGACAGGGGACAAACCCCTAGTCTAGTCCTCAAATAGTCAAATGTATCTTTCGGTAGTGCTTTTGTAAATATGTCTGCAAGTTGTTCTTTTGATGTAACATATTCTAACTTCACTTGCTTCTCTTGTACTTGTTCTCTTAAGTAGTGATAATTAATAGATATATGCTTTGTCTTAGAGTGCATCAATGGATTCTTTGAAATATTAATTGCATTGGTGTTGTCACAATATATAATCACAGGCTCAGTGATTACCTCATTCATACCTTCCAACACTTTCTTGATATATGAAATGTTTGAACAGTTCGTAGTAGCACCAACATACTCTTCTTCAGCTATAGACTGAGAAATGCAAGCTTGTTTCTTACTTGTCCATGTAATAAGTCTTTCACCAAAGAAAAATGCTCCTCCGGTTGTACTTTTTCTGTCATCCACATTTCCAGCCCAATCAGCATCGGTGTATACCTTTAGTTCAAATTTGCCTTCCTTAGGATACCATAATCCATAATCCTCTATTTTCTTAAGGTATCTTAAGATTCTTTTAGTAGTAGTCATGTGTGATTCTCTAGGATTAGCAAAAAATCTAGCAACAATTCCCACAACATGTGCTATGTTTGGTCTACTGTGAACTACATACATTAACTTACCAATCATGGATCGGTAAAGTGGCCGGTTTACCTCTGTAGTTTCATCTTCCTTTGTCAATTTACATCCAGTAGCCATCGGTGTTCCCATAGGTTTAACATCTTCCATGCCAAATGTCTTCAGTACTTCCTTTATGTATTTAGATTGTGTGATGAATATTCCATTTTGCTGAATCACTTGTAAGCCTAGAAAGAACTTAATCTCTCCAAACATAGCCATTTCAAATTCATTCCTCATATCATCAGCAAAACATTTACATATTTGATCTTGTCCTCCAAATATTATATCATCCACAAATATTTCAACAATAATAATAGTACCATCAGTATCTCCTTTCATATACAAATTGTTGTTTCACTAGTTCTAACAAATCCAATACTTAATAAATAAGTATGTAACCTTTCATACCATGCTCTCGGTGCTTGTTTCAAACCATACAAAGCTTTATGTAATCTACATACCATGTCTTTGTTGTCTGGATCAACAAACCCTTCAGGTTTTTCTATGTAGACTTCTTCTTCAAGTATACCATTCAGAAATGATGACTTCACATCCATTTGATAGACTTTGAATTTATTATGTGCATCATATGCAAGTAGCATTCTAACTCCTAATCTAGCAACAGGTGCAAATGTCTCACCATAATCAATTCCTTCTTCCTGTGCATAACCTTTGCATACCAATCTAGCTTTATTTCTTGTTACTTCACCATTTTCATTCAGCTTGTTCCTGAATATCCACTTAGTACCAATAACATTCTTATCTTTAGGTCGGGGTACCAAGGTCCAGGTTTTGTTCTTCTCAATCTGTTCTATTTCTTCTTTCATTGCATTAACCCATTCATCATTATCTAATGCAACTTTCACAGTTTTAGGCTCATATTCACAAACTAGACATGTACCTTGTCTTGTTTTACTCCTTGTTTGTATTCTAGCTTGTCCGTCTCCAAGCTAGAATACATAAGGTTCCATGATACATTCAAATATCTTGTCACTTCTATCATACACTCACATAAGGCCATATGAACCATAGATACAATACAAAACTCTAAATCAATCTCATTCCAACAACACCAAATAGATTTAGTAGATAACCAGTTGCATACAAGCCACACAAGTGACAATCATCATATTCCCATTCTCAACAGAGTAAACTTCTCAAGAGAAACCATTACAAGATTATCATGAATTCATTAGTATATCATATAAATCACACAACAACATAAATCCTAAATCTTATTTTCACACCATAGCAATACCAAATTGTAAATTATGCAAAACAAGGTGCATACAAATCACCCAAGCCCAAAAGCACCAAAATTTCAAACTCAGCCAATAAAAAATCTAAAAGAACCCATTTGATGCCAAGTCATTTCCATCACAAAAATGCATCCAATTCATCAATACAATTATTCAATAAGAATCTAGTAGCATGATAACAAGAAAACCCTCATTTCCAACATTAATAAGAAAATACTCAAATCTCCATCCAATCTCTACAAATAAATTTGCATCATGATCTAAATTACTCCTTGATCATTTTCAACCATTAACTCAAAGAGAAAAGGAGATATGAAAAAAAATGATAATAGGCTACCTCAATAAACAATTTCCTTGAAATAAGAAGAAGTTGAGAGATCCTCCACAAAACAAAATGAAAATTTGAAGGTAAGAACTAGATGAGATAAATCCATTAAGAAAATGCCCACACAAATATTTCCACTCCAAATCACAATCTAACCCTGAAATTCAAATTCTCCAAGAGGTTTTTTTTAGAAAACTCATGATATTAGGTGAAAAATGCCAAGTTGGAATTAAGACATGCACTTTTTCCATATATATAATAGACCCTCTATCAAAACATAAAATACTTTAAATCCATTAAGTTAAAATTATAAAAATAAACTTTTAAAAGATAAAGGTTGAAATAAATAACTAAAGACCCAATTAAATAAAATGCCCCAACTACACTTGTTGGCAACAACAGTAATAATATTATAATATTAATTGGTGACACTAACCATCACACAAATACATTTAATTTACTCTTTAACTAATTGAAAATCATTGCAAACAACTGAAATGCACATACACAAATACTAGTCTCACCACATTACAAAAGGGTAGTCGAATGTTACGACATGGTAACAAACAAGTTAGGGATAAGTAACATGGCGATTGTCGCCCAAGAGTAGGAACAAAAATTAGGCTAGGGAACATGATTAGATATATAATTAGCTCCAATTTTAACTATTGTTAGGGTGATATAGGCACACTCAAATATGTGGAGCCACGTGGAGTTAATGCCTAGTGATGAACTACAACTAATTTGAATAAATTGAATGACTTTAAGATCTGTGATTTGAGATCACTGAGTTGCTTATTAGATATTTAAGATGATTAACTGAGTAATATGTTGTCATTGATGTCAACTAGTTTTGACAATACTTATCTTGTAAGTTACTATACCCAAACATCTGTAGAAAGAAGAAGAAAAGAAATGAAGAACATATATATCTACATGAGGAAGATGGACATGACAGATGAGGATAAGGAATACATTGGGTAACTTATGAATGAGTCTATGACCTTATGTTATTGACTTGATTATGTTGCATTCATCTATGATGAAGGATAGAGAAAAATGCACAAAGTAGTGTGGTCAGTTAAAGAAGCATTTTAGGATACATTGACACAATGTAGTGCATACCAAGCACAGTATAAACCAAGCTTGTGTTCACCGACACATTTCTTTGTTAACTGAGCAGAAGAAAAGAACTAAAATGACTAGTTTAGCTGACAGAAGTTGATGAGCTGTAAAGTGTATAAGATCGAGGTTGAAGATAAAGTTTGTTGCGAAGATCTACGTCTAGCATAATTTGAAGAAGATCTAAAGGATTGAAATAAAACATATTATTGACACAATCACCGAGGAAGGTTAAAGCGACAAAATCAACAAAGGAGATTAAGCAGTAAAATATGATGGATGGAATTAAAATGGTTTACTTGTCTATTTAAGAGACTAGGATTTCATGATGAAAAGGATGCCGAAAGAAGGAGACTACAGAGATATCACCTGGACAAGTTTCATGCATGCCTAATCAAATGGGTTAAGGAGAACCAAACTGTAGAGATTACCGAGCGTCAGAAAGCTATAACTAAGAGACAATATGTTACCGTATATTGATTGAAACAGAATTGATATAATGATTAGAGGTTTTGAATGAGCATAATATAGATCTGATAATCTACAATTGAAGTTGTATTGTAATCAGATCAACTGCTGTTACATTTTAACCATTGTTAACAGATAAATCTCTTAACAGAGTGGACTAGAAAGTCTTGTAATGTCATTCATAGAATGTAAATTTGTTATCCTGTCAACCCCATAGTGAATGCTGGTTGGACGATAACGGTTAGTGTTAAATCCTCTAACAAGGTCACACCTCATAGTGTGTTTGTAACCTTTAACAAGGTTGGGTCTTCACCAACCTCACTTCAGAAGAGTGAACAATTTTTGGGTTGCCGGTCCCAGGTGGTTTTTCCCTTTATAGGGTTTCCATGTTAAATCTCTTATGTTATGTGTTGACTGTGATGATTATTTGTTGTCATACTTTACATGTTGCATATTGGATTTGATTAGTAATCACTATATGTTATTAACTGGTAATCAGTAAAAGCACAAACAAAATACTATTTTATGTTACCAAACTGCAGAAGTTTTAGTAAATTGTTTTTGGATATACATTTTGTATTTGGGACTGTGGATAATTGATTCACCCCCCCTCTCAGTTATTTTAACAATTGGTATCGGAGCGTTGGTTGCTTAGAATAGAGTTTTAAAGAATTTAACACAAAGATCACAAAATGTATAAGAGGGATGCACCGAAGCTAAACAAGGATAACTTCATAATATGGCAAAGCCGAATGAAACTACATATATCTAGAAATGGGAATTCTGCCCTCAACTTATTAGAGAATGGATACCTTGCACCGCCCACTGGTCCCTTGACCCTTGATCAACTAAGAGACAAACATGAGTATAATGTTACTATGATGGAGTTTGCTGCTGCCTTGACATATGCTGAATTTGAAGATATCAAGGACTGTACTACTGCTAAGTAGATGTGGGATAAACTTGCTCAAGTTTATAGTGGTGATGTGAATGTCAAAAGAGCTAGAGCTAAAAGCTTAAGGGGAAGATTTGATGACATGAAGATGAAAGAAGGTGAAAATATTGTGTAGTACACAAACATAATAAAAGAGGTAGTTCATGCTATCAGAGGATTTGATGGAGTTATTGATGAAGAGATAGTGGTAAGAAAAGTTTTAAGGACCTTATTGCCAGTTTATGCAATAAGAATATCTGTAATACATGAAACTAGGTCTACATATGGTAATACACTCACTCTTGACAATCTGATAGGTAAGGTAACTACATTTAAACTGAACAACTTTGATAATAGTGTTGTACCATCTGTGGAGTCTTCTTTTATGTCTTCTATGAAGATTGGTAAGTCTAGTAGTAGAAGTAAGAATGATGATAGTGATAGCAATACTGATGATGAGCTTGATGAACTTGAAGCTCTTATGGCCAGAAGGTTACCTAAAGGTAAAGGTAGATATAAGGGTAAGTTACCTTTAGCATGTTTGAACTATAAGGAGGTTGGTCATATTGCTTCTAGATGTCCAAACATGAAGGAAGATGACAGAAACAAAGATCGATCTGGTGAAGGAAGCTATGGGAGAAGAGGCAACATAAGTTACCAACACTACAACAGAAACAACCAAGACAATAATGATAAAGGTAAAAAGGTGTGTTACATTGCTGAGGAAGAAGACAATACTGACACTGATTCAGATGATGATGTAGAAGTTGTATTTGTTGCAATGAAGGATGATTCAGAGGAAGATGAAAGGTATGTAGAGACAACACTTATCTCTAAGGTTAATAAAAATGACACACAAATCATAGTGATGAAGGGTGCTCCCCTTAATACCACAAACACATAACATAAACAAAACAACAACAATATGCAAGAACAAAAAATTGGCTTCTTATTATCTCCACAAATGTGGAATTACAAACTTTCAGAATTACAATATGCAAAGCCACATGGGCATTCCCTTACAATATTTTGTAGGACAAAGCCTCAAATCAATACCCAGATCTACTACCCAGAATTGTCTTAGACAACACTACGGGCCTTCTTTATATAGGCATTTTCCACTGCCCGAGAAGGTTCCAGAAATTTAGCCCTTAGGGCCGACCAAACTTAGAATTATTTTATTTTTCAATTTATTACATCAAAGTCGGCTCAAAATAACTTTTGAAACCCGAAATTTTTTTTGAAGGAAAATTATTTTCCGCCATTTCAGGTGACCCAACTTCCAGAGACCACAAGTCATCACCAGTTGACCCGATGGACTATTATAACCCCATTTCGAAAAGGCCACGAAGTGCTCTACAAGCTTGATTAGCGCAAGCGCCTGTCACCCAAATTTTTGACCTCATCTGGGGCCTTTAAAGCCTTCAAAACTGAGTTCAAAGTTTTTGTACCTTGCTGCCAATACTGAAAATCTTCAATATCTTCAAAACTAGACCTGATCTAGCCATGAAACTTTACTGCTAGGCTGATATGACTAAGATGAACCTCCACATGTAAAATCAGAACATTATGAGATCGTATGACCAACTTACTAAAAATAGCAAGTTTCCATAAATAGCAGCTCTGCACAAGATAGCCCTTATTGATTACAAAAACATAAATATTTGGGGTGATGCAAGATTTCTCTTACACCCAGGATGCTCCTGCATCACATAGATAGTGGCTGCACACATCACATGATTGGTGATGAAGAAAAATTTGATCATCTTGAAGAATATAATGGAGGATCTATGAGAATGGGTAATGATGCACCTTGTATGGTTAGAGGAAAATGATCCTTGATGATAAATGATAGAATAAAATGTGAAAATACTTATTGGGTAAGACGACTAAACTATAATTTGCTAAGTGTGGCACATATGAACATTTCAGGCCACCAAGTTGCTTTTGAGAGCAAGAAAGTGAAGATATTTGATGATGGAGGAAGACTTGTTGGAACTGGAACACAATCAAGAGGTAATTTGTTTTATCTTGATAATGATCAGTCTTCTTGTTTAATGATGAAAGATGAAGATGCATGGTTGTGGCATAAATGATTATGTCATGTGAATTTTGATAACATGATTAAGATCAGTAAAAAGAAAAAGGTTAGAAGTCTTCCTAACTTATCAAAGCCTGATCATGTTATGTGTTATGAATGTCAGAAAGGTAAAATGACAAAATTTAGTTTCTGTGTGTGACAATTGTACCTAGTTGTGGACACAACACTTCAGTAAAACATTAGAGGTTAGCAAAATCAAAATCTGCAAATAAATGAAACTAAGCTAACCAGGCAATTTACTACCTTCTAGAAGGTGTGAGTATGGTATCCTTAGATTAGCCTGAGATCAGTGACAATGCAACACCTAAACGAAGGATTTAATAGTAAAAAGATGAAAGAGATATGAATGCAAATTATTCTATTTTTTTGTATTTTGTATGCAATTAGATGAAAAACTGATATGAAATTGATCAAATGAATTGAAATGGTATGCAAATTAATCTAATAATGATATGCTATGAATGAATTCTATGAACCCTAAAAAACAATAACAAAAATCTCACAATCGCCTTCTGTGCAAGAGCTTGATTCTCTAGATGTCAATTCGCCAGAGTAAGTATGCAAATTTGAGGGATGTATTATGAAGAGCCGAGCCTTGTTTTTATAGAAAACCAAGGCTTGAGAGCACATTGAGAAAAGCCATAAATCACTCTTGATAAACTCAGGTTGATTTTTGAGTTAACAAGAAATTAAGAATAAATAAACTCATAAAATCATGCAAAAGCAGTTTTTATCTCAAAATAGAGTTTAGTTCTCTTTTTCAACTCATCATCAGATGTTGAGTTTACAAAGTTAACAAATTGAAATTGAAAATTGATTTAAAGTTAACTACTTTTCTGATTGTGCATGATTTAATATGAATTAATTTAACAAATAAAGTGATTTATTTTCCACTTAACTGATTTTAAATTAAAACAATTGATTTATGGGTTAATCAATTATTAAATCAAGCTTTTATTCAAAACTATATTATTAAATATTGACAACTTGCTTTAATTAATTAAATAAGAATTCAATCAATTATTCGTATGAGATTTTGATTTATTGTCAAAATTAAATAATATAATTAGGAATAAATAGAATTAAATCTAATTAAATAATTGACATAATTAATTAAATATTCATCATATTCAATTAATCAACTTTAGGATAAATAATGACATTTATTGCTAAATAATATTCAATTAAAGATAATTAGGATAATTAGGAATATTCCCCAATGCAGAGTTAAGATGAAATCAATTAGGGTTTCGATGTTTACATGTGTAGATGTGCCTTAGTTTAAGACTTTGATGTCAATTTTGATCGAATTGATGAGGTAGGAGGTTAATGAACCTATAGCCCATTTTTGGGCTATTACAGTTTCAAAAGCAAAGATTATTCAACAAAGAAAATACTTGAGTTAGTGCATACCGACCTATGTGGTCCTATGAGAACTTAAAGTTATTATGGAGACAAATATTTCATTCTTTTTGTTGATGATTACACTAGATTAATGACAGTCATGTTTTTGAAAGAAAAATCATAGGCATTTAAGATGTTCAAATGGTATAAAGCAAAAGTTGAGAAAGAGACTAGTAAAGAATTGAAATGTTTGAGATCTGATAGAGGTGGTGAATTTATTTCTGATGAATTTACTAACTTTTGTAATGAACATGGTATTAAAAGATAGATCTCTGCACTGAGGACACCTCAACAAAATGGAATAGCTAAAAGGAGAAATATGTCAATTATTGACTGCGCAAGGACACTGATGTTACAAAAGAATGTTGCTCAAACATACTAGAGAGAAGCAGTTAGCAAAACTATTTATGTTCTAAACCGAGTACAATTGAAGGACACTAATAAGACAACCTATGAGTTATGGTTTGGCCACAAACCCACTGTAAGTTATTTTAGAGTTTTTGGAAGTAAATGCTTTATTCTGAAAGATGAAAGAAATGGGAAATTTGATTCAAAAGGTGATGAAGGGATATTTCTGGGATATTCCACTAAAAGTAAAGCATACAAAGTAACTAATAAAATGATTAAAAGTACTAATGTTCGGGTTGATGAGTTTGATGATAAGAATGTAGAGGAAAGCAAAAAGGAACTAGAAGACTACGGTAGATTCACTTACATTGAACAACTAGAGTACCTACCAACATCACAGACAGTGACAACCAGTCAACAGGAAAACAATACCAATGGACAGGAAAGAGATACCGATGAGCAGGAAGGACCTATCGATCAAGAAAATGAACCTGCATAGGATGAACAAGAAAGAAGAGATCAAATAATGGCCAGATTTGTTAGATGACATCATCCTAAGACACAAATGATTGGAGATAGAAAAGCTGGCATGCAAACAAGGAGTAAAGCAAGACAAGGTACATGTCTAGTTTGTGAATATGAATTGAAGAATGTGAAAGTTGCATTAGAAAATGATGAATGGGTTAATGCAATGAAAGAGGAAATAGAACAAATAGAGAAGAAAAAAACCTGGAGTTTAGTACCCAGACCTAAAGACAAGAATGTTATCGGTACTAAGTGGATATTCAGAAACAAGCTAAATGAGAATGGAGAGGTAACAAGGAACAAAGCTAGATTAGTATGCAAGGGATATGCACAGGAGGAAGGAATAGATTATGGTGAAACCTTTGCACCTATTGCTAGATTAGGAGTCAGAATGTTACTTGCATATGCTACTCATAAGAAGTTCAAAGTTTACCAAATGAATGTTAAATATACTTTTTTGAATGGAATACTTGAAGGGGTAAAAGCACAAAGTTGTGCCACGTTTCAGGACATCTTATCAGCACAACATAATTTGAGTATTTCTAACTAAAATTATTTTTTGTCAAACATATGGTCTATCTAGAGTCATTCTAGCTAAGTTAGATAAGTTCTTCACCTTTTCCAATTGGAAATATCTATTAAATGCATGTTTTATACCAATTACTAAAGAAATAAAATAATTTCATAAAATTGATGTTTCAATAACTCCTACTCTTTTTAATGATTTTTTTTACAAATATAAAAATACCCTTTTTTAGAGCACAAAATCAAGATTATCATCATATAATTTTTATAGTATTTTAATTAGATCTAATATATTATAATTTCAAAATAATGCAAGTAGGTATTTTAACATTCGAGAACAAGCTGCTTCAAAAATAGAAAAAATATTAAAGCTTATCAAAAAAATTGAAATTTTATATTTAACACTAGAGGAGAGAGTTATCATCAAGAATGTGTAATTTTTTTTCTGAGTGGTGTACATTTGATAAGGGAAATTTGGTGCGAGATGAAAACTGTCGATTTCAAGTATGTTTGACTTTGAGTAGTTATATCGGAGAAAATATACATTGAAAACTAATTTTTCTTCTTTTTTGCACTAGCTGTACCTTTCATCTATAACATATTTTGAAATCAAAGGAAAAAAAGATTATTTGCATATATTTTTTTGGTGCCAACAAGACCCTCATTTTTCAGCAAGTAAAAAATGGACTTCAAAAATTAAAAAACTATGTGCATTCTTGTTCAAATTTTTTTAAAAAATTATATGAATAAAATTCATCCACTTTTACACATTTCATTAGTTTACATCATCTCCAAATTCTAAACATAAATGTCATTTTTATGTCGTTAAAGTTAAAAAGTTTGTGTGTTGTTGACCTTTTCCTTTATAAAAGTGTGACACAACTTTGTTCTTTTACCCGAAGAAGAAGTCTACATAGAACAACCTGAAGGGTTCATTAATCCAGACAACAAAGATATGGTATGTAGATTGCATAAATCTTTATATGGTTTGAAGCAAGCACCAAGAGCATGGTATGAGAGACTGCATAACTATTTTTCGAGCATTGGATTTGTTAGAACTAGTGAGAATAACAATCTGTACATGAAAGGGAATTATGATGATACTATCTTGATTGCTGAGATATTTGTGGATGACATAATATTTGGAGGACAAGATCAAATCTGTAAGTCATTTGCTAATGAAATGAGAAGTGAATTTAAAATGTCTATGTTTGGAGAGATTAAGTTCTTTCTAGGCTTACAAGTGATTCAATAGAATGATGGTATATTCATCACACAATCTAAATACATAAAGGAAGTATTGAAGACATTTGGCATGGAAGATGCTAAACCTGTGGGAACATCGATGGCTACTGGATGTAAACTGACTAAAGATGATGGAACTACTGAGGTAAACCAGACACTCTATCGATCCATGATTGGTAAGTTAATGTATGTAGTTCACAGTAGGTCAGATATAGCACATGCTGTTGGAATAGTTGCTAGATTTTTTGCAAACCCTAGAGAATCACACATGGTTGCTACAAAAAGAATCTTGAGATACCTAAAGAAAACTGAAGACTATGGATTATGGTATCCTAAGGAAGGCAAGTTTGAACTTAAGGTATACACCAATGCTGACTGGGCTAGAAATGTGGATGATAGGAAGAGTACCACCATAGGATCATTTTTCTTTGGTGAAAGACTTGTTATATGGACAAGTAAGAAAAAGTCTTACATTTTCCAGTCTACAGTTGAAGCAGAGTATGTTGCTGCTGCTACTAATTGTTCAAATATTGCTTATATCAAGCAAGTGTTGGAAGGTATGAATAAGGTAATCACTGAGCCAGTGATTATATATTGTGACAACACTAGTGCAATTAATATTTCAAAGAATCCAGTGATGCACTCTAAAATAAAGAACATATCTATTAAGTATCACTACTTGAGGGAACAAGTACAGGAGAAGCAAGTGAAGCTAGAATTTGTTACATCAAAAGAACAACTTGCTGATATTTTTACAAAGGCTCTACCGAAGTATACATATGAATACTTGAGGAATAGACTTGGGGTCTGTCCCCTATCTACTAGTCACTAAGGTGATCTAGAGGTTGCATCAGCCTAATCTTATTAGAAGCTCATACATGTTGATGCATCAGAGTTCACACTTTGGATTCTATCTAGAGTTGTGAAAGATTTGAGAAACAAGTGGCATAATCAGTATACCGAGATACAAAGAATGGACCAGACAACAGAGAGTTACATGGCTACTACAAAGCTGTATGTTTATGTTTTTCTTTGGCATTGTTGTCAAAGGGAGAGATAAATAATATGAAGTACAATATGAAGTCACAAAACATATGAAGCCAGAGACAAAGGGAGAGAGATACAAAAAAGGGAGAGATGAACCATATGAAGATACAGGCTACAAAACTAGAGAAATCAGAAAGTTAGAGAGAGCATTGAAGATCAGTTACGGAGAATAGAAAGAGAGAATCTGTGAGCTAAAAAGATCATATCTGTAGAAGAAGGTCTGCACTTGCAAATGCTTTTATGTAACGTAGTGATTAAACATATTAAGCTAAGGGAGAGCTTGTATCGAGTTACAACATTTGTCGACAGAGTTGTAGAATACATGTTTGGTATGTGTATGGCATATTTCATATTGCTTGTGTTGCCATCAATGCCAAAGGGAGAGATTGATGAACTACAACTAATTTGAATAAATTGAATGACTTCAAGATCTATGATTTGAGATCACTGAGTTGCTGATTAGATATGTAATATGATTAAATTAGTAATATGTTGTCATTGATGTCAACTAGTTTTGACAATACTTATCTTGTAAGTTACTATACCCAAACATTTGTAGAAAGAAGAAGAAAAGAAATGAAGAACAAATATATCTACATGAGAAAGATGGACATGACAGATGAGGATAAGGAATACAATGGGTAACTTATGAATGAGTCTATGACCTTACGTTATTGGCTTGATTATGTTGCATTCATCTATGATGAAGGATAGAGAAAAATGTACAAAGCAGTGTGGTCAGTTAAAGAAGAATTTCAGTATACACCGATGTAGTGTAGTGTATACTGAGCCCAGTATAAACTGAGCTTGTGTTCACCGACACATTTCTTTGTTAACCGAGCAGAAAAGAACTAACATGACTAGTTTAGTTGACAGAAGTTGATGAGCTGTAAAGTGTATAAGATCGAGGTTGAAGATAAAGTTTTTTGTGAAGATCTACGACTAGCATAATTTGAAGAAGATCTAAGGGATTGAAATAAAATGTGTTACTGACACAACCACCGAGGAATGTTAAAGAGGCAAAATCAACAAAGGAGATTAAGCGGCAAAATCTGATGGATGGAATTAAAATGGTTTACTTGTCTATTTAAGAGACCAAGCTTTCATGATGAAAAGGATGCCAAAAGAAGGAGACTACAGAGATATCATGTGAACAAGTTTCATGCATGCCTGATCAAATTGGTTAAGGAGAACCAAACTGCAGAGATTACCGAGTGTCAGAAAGCTATAACTGAGAGACAATAAGTTACTGTATATTGATTGAAACATAATTGATATAATGATCAGAGGATTTGAATGAGCATAATATAGATCTGATAATCTACAATTGAAATTTTATTATAATCATATCAACTACTATTACATTTTAACCATTGTAAATAGATAAATATCTTAACAGAGTGGACTAGAAAGTCTTGTAATGTCATTCATAAAATGTACATTTGTTATCCTATCAACCCCATAGTGAATGCTGGTTGGATGATAATGGTTAGTGTTCAATATTATAACAAGGTCACACCTCACAGTGTGTTTGTAACCTTTAACAGGGTTGGGTCTTCACCGACCTCACTTCAGAAGAGTGAACAATTTTTGGGTTGCCGGTCCTAGGTGGTTTTTCCCTTTACATGGTTTCCATGTTAAATATCTTGTGTTATGTGTTGATTGTGATGATTGTTTGTTGTCATAATTTACATGTTGCATATTGGATTTGATTGGTAATCACTATATGTTATTAACTGGTAATCGGTAAAAGCACAGACATAATACTATTTTATGTTACCGAGCAGCAAAAGTTTTAGTAAATTGTTTTTGGATATACATTTTGTATTTGGAGCTATGGATAACTGATTCACCCCCCTCTCAGTTATTCTAATAGCCTTGTACCTACCCAAGTTAGTAAAATAGTTAAAACACACACACAAAGATATAACCAAAAAGGCATTCACAATAGGTGACAATGATGCAAACACAAAGGTTTCGAGCTTCCTAGAAATCACATAATGTCAATCAATGAAAGGGAACTTTAGTGGCATAATCATTCTAATGATTGTTATGAAATTGTCCCTTCTCACATAAAATCATCACCTCTTCCTAATGTCATCAAATAGTCATTAAATAAAATTGAGTAGGAACAATATTTTAATCATCATCTAGACATCTTAATTTATAAACTCATCTAAATAAATACATCATTTTCCACTAAATAATATTAATTAATTTTAGTGCTTGTAATCACCACCAGAACAACATATCATAAACCATCTAAGCCAACCTATCAACCCCATCAGTTATCATCTAATATTATCAATTAATTTCATAAAATCTATCAAAGATCAATAACAACATTAGATACCTTTAATCATAATAACCAACATAACATAATTCCTTGACCATAGTATTAGAAATACAAAAACATCATTAAGTAGGAACAATATCTTAATAATCATCTAGGCATCTTAATTTATAAACTCATCTAAATAAATACACCATTTTCCACTAAATAATATTAATTAAAGTTAGTGCTTCTAATCACCACCAGAGAAACATATCATAAACCGTCTAAGCCAACCTATCAACCTCATTAGTTATCATCTAATATTATCAAGTAATCATAAAATATCATCAAAGATCAATAACAACATTAGGTACCATTAAGAAATACAATAATCAAATGCCAACGGCTTCCATTGCTCCTGCGAGCGCTGCTCTAGATGGATTTCAAAATGCATCTCCCGCCCTAGTTGCTTGTGGTTTTGCTAGCTTGTGGAAGGAAAAAATGATTCTCCCACTCTGGCTGCTCGTGGATCTGCTTTGTTGGTTGCTTTTATGGGTGCTTCCAGTGGTAGGGTTTCCCCTGTTGTTGGCCGGGCTGCGGTGGTTGGTTCTACAGCTGGTGCCTCTGGTTCTTATGTTGATGTTGCTACCTTTGAGGCTGGCATCTATGGGACTAGTCCTTCTTGATCTTCAAGGATTAAGAGGACTTGGGTGGCTTCCCTCGTGACTGTGAGTAATCCCATTAGAGTATAGTTATATCCTGATACAGTTGATAAATTTTTTGAAACTGTAGAGTTTTTCTCTTCGCATGCTGCTATGTTTAGATTTAGGGGCTTTTGGCCTTCTCTTTCTTCTCTTCATGCTTGGATTACCAATCATTGGGAGCTGATCTTATCCGAAGATATTTAGATTTACTCAGCTGCTAGGGGTTTTTTAATTGTAAAATTTAGTAATGCTGAAGATAGGAAGTCTATCTTGTGTGATTATAGCTTCTCCTGGGATAACCGATTCCCTCTGATGGCCAAACCTTGGCATAAGGATTTCAACCCACTTTATGAATCCTTTAGCAAGATTCCTATTTGGGTTAGGCTTCTGAATCTTTCCATGCATCTTGTAATACCCTCTCCTATGGTGATACTTGGACTTTCTGATTAGGACACTCTATTATGATGGTTAGAACTATATATTTACATTTATGTTTTGTGGATGATAATATGTTTATCAAATGATTGATATGCTCATTTATGGTTATCATTTATATGTTTATGACATGAGAAAACCATCTATCTTTATATGGTTTATGGAGCTAACCCAAGAATTTGAATCTAACCTGTTGGACATTTGCCAACAATCCAGAACTGACTATATGTTTGTCATTGATGACAACATATGGAAAGTTGCATGTGAGGAAGTCTTATGAAGTAAGACTTTAGTATATGAAGTATGGACATGATATCAGCATGATATCATGGGTGCAGAGGTTGATTGTGAGAACATACAGTTATACAGTAGCTTGTGTCATCAATGTTCCTGACATAGTCACAAGCAGTGTTCTATGTATGGTTGTTCGTACAGTTGTCTTATGTGCATGCACCCTAGGATATATGTTATAGAAATGTTAGTGATGTTAAGTTCATGGATGCATAGTCTAAAGTGAAGTTATACAGCAAGATGGTGTCAGCAGTGTTCCTAACAGAGTAACAAGCAATGTTCTATGTGTAATTGTTTGTACAGTGATCTTGAAGTCATGAACCCTAGTAGTTAAGGTTGTTAGACTATACTCATGCTTAGTCTAAGAGTGCATAGGAAGATATGTAGTGATGTGAAAGTTACAGACAATCGAAGTTGCACGGACAGTATATGTTGAATACTAGACAGTATACAGAGTACCGACAGTTCAGAGCATATGCGCCCATGTGTACAGATGAATTGAGACATACACCCTAGGATGTATGTTTCAGACATGTTAGTGATATTAAGTTCATGGACGCATAGTCTAATGTTGGATGCAAGTGAAGTTATGCGGTCGCTAGTCATCAGTTATAGTTTCTTGTGTTTGTTCAGGAAAGCCGATAGAGATTTTATTGGTTCATGAGTTCTTGAGGGTATGTGCCCTTGGAGTTAATCTTAGAGATGAGTTGTTGATGTTCATCTAAGAGTGCATAAGTTAATTCAGCTTGGAGAGAAATTTAGAGTTGTTTTGATAGAGCCGATAGTGTGTAGCGTGCACCTACAATTATCTTTTATGAACAGGTCCCAGAATGTGTTGCGCCCATAGTAGTGCCAACAAGATGATTATAGAAGTTTTTTATGATGTCTCTAATATGATTCTAAGGTGGTTCTAATAGGCCAACCTGATTGTATCATTTAGAGAAAGATATTTATAGGTAGTCATTTGTGATTTCTAGAGTGTGGCTCAGAGTTGATTAAGCAGAGCAGAGCAGAGTGTGAAAAGTGTGGAGCCATCATGAGAAGGTCCATGTGACCAAGTAGAGTATGTGTGCTATTCATTGAAATTGATCCAGACAAGCAGGTCTAAGTGAAGTTCACCAAGATCTAGATATAGTGTATATCTGTCGTTCAGAAGGTTGTAGCCTTCTGCCCTTTGAGTAGTGAGCTCTTGGAAAGTGCATCCTCTCCCCTAACAGGGACAATTATAAAAGACTCCTAACAGGGTCTGACCCTTAACTAGGTCTACTGTACTTACTAAATTGTAAAGCTACTCCTAACAGGGTAAAGGATCTTCTAGCAAGGATCATTATACACTAGTACAAAATATTAGTGGGTGTAAATTCCCACCGAAGTTTTTACCTGTTTGGATTTCCCCATAACCAAAACATTGTGTTGTGTTCAAGTGTTCTTTCAATGTGTTTATGCTTTATGTTTAAGTATACTTAAATGGATAAAGAATTGAAACTTGCAGATAACTGATTCACCCCCCCCCCCTCTCAGTTATCTCTTGGGACTATTCCTAACAATTGGTATCAGAGCCAAGTGCCTCAGAGAGAAATTTTAACAACTTGAGGTTGATCAAATGGCATACTTCAGAAAAGAAAGTCCTAAGTTTGATGGAGAAAATTATCTTGATTGGAAGAACAAGATGGTGACCCATTTGCAGTGTATTGCCTTTGAAGTTTTTAATGTTACTATCAAAGAAGCAAGGATTCCTACTTAGAAGATCTTGGAAAGGAGGATGCTACTGACAGACAAAAGGAGTTATTTCATCAAAATGCTATAGCCAAAGAATCCCTTATCAGTGCCCTATCTGATAGTGGGTTTTCAGAAATAAAGAAGGTGGACACTGCCCATGAAATATGTAAGCACCTAGAAGATACATTTGAAGGAGACAAGCAAGCAAATGATGCATGCAGAAAAACTTGGAAGAAAAAGTTCAATACATTAGAAATGATGTCTGAAGAGAATATCAGAGCTTATAATCAAAGATTAAATGATGCAGTTGCTGGAATAAGGAACAATGGTGGAAAAATTCCAGAAGAAGACATCATGGACAAGTTGATGACCACTCTCACATCTGAATATGAAAGCAAGATCAACATCCTTGATGAGACCATGCAGTTGACATCTAACTTCAAGAGGGAGACCTTGATTAGCAAAATCTCAGCTTTTGAGATTTCAAGATTGAAGATAGAACCTAAGAGTGAGACAACCTTCAAAGCAATGGTCCATGGTAAGAAATCTACAAACACTTCTGGTAATTTTGATAATGATGATGAAGAAAAAAATTTAGATGATTTGATTTCTATGATTGCCAAAAGAGAAAAGAAAGGAAAAGGAAAATATGAAGGTCAGTTACCATTTAAGTTCTTTTCATGCAATAAGATTGGTCACTTTGCATCTAAGTGTCCTTCTAGAGCTAGAAAGTTCAAAAAGGATTTCAAACCTAAGGAATGTTACTATGCTAGAGAAGGAGTTTCCGATGATGAATCAGGAGAAGAAGAAATTGGATTCATTGCTATGCTAGATAAAAAGAACCACAAAGATGAAAAAGAGGAACAAAAACTATCATTGATCTCCCAAGCTAATATAAGGATAGATTGGATCATAGATAGTGGTTGCTCACATCACATGATAGGTGATAAAGCCAGATTTGTTCATCTAGACAAATACAATGGTGGTATGGTTAGATTTGGAGACAAGACTCCTAAACCTATAGTTGGTAAAGGAGCCATCACTTTGGATGGAAAGAATGGTACTAATGATGTTCTCTATGTTGATGGTTTGAAACACAATCTTCTCAGTGTTGGACAACTACTTGAAAAAGGCTATCAGTTGGAGTTCAAAGATGACAAATGCATCATTAACAACAAGGATGGTGTTATGATTGCATCAGGCTCAAAGACTAAAGGTAATGTTTTCCAACTCAATTCAGAAGCAAGTTGTTTTGTTGCCAAAGTTGATGACAGTTGGTTATGGCATAAAAGACTATGTCATATCAATTTTGATAACATAGTAAAGATAAGTAATGTAAAAGCAGTAAGAGACCTACCTTGCATAGAAAAGCCAATTGATACTATATGTAGGGAATTTATGATGGGAAATCATGTAAAAAATTCATTCAGGAGCAAGCTCAATTCAATAGAAAAGAAGTTGGATCTAATTCATATAGACCTATGTGGTCCCACTCAAACTAGATCATACTATGGTGAAAGGTATTTTATTTTGTTTGTTGATGATCATACTAGGATGATGTGGGTTGCATTCTTGAAAGATAAGTCAGAAGCCTTTGAGAAATTCAAAATATTCAAAGCTAAGGTTGAGAATGAAATTGGACTAAAGATAAAATGCTAGAGATTGGATAGAGGAGGTGACATAGGGTAGGTAAGGAGTATCCAATTAAGGATAGTCCAAACAAGCAACAGAACACCACAATGCAGAATTACACAACAAGAATATGTTTTCAACTAAATTTTCATTAACATGCCTAGCTGTAAGGCCTTTCAGGTTAGGGCCAAATAAAATCAAAAGTATTCTTCTATCCCTCTAGCTAGTTCAGCTCTGAAACAAATCAGCAACTAATGGAAACACTAAGGCAGATCTAAACTTGAGCTCGCAAGCCTCCAAGCAATCTCCTTGTCTCCAAGCATGCAGACCACTAGCTCTGCTGTTACAATATCAGATAAATAATCCAATCTTCAAGATCCCTCAAGATCCAATTATGATTATAATCTCATGTTCCTACCAATCTACCCCTAAACATCTACCCAAGCTCTCATTATATAGCTAGCAAAGCCACAAGTCTCCCAGTCAGGTATTTAATACATTATAGGTCTAGTCTGGAAGATTTAAACCAAAAATAATGCTAGAATGAATATAAATTGATGCACCTTTGGAATTAGGTCCACACATGATCCATTAACCTTCCTTTAAGGGTTAAATTCCCCATATGATCACACGGCATGATGCAAGAAGAAACACCACACGTTTCACCGAAAATTGCCAGAAAATAGGTCTCGGGGCAAAACAGGCATAAAATTTTACTCATAATGAATTAGGGATTGATATCTTGCGAAATGATATTAATTTAGGTCCTATAAAATTAATTAAGAGAAAAAATTATGATTCTTTATGGATCAAGATTTCCACCACGAACAATCAAAACCAAAACTGCAGGAACGGCTCCGACGGGAACACTGGCAGAAAATAGGTCCCCAAGAAAAATGGTCATAACTTTTGACTCATTATGAATTAGGAGCTATGCCCTTGGGGAATCATAGTAATTTAGGTCTTCTTAAAGTCATTAAGAGAGAAAAGGCTGATTCATTAAGGATCAATGACGCCACATCCTATAATCAGCTCCAAAATTGTAGGAAAATACTACTCCAATGGCAAGGAAAACAACCCTAACTTTGAAATAGTTCATCCAATATCTCCCAAACCATGCCACCTCAAGAGATGAAACCTTAGAAATATCTTCCACATACATAAAAGAAAAAACTCCTTTCAGTGCACCTTCAAAAGATCTCCACAGATCATGACAACCCAGAAACTCAGAAAGCTACCCAAAACAAAGTAATGTATCCCTCTGACAAGGAATTCCAAAATGCTCCTGCATTAGACTACCCAGGTAAATAGAAAGTATGTCCCATAATTTAATCTCAAGAGAATTACCTAAAATCAACTTCATCTTCACCAAAGGCTTCCAATCCCTCAAGGCTAAGAGAACAAATCTAAAAATCAACCATCTATGCTTCATCCATTCAAACATAAGGATCACATGAATCTCATCAATCCAATCAGCATACCATTGATCACCACAACCTATCTCAGCTACAAGAGTATCCAACTCCCCAACAAGTAGATCCAAAGTTAGATCCACATCAATATGAAATCCCTCATCATCAAAATCCCATATCTGCAACTCATCACAAGACTCATTACTATCAACAAGCAATTCAAGTCCATAACCAACAAACAATATCAGCACCTCAACACTGAACAAAAGCAAGTCTGTAACACCATCATCACAAAGGTGTTCAACAATAGATAACTCTTCACCTATAGCCATCTGATCAAGCCCAACCAAATGCTCTACAATCTCCATGTCAGACACAACCGACTAAACATGAAAATAAATCTTCTCACCAGCCTCAACAAGGTTAACCACAATATCAGTAAACACTAGTATCTTAGAAACAATCATAAGTTGCTCTACAGGTTTCATGTCAGAGTCCACAAACTGATCACAAAAACCAATACCACATACCTCTTCAACCTCTATAATATCACAAGTAACCTTGTCAAGATGTCTTCTCTCTCGAACCAGTCTTCTAACTAGCCAAACCACTTTCCTCCAGATTGGCATTCTCCAACTCTGGTAAGCTCTACAAAGCTCAAAAACATTTTCCTTCACAAGGTCATCAACTCAGTTCAAGAAATCAGTTTCCAACTGAGCAAAACTCTTAGAAATATTTGCTTCCACCACATCACAAAGATCTACAATTTCTCTAGGATCCAATCTTCTTAGAGGCATCCTCAAAGATTCAAAATCCAAAGCAACAAGTCACCAACAAGGTCCTGGTGCAAACATCCTCAACTCAATTTGCACACTCAAGATTGCTTGGCCAAATAATGGTATCAGAAACCCAAGGCAATGGACTGCCTATTTCAAGATTGTACACCGCAAATGATTCCTAAATGCATTAATTGGTCTCATTTAATTATCGACTAGGGATGTAAACTTGGAATGGTATCTGCAAAGTATATGCTTCAAACCGCCTCTTCTAAACCTATCTAAGGAATTCAAATGCTTATGCTTTAGGAAAACTAAACTAAAATTGGGAAGAAAATGTATTCTAATCAAAGTAGGAAATCACAGTTAGGAACTACTCCAACCATCTGTGCTACAGGAACATGCTACTAATTTTGGTATCAGTAGCTGCAAGAACAATAGAGTTCTAAAACATATAAATGAACAGGAAAATGAACTCTACACTAAAAAAAAAATCCACTCATCAAGTGGGCCCCCTTGAATGAGTGAATGAGAAGTACAATCAAGACAAAATTTGCAAGCTTGAACTGATCATTCTATTCATCCATGAAATGATTACACTTGATTGGAAACAGTATGCAAGAGTTCTATATTAAAAACCAATTTCTACTCGACTAACTCCAAAAGAGTCACAATCATCGATTATTTAAAAGGAAACTACCACTAACTCCTAAACCTATGATCACTTCATAATGAGGATCGGTTACAACTCATAAATTTTCACAATAGAAACATTATTAACCATGATCAATCCCAGAATATAGCGCACACTAAATCTGCACGTTGCATGCAACAAAAAGTATTAATTTTCTTGCGAAGATTCTAAAATCTTTGGTTGGCTTTGAAGACCTCCGCGCCAATATGCTGGTCCTTGAATATCCACGTTCAACTCCTGCATAACAATCAATGCACACATATCCAACCATATGCATAGATATCCACATCATCAATATTAGGAAAAGATGTTAGTCTTAATTATCACTCTTGCAAATCCTATGGCTACAGGTGATAACTATCCAAAACATAGCTTAAGAGAGAGAACATCCATTAACATGTATAAATATTATATTCATTATTCTTGTCCATGAAATTAAGTAGATATTACATCCTTAGAAGTATCCACATTCCATCTTATATTCACACACACACACACACACACACACACACACACATATATATATAATCATGTTCATAGAAACCATAAGTTTATATGCTTAAAACCATAAATGTATGTCTATGTGCAATCAATTGTCTTAGAAAGAGGATAAAAAGTGGTGAGAAAGATGGCTAATTTAGAAGCCCATCATTCCCCCCAACTGAACTATTGCTGGTACCTAGTAATCATAAAGTTCCTAACTTTGGCATGGACCCTCAAATCACCAGCTCTTCTTTGCCCAGGTTCGTCATGAACATAATAAAAATATCCATGAGTTTCTTTAAGTATTTCCCATCACTGGACTTCAGAGGCCATGTCATAATCTACTGTACTTGTTGGACTACAACTGATTTGGAATCTGATTGAAGGATCTGTGATTATAATATCACTGAGAAGTTGTTGATTAGATATGTAATATGATTAAATTGGTATTATGTTGTCTTTGATGTCAACTAGTTTGACATCACTTATCTTGTAAGTTACTACACTGAGACATCTGAAGAAAAATGAAAAGAGATGAAGAACAGAGAAATCTACATGAGGAAAGATGTACATGACAGATGAGGATAAGGAACACATTGAGTAACTTGTTGATGAGTCTATGACTTGATGATATTGACTTCATTATGTTGCATTCATCTATAATGAAGTATAGAGCTGAAAGACACAAAGTAGTGTTGTCAGTAAATGAAGCACTTCTAGTATACACTGATGGAGTGTAGTGTATACCAACTGTAGTATTAACTAAGAAGTGTTCACCGACACATTTCTTTTTTAACCAAGGAGAAAAGAATGAATTAAATGTTGAGTTTAGCCGATAAGATTGATGAGCTGGCAAGAGTATAACATTGAGGTAACAGATAATGTTTGTTACATAGATCAACGACTGACAAAATTCAAAGAAGATCTAACAAAGCAGATTGAAACATGTTATTGACACAAGTACTGAGAAATTTTGAGCGGCAAAATCTATGAATGTGATTAAGTGGAAAAATCTGATGGTGGAGAAGAAAATGATTTACTCATCTATATAAGAGAACAAATTTTCTTTATGAAAAAGGAGCCAAAAGAAGAAGAAGCTGCAAGATTATCGCATGAATAAGGTCTCATGCATTCTGATCATACTGGTTAGTGAGAACCGAGCTACAGAGCAATTATCGAGCAACAAAGAGCAATTACCGATAGACAGTAAGTTGATATAGTATTGAATCTGAAGTGAATTATTGATCAGAAGGATTTGAATGGACTAAATATTGATCTGTAATTTGTAATTGAAGTTGTATTAAGGCAGGTCATTTTACTATTACATATTTAACCATTGTATACAGTCTAAATCTCTTAACTGAGTGGACTCTAAAAGTCTTATGATGTATCATTCATAGAATGAACATTGTTATCCTATCAACCCCATAGTGAATGCTGGTTGGATGATAACTTATAGTCTAAAATTGTCTAACAAGGTAACACCTGACAGTGTGTTTGTAACCTTTAATAGGGTTGGGTCTTAACCGACCTCACTTCAGAAGAGTGAACAATTTTGGGTTACTGGTCCAAGTGGTTTTTCCCTTTATAGGGTTTCCACGTTAAATCTCTCATGTTATGTGTTGATTGTGATATTTTTTTGTTATCATACTTTGCATGTTACATATTAGATTTGATCAGTAAATAGTTATAAGTATTAGATTGGTAATCAGTAAATGCACAGACAGTAAGAGTTATTATTGCTTACCGATGAGTAGAAATAGAAGAAATTGTTTTGGATTATACATCTGGTTTTGGGACATTGGATAACTAATTCACCCCCCTCTCAGTTATTCTAACAATTGGTATCAGAGCCAAGTTGCTTGGAATAGAGTTTTAAAGACTTAAGCATAAAGGTCTCAAGATGTATAAGAGGGAAGTACCAAAATTGAATAAAGAGAACTTCACAGTATGGCAAAGAAGAATGAAGCTACACATATATAGAATTGGGAACTCAACACTAGATCTGATGCAAAATGGCTACATACAACCACCCACTGGTCCCCTAACTATTGATCAACTAAAGGATAAGCATGAACACAATGTTACTATGATGGAACTTGCTACTGCCTGTACCGACACTGAATTTGAAGATATCAAGACATGCACAACTGCCAAAGGAATGTGGGATAAATTAGCACAAATCTACAGTGGAGATCTGAATGTCAAAAGAGCCTGAGCTGAAAGTCTGAGAGGCAGATTTGATGAAATGAGAATGAAAGAAGGTGAGAACATTGTCCAATATTCAAATAGACTCAAAGAAGTGGTACATGCTATTAGAGCATCTGATGGAGTGATTGATGATGAAACAATGATAAGAAAGATTCTCAAAACTTTGCTACCAGTTTATGCAATCAGGATTTCTACAATTCATGAAACAAGAGTTGCATCCAACCTCACTCTTGACACTCTGATTGGTAAACTTACAACCTTTGAATTAAACAATTTTGATAATAGTGTTGTTCCTTCTGTTGAATCCACTTTCATGTCTTCTCTGAAGACTAGAAAGTTTAGCAGGAATAGTAAGAATTGTGATAGTGATGACAATACCGATAATGAACTTGATGAGCTTGAAGCACTTATGGCCAGAAGATTTCCCAAAGGAAAAGGAAGGTATAGAGGTAAGCTACCTTTAGCATGTTTCAATTTTGAGGAAGTCAGTCACATCACTGCTAGATGTCCACAGAAGAAAGATGATGATAGATCCAAAGACCGATCTGAAGGAAGCTATGGGAGAAGAGTCAACAGAGGTTACCGACACAACAACAGAGACAACCAAGATGAAAAAGGAAAAAAGGTATATTACATAGCTGAAGATATTGAAATTGAATTTGATTCTGATGATGATATAGAAGTTGTATTTGTTGCTATGAAAGATGACTCAGAAGAGGAAGAGAAACATGAAGAGACAACACTGATCTCTAAAGTAAGCAGAAATGATACATGGATCATAGACAGTGGCTGCACACATCATATGACCAGTGATGTAGAGAAGTTTGATCATCTTGTTGAATATAATGGAGGATCTGTGAGAATGGGAAATGATGCACCTTGTATGGTAAGAGGTAAAGGCTCATTGATGATCAATGACATATTACAATGTGAAAATGCATATTGGGTAGATGGACTAAACTATAATCTGATAAGTGTGGCTCAGCTGAACAATTTAGGCCACCGACTAGATTTTGAGAGCAAAAAGGTGAAGATTTATGATGATGGAGGAAGACTTGTCAGAACTGGTACACAATCCAGAGGTAATCTATTCTATCTTGATATAGATCATTCTTCTTGTTTGTTAATAAAGGATGAAGATGCTTGCTTGTGGCACCAAAGGTTATGCCATGCGAACTTTGACAACATGATCAAGATTAGTAGAAAGAAAAGAGTTAGAGGATTGCCTAACTTGAAAAAACCTAATCATGCCATGTGCCATGAATGTCAAAGAGGTAAGATGACTAAGTCTAGTTTTTAAAGAAAGGACTATTCAACAAAGAAGATACTTGAGTTGGTTCATACCAACCTGTGTGGTCCTATAAGAACTCAGAGCTGTTTTGGTGATAGATATTTTATTCTTTTTGTTGATGATTATACTAGATTGATGACTGTTATGTTCTTGAAAGAGAAATCTAAAGCTTTCAAAATGTTTAAGTGGTATAAATCTAAGGTAGAAAAAGAAACTGGTAAGGAAATAAAGTGCTTAAGATCTGATAGAGGAGGTGAATTTATTTCTGATGAATTTACTAAATTTTGCAATGAGCATGGAATCAAGAGGCAGGTATCTGCATCGAGGACACCTCAGCAAAATGGCATTGCTGAAAGAAGGAATAGGTCTATAATTGACTGTGCTAAAACATTGATGATACAGAAGAATGTTGCTCAAACATATTGGAGGAAAGCTATCAGCACAGTTGTATATGTTCTTAACCAAGTACAACTAAAGAAGGACTCCAACCAAACACCTTATGAACTATGGTTTGGACACAAACCTACTATGAGTTATTTCAAAATTTTTGGAAGTAAATGCTTTATCTTGAAAGATGAGAGAAATAGAAAATTTGATTCTAAAGGAGATGAAGGAATATTTCTTGGATATTCCACTACAAGTAAAGCATACAAATGTTTGAATAAGGCTACAAATAAGATTGTTGAAAGTACTAATGTTCATGTTGATGAGTTTGATGACAAGTACATAGAGGAAAGCATAAAGGAACTGGAAGACTATGGTAGATTCACTTACATTGAACATCCAGAGTATCTATTGACATCACAAGCTGTAACAACCGGTCAACAAGGAAATAATGCAGTATAACAGGCACCACAAACCGATGAACATGAAGAAGCTGCCGAGCAAGGAAATGACCTTGAGCAAGATGAACAAGAAAGGAGAAATCATGTCTTGGCTATTTTTGTCAGGAGACATCATCCTGAAACACAAATCATTGGAAACAGACATGCTGGAATGCAAACTAGAAGCAAAATAAGACAAGGTACATGTCTAATTTGTGAATTTGAACCTGAAACTATGAAAGTTGCATTAGAGAATGAAGAATGGGTTAATGCAATGAAGGAGGAAATAGAGAAAATAGAAAAGAACAAAACTTGGTCCTTAGTACCCTGACCAAAAGATAAGAATGTTATCGGTACTAAGTGGATATACAAGAATAAATTGAATGAAAATGGAAAAGTCACAATAAATAAAGCTAGATTAGTATGCAAGGGATATGCACAGGAAGAAGGAATTGACTATGGTGAGACATTTGCACCAGTTGCTAGATTAGAAAGAGTTAGAATGCTACTTGCATATGCTGCACATAAGAAATTCAAAGTCTATCAAATGGATGTGAAGTCAACATTTTTGAATGGTATACTTGAAGAAGAAGTCTACATTGAACAACCTGAAGGATTTGTTGATCTCGACAATAAAGACATGGTATGTAGATTACATAAAGCTTTATATGGACTAAAGAAAGCACCAAGAGCATGGTATGAAAGACTGCATACTTACTTGTTAAGTGTTGGATTTGTTAGAACAAGAGAAAACTGCAATCTGTATGTGAAAGGTGATACTGATGATACTATTGTCATTGCTGAAATTTTTGTTGATGATTTTATCTTTGGTGGCTCAGATCTTGTCTACAAGGCATTTGCTGATGAAATGCAAAAGGAATTTGAAATGTCTATGTTCAGAGAGATAAAGTTCTTTCTTGGACTACAAGTGATTCAGCAGAGTGATGACATATTCATCACACAATCTAAATACATAAAGGAAGTACTAAAGACATTTGGCATGGAAGATGCTAAACTTGTAGGAACACCGATGGCTATTGGATGCAAATTGACAAAGGAGGATGAAACTACTGAGGTAAATTAGACACTTTACCGATCTATGATTGGCAAGTTAATGTACATAGTTCATAGTAGGCCATATATAGCACATGTTGTGGGAATTGTTGCAAGATTTTCTGCTAACCCTAGAGAATCACACATGATAGCTACAAAAAGGATCTTAAGATACTTGAAGAAAACATAAAATTATGGATTATGGTATTTTAAGGAAGGGAAGTTTGAACTGAAAGTTTACACCGATGCTGATTGGGCTGGAAATGTGGATGATAGAAAAAGCACCACCGGAGGAGCATTTTTCTTTGGTGAAAGACTTGTAACCTAGACAAGTAAAAAGCAGGCTTGTATTTCTCAGTCTACAACTGAAGCAGAGTATGTTGATGCTGCTACTAACTATTCAAACATTGCATATATCAAATAAGTGTTGGAAGGAATGAATGAGGTAATCACTGACCTGATGATTATATACTATGACAACACTAGTGCTATGAATATTTCAAAGAATCCTGTGATGCACTCTAAGACAAAGCATATATCTATTAAGTATCATTACTTAAGAGAACAAGTGCAAGAGAAGCAAGTAAAGTTAGAATTTGTTATATCTAAAGAACAACTTGCAGATATTTTTACAAAGCCCCTACCGAAGGAATCATTTGAATACTTGAGGACTAGACTTGGGGTCCGTCCCCTATCTATCGATCACTAAGGTTATCTGGATGTTGCATCAGCCAACTTTTTTCAAAAGATCATTCATGTTGATGTAGCATAGTTCACACTTTGAATCATGTTCAAGGTTGTGATTAAGTTTGAGAACTTGAACTGATGAGATATCAGTATACAAAGATATAGAGGAAGTACTAAACACCAAAGAGAATTACTTGGCTACTATAGAGTTGATTGTTTATTTGTTTCTTTGGCATTGCTGTCAAAGGGAGAGATAAACTATATGAAATGAAAAGGGGAGAGATAAACCAAAATATGAAAAGGAACAAGCATCGACGACAATTATCTAAGGGAGAGACAATCTGAATGAGACAGAGTATTGAAGATCAGTTACAAAGAACAGAAGCAGGAATAGGAGAACTAAAAAGATCACAACTACAAAAAGGTAAAGTTGTATTACTTAATGTTGGTTTAGTAACATAGTGATTAAACATATTAATTCTATTCAACTTACAACATTTATTCACAAAGTTGTAGAATGTATGTTTGGTATGTGTATGGTACATTTGATATTACTTGAGTTGCCATCAATGCCAAAGGGAGAGATTGTTGGACTACAACTGATTTGGAATCTGATTGAAGGATCTGTGATTACAAGATCACTGAGAAGTTGTTGATTAGATATGTAATATGATTAAATTAGTCTTATGTTCTCTTTGATGTCAACTAGTTTGATAGCACTTATCTTGTAAGTTACTACACCGAGACATCTGAAGAAAAATGAAAAGAGATGAAGAACAGATAAATCTACATGAGGAAAGATGTACATGACAAATGAGGATACAGAGCACATTGAGTAACTTGTTGATGAGTCTATGACTTGATGATATTGACTTCATTATGTTGCATTCATCTATAATGAAGTATAGAGATGAAAGACACAAAGCAGTGTTGTCAGTAAATGAAGCACTTCTAGTATACACCGACAGAGTGAAGTGTATACCGACCACAGTATTAATCAAGCAGTGTTCACTGATGCATTTCTTTGTTAACCAAGGAGAAAAGAATGAATTAAATGTTGAGTTTAGCTGATAAGATTGATGAACTGGCAAGAGTATAACATCAAGGTAACAGATAATGATTGTTACATAGATCAACGACTGACAAAATTCAAAGAAGATCTAATGAAGCAGATTGAAATGTGTTATTGACACAAGTACCGAGAAAGTTTGTGCAAAAAAATTTATGAATGTGATTAAGCGACAAAATCTGATGGTGGAGAAGAAAATGATTTACTCGTCTATATAAGAGAACATAATTTCTTTATGAAAAAGGAGCCAGAAGAAGAAGCTACAGGATTATCGCATGAATAAGGTCTCATGCATTCTGATCATACTAGTTAGTGAGAACCAAGCTATAGAGCAATTACTGAGCTACAGAGAGCAGTTACCGATGGACAATAAGTTGATACAGTATTGAATCTGAAGTGAATTATTGATCAGAAGGATTTGAATGGACTAAATATTGATCTATAATTTGCAATTGAAGTTGTATTAAGGTAGGTCATTTTACTATTACATATTTAACCATTGTATACAGTCTAAATCTCTTAACTGAGTGGACTCTAAAAGTCTTATGATGTATCATTCATAGAATGAACATTGTTATCCTATCAACCCCATAGTGAATGCTGGTTGGATGATAACTTATAGTCTAAAATCCTCTAACAAGGTCACACCTGACAGTGTGTTTGTAACCTTTAACAGGGTTGGGTCTTAACCGACCTCACTTCAGAAGAGTGAACAATTTTGGGTTGCCGATTCCAGGTGGTTTTTCCCTTTACATGGTTTCCACGTTAAATCTTTGGTGTTATGTGTTGATTGTGATATTTGTTTTTTATCATACTTTGCATGTTACATATTAGATTTGATTGGTAAACAGTTATAAGAATTAGATTGGTAATCGGTAAATGCACAGACAGTAAGAGTAATAACTGCTTACCAACGAACATAAATAGAAGAAATTGTTCTGGATTATACATCTGGTTTTGGGACACTGGATAACTGATTCAACCCCCTCTCAGTTATTCTAATAGTACTGTCATTCATTGCTAGCAATGGCTGAAGGAAGAGCAGAGGTTGAAATCTTAATGGAACCCAATAGTTAAGGAGTGTCCTGCCCAACATAATATACCATGGAACTCTCCTTGTGGAAAGGGTTAAATTCTGTGGTGAGTGAGGTTCCATTCTCTTTAGATCCTATGACATCCTTATCCATCTCTACCTAGAGGCACTAATTGCAGTAGCAACATCTCATGAGGAATGTTGGTCCCAGTTTGCAAAGGCTTGTTCTTGTTAGAAATAGGAAATACTGAGAGGGGGGGTGAATCAGTATTTCACAAACATTTACTTTTTCCCACTTATGGATATAACATATTACTTTAATGCATACAAAGCATAAGAAACTAAATAGTGTACATAATAGTAAATGTAAAGAACTCATAACACATGATATGTTCTCAAGGAAACCCTAGCCAAGGGAAAACCCTGGTGGGGATGGTACCCACAAAGATCCACTAATCAAAATATATCCGGTTAAGGATGTTGATCCTATTAGGAGCTTGTTACAATCATATAGTGTATCAGTCTTGGTTAAGGGACTATAGGCCTTGTTAGAAGCCTCAACCCTGTTAGGAGTTGCAGATACAAAACCTGATTACTAGATGAACTCACTACCTAAACAAGTAATACAAATGTTTACTAATTACAATGTGGTACTACTTACAACTTTGCATCAACAAATTTTGCTGCTATCACAATTTACATATATTACATGTTACATTTCAAGTATGTTCGGTACATCTTTATTTATACAAGATACAAACATAATATCTTTCTCTTGTCAGCTTGCATATCTTTATCCAAGAGTAAACATCTATGATGTCATCTCTTTATAATATTAAGTCATTATTTTGACAAGAAAAATAATCCCTTAATTCATTTACTAGTTTTGTCTTCAAAATTGCACTGTCGGCTGTACTCTATCATCGGTAAAATAGTCATAACTTTGTCCGTACTATCTGTAATCTTTTGTACACTAAGATGGGGTATCCTTAGACACCATAGAGTCTATGTTCAACTGTGCAAACTCTGATCATGCTCCAGTGAACGTCACCAAAACAAACTGTATCGAGTGCTCTGTCAAAATCACTGTTTCATACTTAGAAAATTTTAGTCTGCGATCTTCCATACTTACTTTCCAGCTTATGCACTCTTCATAGGGAGCATATGTTTCCATAATGACAACATCTATGTACATACCTCAGCCAAATTGCCAACAGTTCTCGCACTGGATAAATCTTATTGGCTCCACTAGTGTTTGCTGCGATAGAGATCCATCAAAATATGTCCTCCTAGAGTGTTGTACTTCAAGCCTCATCATCAAAGGAATTGACATTTCTTTCTCCCTGTATGGTGTAGCCTAGTTTTCTCTACTTATCTCATTCTACATCCATGACATAACTGCTCTAAGCTGAACATCTCCTACATAAAGGAGTGAATTCCACTCTGTGTCATCAGGAACTGCCAGGTTATGCAAATATAATTCACACAATAGATTTTTCAGAGTCATTGGGGCAGACTGAAAGGCATAGTAAAATTCATGGGGAGTTGTTATGGATGGATTGAAGCCTTCTACAATCCTTGTTAATTTGAAATTAACAAGTTTCTCTTGAAGGAATATTGCATACATTGGTGAGGGTGATCTGCATTCCATCAGCTGTGGAATTAATTTTGTAATCTGATCAATTCTTCATTTCAATACCTCAATCTCATCTGATTTCTACTCCAATTGGGTATTTTGCTCATTAATGACTCATTTCAATTTTGCCTTTTCTAAATTCCATTGTGTATTTTCCCATAACAACTGTTGATATAAGCTTATCCCTACAACAATAGGTGTAGACAAATCTGGTGGGGGTAAAGGTTCCTGATTGAGTATGTCCACCCATCCAGAGGGAAAGTGAGGAATTTTAACTATTTCTTCTGGTATAGAGGACTTTCCTTTCCACACAACAATTGTCCTTATTGAATTGGTTTCCTCACTAACATCAGCTACCACCTTGGCCAATGTTTCTAACTTATCCTGACTACTATGCTGGGGTACCTCTTCAATAATTTCAACTCCAAAGTTAGGAATTTCCTCTAAATTCATATTAACATCCGGTTTGGTAGAATTATTTACATATTCCTCTATGTCCTTAGAGTCCTCAAAGTCCTTGTCACTATCTATCAGTATATAGTTAACTCCAGGGCTAACCTCTATTTCTGGACTCTGCTCTCTCATTATTGTGTCACTGGCTGCAGGTTGATTATTCAATTCCTCAGAAGAGGAATTGTTCAAAGGCTCATTTTCAATAAATTTAGAGGAATCAATGTTAACAATAGGAATAGATGCTTCAACATCTTTCTCAAAAAGTCTTCTACTTCTCCTCATAGGAGGTGTGGGTGAGCTCGAAGGACTCTTTTGTCTCTTTTTCTTAATGACCACCTCCTCTACCACTGCTTTAGGAGGGTTTTCAAAATTCTCTTCCCTAGGGTTCTCAGAATGCTCTTCGGGAGGAAACTCAGGATTCTCTTCCCTATTATTAGCATTGCCACCAGTCTGAGGTTCTAATGTTTCCTCTTCTGGTTTCTTTATTTTACCCTTAGCCTTCCTAGATGCAGACCTTATCCTTACAAACGGTGAAGATTCAAGAATATTAGGAGCTTCTACACTCTTGTTTTTCTTCCTTTTAGAAGTAGAGGTTCCAGTATTAAAAAATCTTTTTCTAGGTGACCTAAAAATGGAAGGAGATGCTTCAGGATCATTCTCCATTCTTTGAACAATTTTATGAACCCCAAAAGATGTTTGTTCTCTCCTACCAACACCATAACCTCTAGGGCTGACTATTCTAGGTTCAACTTCATTCATTTGCAAAAATTCTTCCCATGTCCCAACCTTTTGTCTATTCAATTCTCTTTCCATAATTAATTTTATTAAGCAATGATGTGAAATAGATTGGTTGCTTCCTGATTGGATTAATAAAGATTGCTTTTTCACAATGTTAAATAAGAAGCTGGGAAGATTTACCGGTCTGTTATCATGGCAGAGATGACTGAGAATTTTGAAGTGTAATGCATGCAGGTATTTGTAGCATCCCTCACAGGTGAAGTACTGAATAACAAATGCAGCCAGTTGAATGAACTCTGGGGGCAAAGACAATCACTAGGTTCCTTGCTTCTTGTTGATATCTAACTGAGGATTAGCATGCAAGGTGAACTGTGCTCTTGTTGAATGTAGATCAAAATGTTTCACCCATTGTTCACCTTCCTGTGGCAAACCAGTCACTTCAGCCACTGCATCTTCTGTGAACTCAATTTTCAAGCCTTTAACCTTTGCAAACCCATCTTTTAAGGTGGACATAAATTGCAGAGAAACTTCCTCATTAAGCCCTTTAAGGCTTAAAAAATAATCCAACCATCCTTTCCTTCTAAACAGTTCATAGGTGGGTGTATCATTTAACAAAACCGTGTGGTCCACTGGTTCATGCCTTTGAAGGTCACCTCCCATTGCTACTTTCAAAATTTTTTTTAACTTGTAGAACTACAATTCTCAGAGAGTTCAGTGATGGCAAGTCATAGACCTTAATGTATTATGAAACAAAATGCTGCAGAAGAAAGATGGCGTACAAACTGCAACTTGATTCATAAAATTAAAGATTTGTTTGCACGAAATCTAATGATATGAATTTTACATAACATCTCATAAAAGCTTACGCGTGCCAAGGCTGTCACCCCAAACATGTCATAGCATATCATTAAAAATCAAGATCATATTGTGATATCTTTAATTTAATTTAAATGTGGTGATGTAATCACAAAAGGATAGATCATCACGTCATGTCGCAAACATATTTCAAGACATAAATTTTAGTTTTACATGCTAATTTGAAAATTTGAAAATAGAATAGTTTCCCCCCCCCAACTAAATAATGGCATGGGTCCCACCAAGCCAAGTTACGCAAGAGTGAAAAATGAAAATGACACAAAATCCTAAAATTAATGAATATAAATAATATATGTATGAGTATATGTGTCATGAACTTGGAGGCACTGCAGGAAGAGTTGTCCAAAAAACTGCACCTGCATATGTGAAGTGATGGGATGGGGTGGATGGGTGGAAAAGAGAGAAGGTGAGATGAAAAATTATTACGGAGAAAGTATTCCATGAAATGTGAAATATTTATTATGGTGGTCTTGAATGGAATCAAGAATTAGCAGACTTCTGGGTGGAAGACCCAGATTCTTCAGCTACAGGAAAATTTGCTTCAATTGTGCTCTAGAACTGCTGTAGGAACTCATCACATCTTATAGGTTTGTGGTAAAGTTTTAGACGATGCCCATTGATGAGTAATTTGAATTAAACAGGATCTATTGTTGAAAGTTGGACAGCTCCATTGTCAAATATTGATACAATCTCATAAGGCCCAAGCCATCTGGTTTGAAATTTCCCTGGTGTTTGCTGGTATCTTGAATCATATAACAGTGCCCAATCTCTGACAAAAAATTTCTCATCACGAATGAACTTATCATGCCACTTTTTCCTTTGCTATTGTATTAACTCTGTATTGTGGAGAAAAGACTTCCTATATTCATCCAATCCATTTAATTGTGATAACCTATCTTGTTGTGCTTTGGTAATATCCATATCTAGATCTAAAGCAGTGCAAAGTATTTTATGTTGGAACTCAATCGGCATAGAGGCAAATTTTCCATATACCAGTTCAAAAGGTGTAAACCTTGTGGTGGTTTTCCATGTGGTGCAGTATGCCCATATTGCTTTAGGAAGGCAAGTAGCCCAATCCTTTTTGTGCACTGCAACTATTTTAGTGAGAATGGACTCTATCTCTTGATTGGTGATTTCAGCCTGACCATTGGCTTAAGGGTGGTAGGGTGAAGATTTTCCATGACGCACCATGTAATCCTACATCAAATCGGTGATAAGGTTAGAGGTGAATTGTGCCCCTTGATCTATGACAATTTCCCTTGGTACTCCAAATCTGGTGAATATGCATTCATAAAGAAACTCAACAACTTTGTGATCTCTAGCATGTCTCATAGCTATAGCTTCAACCCATTTTGTTGCATAATCTATACATACTAAGATGTATGACTTTCCATGAGAAGAGGGCTTAATTGGTCCAACAAAGTCAATACCCCACTTGTCAAAGGGTGTGACAACTACTTGCAGCTGCAGGGGCATTTCATTAGTCTTTGTGGGACGTCCCATATGTTGACACCTATCACAGTGCCGAGTATGTTTTGCTACATCTTTATGCAAAGTAGGAAAGTAGTATCTGGTTGTCAAGATTTTATAGGCTATCCTCTTTGTGGCAAAATGTCCTCCACATGGCTCATCATGGCATGCCCGAAGGATGTCATAAGTTTCATCTTCTCAAACGCATCTCTTTGTGACCTGGTCTGGTCCTATATAAAACATGAAGCCTGAGATCCAAGAGAAGTTAAAACTCTTCTCAACTAACAGATGGTGCTGCTTAGGAGAAAAGTGAGGTGGAATTCTTCTTGTAGCAAGGTAATTGGCTAAGTCTGCATACCATGGGTTAAAAGAATCAATAGAAAACAAGTGCTCATCAGGAAAATTATCATCAATTGTTGTAGGATCATTTGGCACTTGTAGTCATGACAAGAAATTGGCCACTACATTAGCCTTGCCTGGTTTGTCTATGATCTTTACATCAAACTCCTACATGAGGAGTAACCAGCATGCTAATCTACCACTAATGGTAGGTTTATTCATTAAGTACTTGATAGTTGAATGATTAGTATAAATAAATACTTCATAGCTTGTAATGTAGTGCCTAAATTTGTTTAGTGCATAAACAACTACCAACAATTCTTTTTCAGTAACAGTATAATTTAATTCTGCTTCTTGCAAATTTTTACTAATATAGTAAATTTCATGTTCAATAATACCTTCCTTTTGTCCCAGAATTGCTCCAATAACATAGTCAGATGCATCTGTGTGGATATGGAATGGAAGTTTCCAATCAGGTCCTCTAAGAATAGGTGTAGTTGTTAGAACATCCTTCAACTTCTGGAATGATGCTTCACATTCCTCTGTCCATGCAAATTCAACTTCTTTTTTTAACAAATTATATAATGGTGCTGCAAGTTGACTAAAATCTTTTATGAACCTTTTGTAGTAACCAACATGGCCAAGGAAACTTCTGACATCCTTCTACTTAGCCGGTGTGGGAAGTGTGTTTATAACTGCAATTTTTGTAGGATCAACCTGAATTTTGAAAGATGAGAGATAGTGCCCCAGGACTACTCCCTCCTCCATCATCATGTAGCACTTTTCACTATTGAGGGAGATATTATAATCTTAACATCTCTTAAGAACCTTTTCCAAGTTAGCTTGTGCCTCTTCAAATGTTGCTCCATGAGTTGTGAAGTCATCCATATAGATTTTAACACAATCAAAAACAATGTCAAAGAAATTCCCCAACACTACTCTCTGGAAAGTAGCAGGGGCATTACACAATCCAAATGGTAAGACTGAATAAGCAAAGGTTCCCCAAGGATAGGTAAATGTTGTCTTGTCTTGATCTTTTGGTGATATTTATATCTGATTATACCCACTGAAGCCATCTAGAAATGAGATGTACTTTTTACCTACCAGATTATCAAGCACTTAGTCAATGAAAGGTAGTGGAAAGTGATCCTTCTTAGTAGCTTTGTTAAGTTCCCTATAGTCGAAAAAAACTCTCCACTTTCCTCCTTTCTTTGGAACAATGACAAGAGGAGAAACCCACTGACTGTCAAAGATAGGATAAATGAAACCTGCATTAAGAAGCTTTTGCAACTCGGTCTTTACCATGTCTCTCAAAGTAGGGTTAATTCTTCATTGAGCTTGCCTGACTGGCTTGTATTCTGGGCTTATATATATTCTATGAGTATAGAGTGTAGGATCTAAGCCTTTCATGTCAGTGTAATCCCATGCAAAGGCTTGCTAGCTATCTTGTAAAAGCTTGAGAAGGCTAGACATCTGAGATTCAGTGAGGTTTTTATTAACATTCAGCTCCTTTCCTGAAGTAATTTCAACTCTCTTAACTTTTTCTAACATCAACACTTCTGCTATGGATGAAGACTTTATCTCATGAGGGAGAAAAGTGTGAAGGTAATTAGGTGCTAGAGGAAGTTGAGATGTGGTTTGCTTTGGTAGTATTGTTTGGAGGGAACATTTTGGATCATCACAAGATGAATCCTTAGAACCATACTGGTTGGTAAGGATTGCTACTAAAATATCATCTTCTTCTTGGGATACCATGAATGGATTCCTCTCAATCATCATGAGTTTTTGCAAAGAACTTACATCAAGGGCAACATATCCTAGGTCGAGCTAGACAACTTGATCAAGTTCACTTTGGGGTTTTGCTGGAGAATATAGAGTTAATTTCTTGGTACTTATTCCATCTGATATGGTCATCTTCCCTAAATGGCATGCAATGCAAGCATCAACCGTGGCTAACCAAGGCCTTCCTAGGATTAATGGATATCCTCCAAGAGTGGCTTTGGGTGACAAGATGATAAAATATGAGGGGTATTCTAAAGAATCTAGAGTAACAACAATATCTTCAACCATACCATTAGGCTTGACTGTGGAATTATTAGCTAACTGCAATATTGTTGGTGTGTCCCGCAAACCAATGATACTAAGTTTCAATAGAACTTCTCTAGTCATTACATTAATTGATGCTCCTAAATCAATTAAAACATTCTAAATTTGGGTACCATTAATGAAAATGGTTACCACTGGACTTCCTGGATCTGAATACTTAGGCATGAAAACTTTACTTAGCATGAGATTAGAAAGCTGGCCTAAGACATGGACAGTAGCAGGGTCTTTCTTTTTCCTTCCAAGGTGTTTGATACAGGCTTCCTTAATTGATTTGGTATAGACTAGAATTTCTTTAAGGGCATCCAACAAGGGAATCTACACTATCATTTGTTTGAGCTGATCAATTAAATCAGTGGATACAAGATTTTCTTTTGGAGGAACAACCTGAGACAGTCTTTTCAGATAAGGAGGATTTTTAGGCATTGGTACAGTTTGAGCAACAGGTGGAATGTCAATAGGCTGGTTCATGGGTATGTCCTCAGCATCAACAACTTTGGTTATTATTGGCTCCTTGGGTGCATGTAGTGTAGTTCCTGATCTAAGATGGATGTCATTGACGTGCAAGGAATAAGCTCACTGCTTATTATTAGGATTTGGAGTGGGCTGAGCTAGAAGTTGAGTTGGCTTTTGAGGATTGCTAGTCGCTACAGGAGGCGGTGACATAATAGGTTGCTACTGAGGTGGAGGCATTAGTGCTTGTTGATTAGGCTAATTAGGTCCCCACTGAGGTTGTGGTTTCCAGCTACCATGAGGTGGCCATTGGTTATTCTACTGCGGTTGCTGATAGGAGCTATACTGCTGTTGGTATGGGTTAAATGGCGGTTGCTGTAGATAGGTTTGGTTATAGTATGGCTATTGATTGGACCAATTATGGTTCCAATTCTGACCTTGAGGAATAGAATTTTGGGGGTTTTGGTTTGGCCAATAGCTATTATTATTATAACCAAAATTATTCAATGGGTCTGGAGGCATACCTTGTCTCTGAGCCCATGGATGCCTTTGAGAAATGTAGAAAAATTCTCCATTCTCCTCATCTATGGCTTTGAACTCAGTGCGCATTGAGTTAACATCCACAGATGCAACCATCTTACATTTACAATTTCTTTTCCCCTCTCTACAATGAGAACAAAACTTGGATGCACAACATCTGACTCCTCCTTCTTCCTCCTTGCTTGCATACTATCTAGCTAAGTGGTGACATCATTAATGATGTCTTGCTTGAAATCAGATAGTAGATTAGATAGCTCCATTTTAGATACTCCCGAACCACCATTGGACTTATGCAGTAGGTCTCTAAGTCCCCTACCCTTCTTCAAAGTATCCCTTGAGTAATTTTGACATATATTCTTTATGTCAGCCCAAGCTTTTTGCATGATATCACCTCCTACCATTAGGTCTAGAGCCTCAATACTTCCATCATTAACACCTTTTAGGAAAAGGTGCTTCTGAGATGCCTCATTTAGCTGGTGTTAAGTATTACGCTACAGGTTGAACATAAATCTGGATACATAATCCTCCAAGGTTTCATCCTCATTCTGAGACATTTTAAAAATGTCATCACCTCTTAAATCTTGACCTCTACAATACTCTTTGTATTTCATAAGAAACATGGTGTGCATGGCATCCTAATCTACTATAGTATTAGTACCCAGCCCCATGAACCATCTCAGAGTAGCTTCTTTTAGAGTTGATGGAAACAACTTCAGCTTGTGGGCCTTAGTGGTATAATCATAGCTCTGGCAAAGAATATCAAATTCAAAGAGAAAGGTCTTAGGGTCTTCTGTAAGGAGGCCATAAAATTTAGGAAGTGCAGCAGTAGGTATATTTTTCAAATTTTGGTTGCCTTGTTGTTGAGGTATAGGAAAAGGAAAAGGAAAAGGAGCTTGAGTAGCCATTTTGGGAGGAGGACCTTGTGGTGGTGGCTAATATACAACAAGAGCAAGAGGATTATTTTGATATTCAGGTTCAGTAAATAGATCATTTAAATGCAGTGATTCTTCAGATGATGAAGAGGATATATGTTCCCGAGCATCAGCAAATGGATTTTCAAAGGGTTCTTCTTCTTCATTCTCACTTTGAGGTTCTTCAATTTGAGGATTAAATAAATCAAATGGTTCTCCTTGATAGTTACAGGGAAGAAATCTCCCAAGATGATCTCTCCTTCTATGCATAAAAATGCTTACTTAAATACTGGTTTAAAACTAAGACTACAACTACAAGGATTAGTTTGAATTAACACCATCCCCGACAACGGCACCAAAAATGCTTGGCCAAACAATGGTATCAGAAACCCAAGGCAATGGACTGCCTATTTCAAGCTTGGACACCCCAAATGATTCCTAAATGCATTAATTGGTCTCATTTAATTATCAACCAGTGACGTAAGCTTGGAATGGTATCTGCAAATTATATGCTTCAAACCACCTCTTCTAAACCTATCTAAGGAATTCAAATGCTTATGCTTCAGGAAAACTAAACTAAAACTGGGAAGCAAATGTATTCTAATCAAAGTAGGAAATCATAGTTAGGAACTACTCCAACCATCTGTGTTGCAAGAATAGGCTACTAATTCTGGTATCAGTAGCTATAGGAACAACAGAGTTCTAAAACATATAAATGAATAGGAAAATGAACTCTACACTAACAAAACAATCCACTCATCAAGTGGGCCCCCTTGAATGAGTGAATGAGAAGTATAATCAAGATGAAAGTTGCAAACTTGAACTGATCATTCTGTTCATCCATGAAATGATTACACTTGATTGGAAACAGTATGCAAGAGTTCTATATTAAAAACCAGTTTCTGCTCGACTAACTCCAAAAGAGTCACAACAGTCGATTATTTAAAAGGAAACTACCACTAACTCCTAAACCTATGATCACTTCATAATGAGGATCAGTTACAACTCATAAATTTTCACAATAGAAACATTATTAACCATGATCAATCCCAGAATATAGCGCACACTAAATCTGTGCGTTGCATGCAACAAAAAGTATTAATTTTCTTGTGAAGATTCTGCAATCTTTGGTTGGCTTTGAAGACCTCTGTGCCAATATGCTGGTCCTTGAATATCCATGTTCAACTCCTACATAAAAATCAATGCACACATATCCAACCATATGCATATATATCCACATCATCAATATTAGGAAAATATGTTAGTCTTAATTATCACTCTTGCAAATCCTATGGCTACAGGTGATAACTACCCAAAACATAGCTTAAGAGAGAGAACATCCATTAACATGTATAACTATTATATTCATCATTCTTGTCCATGAAATTAAGTAGATATTACATCCTTAGAAGTATCCACATTCCATCTTATATTCACACACACATATAATCATGTTCACAGAAACCATATGTTTATATGCCTAAAACCATAAATGTATGTCTATGTGCAATAAATTGTCTTAGAAAGAGGATAAAAAGTGGTGAGAAAGATGGATGATTTAGAAGCCCATCAAATATCTTCAAGCTCTGATACCACTTGACGTAGGGTAGGTAAGGAGGATCCAATTAAGGACAGTCCAAACAAGCAGCAGAACACCACAATGCAGAATTACACAACAACAATATGTTTTCAACTGAATTTTCATTAACATGCCCAGCTATAAGGCCTTCTAGGTTAGGGCCAAATAAAATCAAAAGTATTCTTCTATCCCTCTAGCTAGTTCATCTATGAAACAAATCAGCAACTGATGGAAACACTAAGGCAGATCTAAACTTGAGCTCGCAAACCTCCAAGCAATCTCCTTGTCTCCAAGCATTGAAACCACTAGCTCTGTTGTTACAATATCAGATAAATAATCTGATATTCAAGATCCATTAAGATCCAATTATGATTCTACTCTCATGTTCCTACCAATCTACCCCTAAAAATCTACCCAAGCTCTCATTATATAGCCAGCAAAGCCACAAGTTGGCCAGTCAGGCATTTAATACATTATAGGTCTAGTCTGGAATATTTAAACCAAAACTAATGCTAGAATGAATATAAATTGATGTGCCTTTGGATTTAGGTCCAAAAATGACCCAATAAACTTCCTTTAAGGGTGAAAGGTCCCATATGATCACATGACATGATGCAAGAAGAAACACCACACGTTTCAGCCGAAAACTGTCAGAAAATAGGTCCCAAGAAAAAATGGGCATAAATTTTTACTCATAATGAATTAGGGCTGCACTCTTGGGAAATGATATTATTTAAGGTCCTCTAAAATTCATTAAGAGTTCAAAGGCTGATTCCTTATGGATCAAGATCGCCACCATGAACAATCAGCACCAAAACTGCAGGAACGGCTCCGACGGGCACACTGGCAGAAAATAGGTCCCTGAGAAAAATGGTCATAAGTTTTGACTCATAATGAATTAGGAGCTTCTCCCTTGGGAAATGATATTAATTTAGGTCCTCTTTAAGTATTTAAGATTGAAAATGATGATTCATTAAGGATCAATGGAGCCACATCCTACAATTAGCTCCAAAACTACAAGAAAATATTGCTCCGATGACAAGGAAAAGAACTCTAACTTTGAAATAGTTCATCCAATATCTCCCAAACCATGCCACCTCAAGAGCTATGAACTTAGACATATCTTGCACATACATAAATGAAAAAACTCCTTTTAGTGCACCTTCCAAAGATCTCCACTGATCATCACAACCTAGAAACTCAAAAAGCTACCCAAAACAAAGTAATGTATCCCTCTGATAGGGAATTCCAAAATGCTCCTGCATCAGGAGGAGAATTCACCTCTGATAGATTCTATGCATACTACAAAGAACATGGATTAAAGAGGTAGTTAAGTGCTCATAGAACCCCTCAGCAGAATGGAATTATAGAGAGAAGGAATAGGATCATCCTTGATACAACACGCACCATCATGATTGAAGGAAAAGTTGTTCACACCTATTTGAGAGATGCAGTCAATACACTAGTCTATACTATCAATAGAATTCAATTAAGACTAGGTGCCAACAAGAAACCATATGAGCTATGGTTTGGCAATGTTCCCATAGTAAAATACTTCAGAATCTTTGGAAGCAAGTGCTACATCAAGAGGGATGAAGCAGTAGGCAAGTTTGATGCAAGAAGTGATGAAGGTATTTTTCTTGGTTATTCTACTAAAAGAAAAGCTTATAGATGTTTCAATTTAAGATTGAGGAAAATCATAGAAAGTGCATCTAGAAATCACCTAAAATTCCAAAATATGCATCTAGAAATCATTCCAAGAAAGATATCATTGGGGATCAGAGCGACAAAGTCTTGACAAGATCACAAGCAAAGAATTCTGCAAGCAGTGAAATGGTATGTTTACTATCTTAGATTGAACCCTTAAGTATTGAAGATGCTTGTAATGATTCAGATTGGCATAATGCTATGAAAGAAGAACTTGATTAGATTATTAAGAATGAAACTTGGGAACTAGTCCCAAGACCTAGTGATAAAAATATAATTGGAAGAAAATGGATATTCAGAAACAAGATGAATGAAAAAGGTAAAGTAGTGAGAAACAAAGCTAGATTAGTATGTAAAGGATATGCACAAAGAGAAGGCATTGATTATTCAGACACATTTGCACCTGTGAGAAGATTAGAAGCTATTAAGTTGTTTCTAGCTTATGCTATAGTCAAAAACTTCAAAGTGTATCAGATGGATGTCAAGTTAGCATTCTTGAATGAAGATCTGAAAGAAGAAGTATACATTGAGCAGCCCAAAGGATTCACCTTATCAAATAGACCTGATATGGTATGCAAATTAAAGAAGGCCCTCTATGGACTTAAGCAAGCCCCTAGAGCTTGGTATGAAAGACTAGATGGATATCTTACAAAGATTGGATTCAAGAAAGGAGCAACAGATTGTAATTTATTCATTAGAGAGACATTTGGAGGTTTGTTACTTGTGGCTATATTTGTTGATGACATTATCTTTGGAGGTAATGATAAACTTAGTGCTGAATTTGCTAAGGAGATGCAAAATGAATTTGAGATGAGTATGATTGGTCCTATCAAGTACTTTTTAGGATTGAATGTGCAGTAGAAAGAGAAAGGTATATTCATTAATCAATCTAATTATGTGAAAGAAATATTAAAGAAATTCAAAATGGATGATTGCAAGCCAGTAGGAACCCCTATGATTACTGGATGCAAGCTTACAAAGGAAGATGACTCACCACCAGTTGATATAACATTATATAAGTCTATGATTGGTAAATTAATTTATCTTACTCAGACCAAACCTGATATTTCAAATGTAGTTGGCATAGTTGGAAGATTTGCAGCAGAGCCTAAACAAAGTCACTTTATGGTAGTAAAGAGGATATTCAGATACTTGCAAGGCACTATAGATTATGGTCTATGGTATCCTAATTTAGAAAATGTTGAGCTTAATGTGTACACATATGCAGATTGGGGAAGATGTGTTGATGATAGAAAGAGTACTTCAGGAGGAGTAGTGTTTCTTGGTGATAGACTTGTCACTTGGACAAGCAACAAACAAAATTATATTTCTCAGTCAACAATAGAAGTGGAGTATGTTGCAATAGCCTTGAATTGTTCTACAATTGTGTGGATCAAGCAGATGATAAATTTTTTTGGAATTTAGATTGATTATCCTATTGTTATTCACTATGATAACACTAGCACTATCAATATGTCAAAGAACCCTATAATGCATGCAAAGACAAAGCACATTGAGATTAAGTATCACTTCCTAAGAGAGAAAGTGGTAGAGAAAGAAATCAAGATGGACTATGTGAGTACCAAAGATTAGTTGGAAAATATATTCACAAAGCCCTTGCCTAAGGATACTTTTGAGTATCTCAGGGAGAAGTTGGGAGTAATTCCCTTCCTTGACTATGCTTAGAAGAAAGAGGGAAAGACATCAGTTCCTAGGGACTAGTGGAAGGTGGACTACTCTACCTTAGGAGTAGTACTGGTGCTTAAAATGAATGGCTCCCTTTGCCATTGATGTTAAAGGGGGAGTAATATACATAGTCATGAAAAATAGGAGTAATGTACTTAGGGGGAGCAGTATTCAGCTATGACAACAATTCAGTTGAGGAAATGAAGAATATTGAGATGGAGGTTTCATCTTTGGGGGAGTTTTGAAGAGGAAATGGAGAATGTTATGAAATAATTATTCATTTGGGTTGATGGTGGTTTTTCATTCCTCATGTTGCCATCAATGCCAAAGGGGGAGATTGTTGGAGATTTGCCAACAGTCCAGAACTGACTATATGTTTGTCATTGATGACAACATATGGAAAGTTGCATGTGAGGAAGTCTTGTGAAGTAAGCCTTTAGTATATGAAGTATGGACATGATATCAGCATGATAGCATAGGCACATAGGTTCATTGTGAGCACATACAGTTATACAACAACTTGTGTCAGTAGTGTTCCTAACAGAGTCACAGGCAGTGTTTTGTGTATGGTTGTCTGTAAAGTTGTCTTATAGGCATGCAACCTAGGATATATGTTGTAGAAATGTTAGTGATGTTAAGTTCATGGATGCATAGTCTAATGTTGGATGCAAGTGAAGTTATACAACAAGATGGTGTCAACAGTGTTCCTGACAGAGTAATAGGAAGTGTTCCATGTGTAATTGTCCATACAGTGATCATGAAGTCATACACCCTAGTAGTTAAGGTTTTTAGACTATAGTCATGCTTATTCTAAGAGCACACAAGAAGATATATAGTGATGTGAAAGTTACAGATAGTCAAAGTTGCACAGACAATATATATGTTGAATATTGGACAATATAAAGAGTACCGACAGTTCAGAGAATATGCGCCCATGAGTATGGATGAATTAAGGCATGCACCCTAGGATGTATGTTTTGGAAATGTTAGTGATGTTAAGTTCATGGATGCATAGTCTAATGTTGGATGCAAGTGAAGTAATGTGGTCGCTAGTCGCCAGTTATAGTTTCCCATGTTTGTTCAGGAAAGCTGATAGACATTTAATTGGTTCATGAGTTGTGCCTATCTTGAGGGTATGCACCCTTGGAGTTAAGCTTAGAGATGAGTTTTTGATGTTCAAATAAGAGTGCATAAGTTAATTCAGCTTGGAGAGAAAGTTAGAGTTGTTTTGATAGAGCCGACAGTGTGTAGCGTGCGCCTACAATTATCTTTTATGAATAGGTCCCAGAATGTGTTACGCCCATAGTAGTGCCAACAAGATGATTATAGAAGTTTGTTATGATGTCTCTAATATGATTCTAAGGTATTTCTAATAGGTCAACCTAATTGTATCATTTAGAAAAGATATTTATAGGTAGTCATTTGTGATTGCTAGAGTGTGGCTCAGAGTTGATTAAGTAGAGCAGAGCAGAGTGTGCAAAGTGTGGAGCCATCATGAGAAGGTCAATGTGACCAAGAAAGTATGTGTGATATTCATTGGAACTGATCTAGATAAGAAAGTCTAATCATAGTTCACCAAGATCCAGATATAGTGTATATCTATCATTCAGAAGGTTGTAGCCTTCTGCCCTTTGAGCAGTGAGCTCTTGGATAGTGCGTCCTCTCCCCTAACAGGGACAATTATAAAAGACTCCTAACAGGGTCCGACCCTTAACCAGGTCTACTATACTTACTGAATTGTAAAGCTACTCCTAACAGGGTAAACGATCTTCTAGCAAGGATCATTATACACTAGTACATAATATTAGTGGGTGTCAATTCCCATCGGGGTTTTTACCTATTTGGGTTTCCCCGTAACAAAAACATTGCGTTGTGTTCAAGTGTTCTTTCAATGTGTTTATGCTTTATGTTTAAGTATACTTTGATAAAGAATTGAAACTTGTAGATAACTGATTCACCCCCCCCCCTCTCAGTTATCTCTTGGGCTTATTCCTAACATAACCATTATCATGATGTTTTATGTTTCATGGATATGTGTTTGATGTGTTTTCATGACCCAGGATGAAGTCGTAGTTACTCACTTAGTTGAGGTCCACATGATGTATCAATCCTGGTCATCTACTCACATATATCTAATTTGTATGTATATCCATATATATCCATGTATCTCTTCTTGGTGATGCAGGAGTGCAGGTACCGAGTATCATCTCCACTTGGCTTCACAGGTTTGAGCGATCCCTCAAAATCCTCGATCGTTGTTGTTGTTACAGAGATATCACCAGGTTCCATAGGAAGGAACTCTACCTTCGATCCTTTTATCCTTAGGTGGGGAGTTCCTGAGTCAGTCCCTTGTGTGGATGATGTATTTTTGTGTCCTCTCAATTTGTTGGTTTTGTGGATCTTGTAGCTAGTTTCTTGTCTTTTGCATTAGTTGAGAATGAGGTTTTGAGTGTGGTAGCTCTAATTGTCTTCATGGTATGTTCAATTTTTGTTAGTAGATTATTGATGTAAATTATTGTTCATATAAGGGTATAATTTATTAATTTATCATTATTAGAAGCTACTTATATGTACAAGTGTATCTTGTTAGGAATGAGTTAGTATGCGATCAAATCATGTGATTTTAATATCAATAATAATAAAGAATTTATGGTATTAATGATGTTTTATAATAACACGATGTCTATGACAATATTAATAATAAATGTTTTAATAATAGTGGTAAAAATCCAACTTATGTTAGTAGTTATCTAATATATATATATATATATATATATATATATATATATATATATATATATATATATATATATATATATATATATATATATATATATATATATATATCACTATTATATTTTGCAAAGGATATGGATTAGTGTATGAATAAATAATATGTTTTATAATAATATTATTTTTGCAATAATATTTATAATAATAATAATATATGTACACATAGGCATATGGGTGCACACATATGCATATGCATACATATATTTATATAATTGTTGGTGAGTAAGTAATTATTGCATTATATTAATAAATAATTAAATAAGTTACTGGTATGGTAAATGTGTTGTAAATAATAATTACTATTACCTTCCTTAAATAAAGGAAACATAAATTAGATTATGGTAAAAGGTAAATATAGTTATATCTCTTCCGGGAAAGGCTTTAATAATTGTGTTTAAGCCTAACTATTAACTGATGGATAGTTGGGATGGCTGCATCAGTTGGATTACCCGTGCAACTACTCCCTCCAATCTATATACATGAGAGATTACCTATGTGAGGGGAGTTGATTGGAGAAGAAACGATAACAAGATTAGTATTATGCTTGTAGGAAAATTATATTTGTGAGGAGAGAATGTTAGAAATAGGAAATACTAAGAGAGGGGGGGGGGGGGGGGTGAATCAGTATTTCAAAAACTTTTACTTTTGCCCACTTATGGATATAACAGATTACTTTAAAGCATAAGAAACTAAATAGCATACTTAACAGTAAATGTAAAGAACTCATAACACATGATATGTTCTCGAGGAAACCCTGGCCAAGGGAAAACCCCAGTGGGGATGGTACCCACAAAGATCCACTAATCAAAAGATATCTGATTAAGGATGTTGACCCTATTAGGAGTCTGTTACAATCATATAGTGTATCAGTCTTGGTTAAGGGACTATAGGCCTTGTTAGAAGCCTCAACCCTATTAGGAGTTGTAGATACAAAACCTAATTACTAGATGAGCTCACTTCCCAAACAAGTAATACAAATGTTTACTGATTACAATATGGTACTACTTACACCTTCGCATCAACAACTTTCACTGCTATCACAAGTTACATATATTACATGTTACATTTCAAGTATGTTCGGTACATCTTTATTTATACAAGATACAAACATAATATCTTTCTCCTATTGGCTTGCATATCTTTATCCAAGAGTAAACATCTAAGATGTTGTCTCTTTATAATATTAAGTCATTATTTTGACAAGCAAAATAATCCCTTAATTCATTTACTAGTTCTGTCTTCAAAACTGCTTTGTTGGCTGTACTCTGTCATTGGTAAAACAATCATCACTTTATCTGTACTATCCATACTCTTTTGCACACTGAGATGGGGTATCCTTAGACACCATAGAGTCTATGTTCAACTGCGCAAACTTTGATCATGCTCCAGTGAACATCGCCAAAACAAACTGTATCGGGTGCTCTGTCAAAAACACTGTTTCATACTTAGACAATTTTAGTCTGCAATCTTCGATACTTACTTTCCAGCTTATGCAATCTTCATAGAGAACATATGTTTCCATAATGACAACATCTATGCACATACCTCAGCCAAATTTCGAACAATCTCCCCCTTTGTCATTGGTGGCAACATATGAGAAAATTGGCTAAGTGTACAAGTCAAAATCTCAAAATTTGTATCAAAATTGTGGCCATAGTATAAAATAAGCATACTATCCTTATATCTCCTCAAAATATACACATAATCTATAACACTTCATAATAATCCATAGAACTCCCCCTATGAGTATCCTTCCTTATCATATATAGACAATTTTCTAAGTATCTCTCCCCCTTTGATTACAATGACAAAATAAAGGGTGGAAAGGGATATACAAAATTGTGTCAAAAATTTTACCTTACTATCTTATTACAAAGCCGGTAGGCTTGCAACACAATCTGCAAAATCTATCTTCCAAGTCTCAAAATCTTTCTCCGATGCCTTCTTTATTGATTCTGCTACATTGAGTAAAGTACTCAATTCGTATGCTGCAATCTGACAGGCTTGAAGGGACTCAAAATTAAACTTCTTAAATGCTATCTTAGTAGTAAGACATTCATCTAGTTGCTCTTTTATTATAGTCAACTTGATTGAGACATGCTCTCTCAAGATGTTTATTCTAATAATTTTCTTGTTCTTCTCATCATTCAAAGTCCTTATCTCATCACATAATTTTTTGATCTTTTTCTCAACTGTACTGATCTTCATGTTTAGGCTGGCCAAAGAGTTTGTCTCTGCTGCAATTTCATCTTGCTTCTCTTTTATCTTCTTCTCTTCCTCAATCAAAATATTTTTAGATTTTGTACACTGAATGTACAAACACTTTCTAGTCTCAAGATGTTTCCTTAAGTTCTTAATGTGTCTGTCAAGGCTGTCAATGTCATTTTTGATATTCTGACTTATATTCTGCAACATCTCAGCTTCATAAGCTACCTGAGCCTTAACCTTAGCAATAACAGTCAAATTAGTGAACTCAACATCAAAAGAATTAATTACCATCTTTTATCTTTCAAGTGGATCTGAATCAAAGACTTTTGTAGATATGAAACTTTGTAGCTTCTCAGTTAAATCTTTCAGACTACCTTCCAAATTCTTAACTTTCTTGTTCTTTCCAATAATTTTGTTCAAAGAAGTGATCAACTCTAATTGATCATCATCATCAACTTCCTTGCTCAAATCTTCAATCAATCTTCCTATTCCTTTCTCCTTTCTAGTCTTAGGAGTAAGAGTGATGTCTTCTTGTGGTTCAATAGGTGTATGGGCCTCTGTTTCCATTTGCACTTTAGTTCGAGTAGTCTCTGTTTCAATACTCTTTTCTTGCTCACCCAAAACCAAATTGTCAAGAATGTTATCCAAGTTGCTGAGTACCGCATCATCTGAATCTAAAGTAACTTTTGTTCCTTCAATGTCCATAGATTCTGTGCCAATGTTTATAGAAGAAGAGGGGATATCTTCAGCTTCAACTAACTCTGCTGCTGCCTCTACTTGTTCTAAACTCTGTTTCTCTACTGGTTCTTCAACTGATTGATCTTTTCTATCTTTTCCTGCTACCAAGTTTGCTAGCACTTTCACAACTACCTATTTAGTTTTAGTCTTCACTTGTTCATACTGACCTCCCATTATTTGTATAATTCTTCTTTTGGTTCTTAATAGGGTTTCAAGTGGCTTGAGGATCTGTTTAAGGTGGTCATCGTTTCTTATCTCACAAAACTGTCTAATCACATTCTCTCTCATTTTAGTATCTTCTTCTTGTACTCTCATCTTTCTTCTCACAAGTTTGTTGTACAAATCTTCTAGTATCTTTCCATGAATAGTATCAAATTTATTGTTTGTCAAAATCATATGTGTAACCATTGCATTCTCTAGATTTAATCTGTCAGAGGATCCATAGAAATCATAGTATTTGTTCATTTTGGTAAAGTCTCCATGCTACATTATATCTTCATTAACTCTTTCTATCCTTGGTTTCCATGATTTCTTCTTTATTGTCACTTCATCATCTTTTATCTCTGCAACTCTTCTAGGTATTGGTGGAACAATTATTTTTTGTCTTTTACTCGGTCTTGAAGCACTTGCTTTCATTATTTTTCTTGGTGCTAAAGAAAAGGGTTTCTCTGTCTGACTAATTTCTTGTTCCTTCTTAGGTTCTTCAACCTTTACCTTAACTTGAATAGGTTCTGCACTTGATGCCAAAGGTGGGACTGATAGTATCTCACTTTGCCTTATTGCTTCTGCAGTCTTTCTTGCAATATCAAATTCCTGCTCACTCATACCTGATTCTTTTAGAATTTTCTTTATTGTAGACTCCACTCTCTTCTTTGATTGTTTCTCTTCCTTAAGTGTCTTTTCTGAATCAAAGTTTTCATCATATGTTCCAAATCTATTGCCATGAGCATCAACTTTACTTTTCAACAATCTACTAACATATCCTTCTGTTTCAACTTCAGAGATTTCATAGCCAAGAGGGTCTATGAATTCATGTCTAGGTTCTATTGCCTCAATGTAAGTGAAATCAGTATCAACCATAAAACATATATCATCTTTGTATTTCTCATCTAGGGATGGAGGAATTCTTGATCTATTTACCACAATGTTCTTAAAAGTTTTCAATACTAACTTTACACTGTCATTAACCTTCTCAATAAGATGTTTCATGTAAACTTTATTGATTCTTGCCATAGTATTCTCACCATCATTCCATTCAATAGTGTAAGTAAATCTTCTTATCAAGAGGAAGAACATGTAAGTAACCAATGAGGAAAATCTAAAGTGAGCGTATTTAGCCTTCTTTATCTTTTCCAAATTCTCCAACAACTGTATTCTCAGAATTTCACACATATCCATAGGCTTCTTCTCCACACACATCAAATAAGAAATGTGTACCATACCTACTGGCATATCATCTTCTCTAGAGCTTCCATAGAACTTTGTTGTCAAAATCTTACACAAGTATTTTATATCATCTTTCTTAATCTTACTAATGACTTTACCTATGCCATTGTATACTGAACCGATGTTTTCAATCACAATCTTTCTCATGTTTTTCTCATTTAGTGGAATTGCACCAACTTTTGATAATCTAGTCACATCATGAATTAGGTTTGCAGTTATGTCTATAACTCTATCTTCTAACCAAAATTTACCATTATGTATCCTACTCAAAATGATCTTAGTACACTCATCATCAAATTCATATTTCATAGAGTACTCAATGATTTCATTGTTTTCTAGATGTTCATAACCTTGTTTCACTAACATATCCATGTTTTACAATTTCTTATATTCACCATTAAAATCATTCTCCCTTAGGGTTTCATACTTGCATCCAAGACAAATTTTAACATTCTCTAAATGAAGAACTCCATTTGGTATGAATGATAAGGCTAAACTAGCATCTCTTTTTGAGGGTTCAACTGGATCTTTCTTAGTTCTAGGTCTGTTCTTATCCTTGATGTTGTGAATCAATGATACATCCATGATTATAACTGATTACTTTAAGCTGATTCAAGATCTTAGTCGGATAAATACCTTAAATTCACAAAATTAGGGCTTTCGCTTGATCAGTGCTTCAAACTTCTACAAATTGCTTCCAAACTTCTTTCTTCACTTCCAAATCACTTCTAATCACTTGATAATCATAATAAATTTGATTTCAATCTTTTAATACTTAGCATTTACTTGATCCGATACCGCATTCAATTATTTTTCTGCTAAAATGCCAAAAAGCTGATTCAGTAAACCTGCAACCATAAATCTTCTTGCGACCTCGCAAAACACAATATTTATTTTTGTGCACTTAACCATAGCATTAGTATAACATAAAATACATTCATCTAACTATGCAAAACTTAACTCATTCAAAATCTAATTCTATACTAATTCTAAGTTCCTAAACTACAAAAATTTACATAATTTAAGTGCTTAAAGAAGGGTTAGGTAAAGACTCATTCTTACCATCAGATACATTACCTTCCTGATACCTTCAATGCTGAATATACCTCCTTGATCTATGCCTTTAACAAATTTTACTTCATCTTCATTGCTACAACAACCTTTCTCTTTGTTTCCTGCATTTTCATTTCTTCTTGCATAGTTTCTAGGGTTAGGGTTATGATGATAACCTCCATTGTTCATTCTGCAAAATCTTGTTGTGTGTCCAATCTTGTTACATATCTGACAAGTGACTCCATTGGTTCCATATCTAGGTGTTTGTTGATTGATTTGTGTCCTGCAATTTCTAGCAATATGTCCAATTTTGTTGCATCTGAAACATACTATTCCATTTCCTCTTTTCATGTCTTCAGTTGATCTCTGATCTACATTGTTAGTATTTCTAGGCATTCTACTATTGTAATTATTCTCAATAACTTTAGATCTTCTACATTCAATAGCTCTATGTCCAAAACCATGACAATTATAACAATATCCATTAAGAGGTTTGAATTGTTTACCTATACAATCTCTCTTCATATGACCAATAGTATTAGAAGCAAAACATCTACCTTTGAATTCTCTTTGCATGCCTTTGGATGATTCATCTTGCTTCGGTGGTTCTTCTTGCTTTGGTACATCTTCTTGCTTCGGTGATTCTTCTTGCTTTGGTGCATCTTCAGATTTGTTCTCATCTAACTTCTTTTCTTCATTGCTTTCACATTCATTCAGATCTGGTTTCTTGCTTTCACTAACTATCTTCAATATGTTAAATCCAAGACCAGTTTTGTCATAGAATGGTTTTCGATAAGATACTTTATTATCAATATTTTCACTGTTTGAATATAGCCTCTCAAGTTGTTGTTTGGATTGAGTCAATTCACCTTTCACAATTTTGTTATATTTTTCAAGTTCATCATACAGCAATTTGACTTTATCAAATTCAGATGTTACCTTGCCAAGTTTAGATTTTAGATCTTCATTTTCATTCTTTAAACTTTCATTCTCAGATATCAAATTGTCATTTCCATCTTTCAAGCTAAGCTTCAGATTTTCTATCTTCAATTCATGTTTAAGGATCACCTTTTCTTTTTCTAAACCATCACAATCTTCAACAAGAATTTTAGATTCCTTCTCAGTTTTCAGATCTTCTATCTTACCTTTCAATTTGTTAATAAGATTCTTTGCATCATCATACTTTCTTTTCAAAGTGTTTCTTTCATCAGTAAGCATATCAATTTGCTCAAGAGTTTCTTCAAGATTTTTCTGTAATTGATCCATATCCATAGAGATCTTACTCAAGCTGCTAGGCTTTCCTTGAATGTTTCTTCTCCAAGTAACTAAGCTCTGATACCAATTGTTAGAAATAGGAAATATTGAGAGGGGGGGGTGAATCAGTATTTCACAAACTTTTACTTTTGCCCACTTATGGATATAACAGATTACTTTAAAGCACAAGAAACTAAATAGCATACATAATAGTAAATGTAAAGAACTCATAACACATGATATGTTCTTGAGGAAACCCTGGCCAAGGGAAAACCCCGGTGGGGATGGTACCCACAAAGATCCACTAATCAAAAGATATCCGGTTAAGGATGTTGACCCTGTTAGGAGCCTATTACAATCATATAGTGTATCAGTCCTGGTTAAGGGACTATAGGCCTTGTTAGAAGCCTCAACCTTATTAGGAGTTGTAGATACAAAACCTGATTACTAGATGAGCTCACTACCCAAACAAGTAATACAAATGTTTACTAATTACAATATGGTATTGCTTACAACTTCACATCAACAAATTTTGCTGCTATCACAAGTTACATATATTACATGTTACATTTCAAGTATGCTCGGTACATCTTTATTTATACAAGATACAAACATAATATCTTTCTCTTGTCAGCTTGCATGTCTTTATCCAAGAGTAAACATCTAGGATGTTGTCTCTTTATAATCTTAAGTCATTATTTTGACAAGCAAAATAATCCCTTAATTCATTATTTTGACAAGCAAAATAATCCCTTAATTCATTATTTTGACAAGCAAAATAATCCCTTAATTCATTTACTAGTTCTGTCTTCAAAACTACTCTGTCGGTTATACTCTGTCATCGGTAAAACAATCATAACTTTGTCTGTACTATCTGTAGTCTTTTGTGCACTAAGATGGGGTATCCTTAGACACCATAGAGTCTATGTTCAACTGGGAAAAATCTGATCATGCTCCAGTGAACATCGCCAAAAGAAACTGTATCAGGTGCTCTGTCAAAAACACTGTTTCATACTTAGACAATTTTAGTCTGCGATCTTCCATACTTACTTTTCAGCTTATGCGATCTTCATAGAGAACATATGTTGCCATAATGACAACATATATGTACATACCTCAGTCAAATTTCCAACAGAGAATTCATTATTCTCTGAGTTTGGCATTTGGTTGTTTCAGGTAGAGGCTGGAGGTTGCATCCAGAAGGATTTGAAGGAGTGCTGGAAGAGATTTAGAGGATTGGATTCTCCTTCATCAACTGATTGCCATAGGACTCCAGGTTGGAATCCATTCTGAGAGATAATTCTCTTTTCTATTATGTATGTTTATTTTTAGATATGTTTGAATGTTTCTGTATATGTTTTGTTTGTCTCCTTATGTTGCAGAATGTTTATGTTGTATTGTTGTATTCTGTCAGCTGTTTAATGTTTATGCTATATTATTGTATTCTATCAACCATTTAATGTTTATGCTATATTATTGTATTCTATCAGCCATTTATACAAATATAATATTGTATTATGCCAGCCATTGTTGCTATATTATTATCTTAGGGCAGTTGTATTATGCCAGCCACTTATAAAAATATAATATAATTATATTTGTGCCCGTGGTTGTTGATATATTATTGTTTTCTAGCATCGAGGTTAGGGTTATTTATATTTAGTTTTATTTCATACAACAATACGTGCAATATTAATATTTTAATTTTTCTGTCATTAAACTATTGCTGTCATGAAACAATATGCGTGGTATTTATAAATAGTTTTATGCCATTAAATATAAATAGTTTTATATTTAATTGTATGTCACACTTTATTCGCGGTATTTGTAAATAGTTTTATGCCATTAAATATGAATAGTTTTATATTTAATTTTATGTCACGCTTTATACAAGTATAAGAGTATGCGCTTTATAATAGTTTGATACTTTAATTTCTTATACTTTAAGTGCGCTTTATAATAGTTTGATACTTTAATTTCTTATAAATTAAGTTATACTTGTATAAATAAATTAGGTACCTTTAAATATGTTTGATAGAGGTTTCAACTTCATAGGAAATAAGATGCAACTTCTAGATTTTAGAATTTTCAAAAAAATCAGACTTAGTTAAATTTTAGGCATATGAGGTTTTATGGAGCATTGTGTTTTGGCATATGGAATTTTGTGTAAAATTTATATAGATTCATTAATTTTTTAGTGGAGGTCATATGGTGCATTTAGATGCTTTAATAGTCTTAGGATGTTTGTAGGAAGCATAATTAGGGTTTAGGATTGTCTAGGAGGATCAGGACCATTCTAGGCCTCCCTAAACGCTCCTAATTTTCCTAAACATCCCTAAAATATCCTATTCTTTTATGTTCTTTGATGTAAGTTCTCAAAAGTGTTTAAGATGTGTTTTATTTCATGTATGATGTGTATGTGATGTGTGGGTTAAGGGTAGAAAACCTAAGAACACTAAGTGAGTGGCTCTTAGTGCGGGGCCAGGGCCCTAAGTGGCTAGTACCAGGATAACCGACTAAAGAGTTATTTAACAAGTGATAATTTAATTAAAACTTATGGGAATGGGTTCAAACACTAAAAATATTAATATATGCCTCACTGATGCCATTATTCCTAGTAAAGGCTATGGATGGGAGTGGGAGAAGGTGCCTATGCGTAGGTACGATCGAATGGCGCTTGTGTGTATGAAAGGCATTCAGTTTCGCATGTGCCTACTTGGGGGTCGAGGCCCGGAGTAGCTAGTACTAGGAAAACCCAAGGGGTGAGGGCTATTCGATGACACTCACTTAGGTTGTTGCTTAGAGTTTCTACCAAGCCTTAGAACCTTTGGGAAAAAAATTATACTTTGATCTTCTTTTCATTTGCTATTTGGGAAAGGTTACCCAACCCTAGGTATGGTCTAGCTATCTCTTCTTTTTGGACCTTGGTGTTTATATCCTAGCATGGGGGAGTGGGCCTTTTGGTATCCACGTGGTTAGGTGGTAAATCTTTTTATCAAGGTACTTTTTGCGGATGTAGTGCTTAAGGATTCATACTTGCATAGTGTTCCAGTTTTGAAGAATGAAGACTTGTATTTATCTTTCATGATGTAAATTTATTGTTACCTCCCAAGAGGAGATGAATGTAATGTAATCATTAATGTATTTCAAAATGATGTATTTGGAATGGGTAGACTTAGAAAAAAGGAAAAAGGGAAAGCACAAACTTTATGTATATGATGTATGTTGAAAAGAAAAGGATTTTGTAACATTCCAAGTAAAGTAGTAAATTTCTCATTATTGTTGATTAAGAGAAAAGCTATTGAAAAACAAATGTAATATTTTTAATGTATCAAATGATTTAGAGGATTTTATTTGGTTTAAAAGTTATATTGTTCATAAAGGATACTTAGGAATGTAGATGGATTTAAATGGCGTTTGAAATAAAAGTACTTTGTATTTCTTTATAAAGAATTAACAAATGTTGTGATGTAATTTTCTTAAGAAGTAAATCAAGCTGTTAGTACACTATATGGACTTAAATGATTTGTAAATTAAATAAGAAGGGAACCTTGGAGGAATCTAAGTTAATCTATGTTTTGTTTATATAATTCTTTTAAAAATTCATTTTTTTTTCATAAATCATTACTTAGGTTTTCTTTTACAAAGAGAATCTATGTTCTCTTCCCCAGTTCCCTTACGGGGCATGACATCTTTGGTATTAGAGCACTAAGTTGCTACACTGGGGCCTTGGAAATGTGGCCCATGCTTCTTAAATTTTTTTATTCATTTAAGGAAATTCTTAAACCTAGAATTAGACTAGGACCCTTAAACTTATCCTTCTTCTTACTCATGGGAGGATGCCTCATATACCCCACAGTAGAAGGGGAGGTTCCTGAAATACCCCTCCTAGATCTCAAAAAGAGAGTTCTCATGAAGAAGAACAATATGAGGGTAGGGGGGATCAATCTGATAATCAATCAGGAGGTTTTTAGGGGGCTCAAGTACAAGAGCTCTTACAATAGATTCTTCAGAGGTTAGATGTAGGGTAGGATAGAGGTCACCATGGGGAGACTAACACTCACTATGAGGAAAGGGAACAAAGTCCTAGGAGGATAGATTAGGTAGTGGAAGAAGATGCTTTGCATACTTCTCACATGTGAGACCTCCTTAGGACTAAGACTAACCCCTTTAAGGGAACTCGAGGTGGATCTACCGCTGAAACTTGACTGTTAGATTTAGAAAGACTTTTCTCCATGCATCCTTACAACAGTAATACCAAAGCCTGCTTTGCAATCATTCACCTTAGAGACTTTGCATCCACTTGGTGAGAAACATAGAAAGATAAACTTCACATAGATATTACCACTCTTTCATGGGAACTATTCCAATAACTCTTTTGAGCCAGATTTCTTTCTGACCATTGGAGACGGGAAAGAGCCGAAGAGTTTCACAACTTAAGGCAGCTAACTATGTTAGTTGATGACTATGAGTGGAAGTTCTTTGAACTCAAGCCATACCTAAGATATAAGGATGATGAACCCATGCTGACTCAACACTTCCTTAAAGGACTCAATGGTTGCTTGGCTAACAACATACAAATGTTTGAACCTTAGACAGTTAATGATGTAGTCATCAAGGCTCGTCTCATGGAATAAAATATAGCCTTGGGGTTAGGAGGTCAAATAGGTGGCTAAGTGGGTAAGCCTTCTAGGCCAGGTAAGGTTTCAAAGGGAATCTATCTCAAGGAGCACCTGGACCTAAAAACTATCCTCCCAAAGGAAGTCAGAACCACCGAAAAAGAAAATTTCACAGCAACAACAACAATAATCACAATGGAAACAACAATAAAAATGGGGGTTCTTAATCTAAAAATTCTTGCAACTGGTAGCATGCAAAGTGATACTTGAACCCTCAACCAGCTTAGATTATGCCTTATAATTCTAGTCAGGGTAGCTATTAGCAGTCCAGCACACCTTCTACTGGAAGGAATTTTGTTAAGAACACTGGATGTTACTCTTATGGTCAACATGGTCACATTACAGTTAATTGCCCTCAAAAATCTCCCCCAGCAGCTAGTTATAGATAGGCCACTTTAGAACCAACAATAGGTAATGCAAGAAGAACTCATTGAGTATTTGCCGCATTAGACCATGGGCAAGCCAATCACCAGGGATCAGTCATTGAAACCCCAAGTTTGTTAAGGGGTATCTCTACCACCATACTATTTGATTCAGGAGTAACATATTATTTTATTTCACCTTCTTTAGTAGAGAAATGTGGGCCGAAGGCAGTAAGGTAGGAAGATAGGTGGCAGGTTGAGCTAGCCTCTGGGGCAAGAATAACCTCTGACTCTTGTGTCCAGAGTTGCAAGTTAGAGCTTGGACCCTTTTCCACCTTAGTAGATCTCTGAGTAATTTCTCTAGGCTCGTATGGAGTAGTTTTGGGTATGGATTGGTTGGATGCTCACAAAGCCATTTTGGATTGTAGAAACAAAAGAATTCAATGTTTAGATGACTTAAGAGAACCTAAGAAGATTGTTGGGGTGTAACTACCCATCTCTCTCCACATGATTTCTGCAATGCAGCTCAAGAAGTGCATGCGCAAAGGATGCCAATTGTTTGCAGTCTCAGTAGAGGACTTGGATGAAGGAGAAAGTAGGGATGTATCACTAGATCATCCCCTATTATAGGAGTATTTGGATATTTTTCCCAAGGAAATTCTAGGAATGCCACCCAAGAGGGATATTGACTTCCAAACTGAGTTGGTTCTAGGAGTAGAACCAATCTCCAAAGCTCCATACCAGATGACCACACAAGAACTTGGAGAAATCAAGCTTTAGTTGGAAGGCCTTTTGGAAAAAGGATTTATCAGACCCAGTGTGTTACCATGGGGTGCACTAGTAATATTTGTGAAGAAGAAAGATGACTCTCTTCAATTATGCATTGACTATCGTCAACTCATTAAAGTCACAATCAAGAATGAATATCCCTTACCCCGCATTTATGATCTATTTGATCAAATGAAAGGGGCAAAAATATTTTTAAAAATTGATCTCAAGTCAGGATACCATCAACTTTGAATTCAGGAAGCCAATATTCATTGAAGAGATTTCCATACCAGGTATGGTCACTATGAGTTTACTGTGGTACCATTTGGGTTAACGAATGCTCCTTCTATATTCATGAGCTAACCAATGGAGTTTTTAGAATGAACTTGGATAAATTTGTGATAGTTTTCTTAGATGATATCTTAGTGTTCTCCAAAACTCTTGAAGAACATGAGGTTCATCTTTGCCAAGTATTGCAGTGTCTTAGAGAAAATCAACTTTATGCCAATGCCAAAAGTGTGAATTCTTTCAGACAGAGGTTAAGTATCTTGGACACGTCATTTTAGGAAATGGAATCATTGTTGACCTAGGCAAAATTCAATCCATAGTGGAGTGACCAACTCTGACTAACATCCCCAAAGTTCATAGCTTTATGGGACTAGCTAGGTATTACAAATGGTTTGTTAGAGAGTTCTCTCAGATAGCTCATCCCATTACTTCCTTGCAAAGGAAAGGTAATAAGTTTATTTGGTCAGAAAAATGTGAGGCCTCTTTCCAATCTTTGAAGGAAAGATTAACTAGTGCTCCAATCTTGGTGGTTCCCAAACCATCAGGAAACTTCGTAGTTTGCACAGATGCCTCACTAGAAGGGATTGGGGTGGTTCTTATGAAAGAAGGACAAGTTTTAGCTTATGAGGCTAGGAAGCTTAAAGATCATGAGCTCAAATACCCCACCCATGATCTAGAACTTGAAACATTAGTTCATGCCTTGGTAAAGTGGAGACACTTTCTGTTGGGTCACAAATTTGAACTCCAAACAGATCATTGAAGCCTTTAGTACATCTTCTCTCAACCTAACCTCAATGCTATACAACGCAGGAGGATGGAATTCTTATGTGAATATGAGTTCAAGGTTAAGTACATCCAAGGAAAGATGAATGTGGTGGTAAATGCTTTGAGCAGACATAGACATGTTTTATCAGCACTATCCCTTAGAACAGATTTGGAGAAAAGAATCAGGGAGGCTCTCATTTTCAACTCTTGGTTTTAGGAGGTTAAGGTAGAAATAGAGTTAGGAAGACCCTTGGAAGGTCACTTCTCAAGATATTCCTTAGATACGCTTGGGTTGTTGCGACAACAAAATAGAATCTATGTGCCCATGGTAGGAGATCTTCGTGCGCTTATCCTTTTAGAAAGCCACAAGGATCCCTATTCAGAACATCCTAGGGTGAAGAAAATGTATGTTGACCTATGCCAGTTGTACTATTGGTCAATAATGAAGATAGATATTATAGACTACATGGCTAGATGTTTGGAATGTTAGAGAGTGAAAGAAGAGCATCAAAACCCCGCTGGTCTATTGCAACCTCACCTAGTGCCATAATGGAAATAGGATATTATTTCCATTGATTTTATTATGGGACTTCTAGTTACTCCTAGGAGACACAATGCTATCATGGTGACAGTTGATAGACTCACCAAGGTAGCCTATTTTTCTTCCATCCAGTCCTCCTACTTAGAAGCTTCTGTAGCCAGAGTATTCATGATGGACATTGTGAGACTCCACAGTATTCTTAGGAAAATCATATCTGATCATGATCCAGTATTCACATTGGCTCTTTGGACTTCACTTCAACACACTTTAGGGACTCAGGTTAGTTCAACCTATCACCTCAAGACAAATGGGTAGAAGGAGTGAGTCAATCAGGTTCTTGAGGAAATGCTCAGAATGTATGTTATGGATAGACAGACCCATTGGGAAGAGTATCTATATTTGGTAGAGTTTTCTTATAATAATGGTTATCATAGTTTGATAGGTATGACCCCTTTTCAGGCTTTTTATGGCTGTCCATGCCGCACCCTCTTAAGCTAGGACCAATTGGAGGAAAGGGTACTTCTAGGCCCTAAGATGTTATAGGATATGGAGTAGCAGATCAAGTGTATTAGAGAGCATATTATGATAGCTCAGGATAGGTAGAAGAAGTATGTTGATGCTCTTAGGACTGATGTACACTTCACTCTTGGTGATAGAGTCTTTTTGAGGGTCCATCCATGAAAGTGTCCAATCCATTATGGAAAAGGCTCCAAGTTGGCACCTCGATTTGTTGGCCCTTTTGAGGTCCTAGAGAGGATAGGACCAGTAGCTTATTGGCTTGCCTTGATGCCTAGCCTTGCTTGTATTCATGATGTATTTCATGTTTTAGTTATTAGAAAATATATTCCTGATGTGACTCATGTTTTGGATTGGAATGCATTACAGGTAGCAGACGGGCAACTAGCTTTAGAGCCAGTACACATTTTGCAGCAGTGGATACTGACCCTCAGGGGTCACACCATAAATCAGGCAAGGGTCCAATGGAACCCCAAAGATGATTCCTTCGCTACATGGGAGGACACTGCTAGACTAAGAGATGCTTATCCATATCTATTTGTAGGATTCCAGGAGTAAGCCTAACTCTAAGGGGGGAGGATGTAAGACCCTCTCCTATGGTAATACTTGGACTTTCTGATTTGGACATTCTATTATGATGGTTATAAATATATATTTACATTTCTATTTTGTGGATGATAATATGTTTATCAGATGATTGATATGCTCATTTATGGTTATCATTTATATGTTTATAACATGAGAAAACCATCTATCTTTATATGTTTTATGGAGCTAACCCAAGAATTTGAATCTAACCATTATCATGATGTTTTATGTTTCATGGATATGTGTTTGATGTGTTTTCATGACTCAGGACAAAGTCGTAGTTACTCACTTAGTGGAGGTCCACATGATGTATTGATCTTGGTCATCTTCTTGCATATATTTGATTTGTATGTATATCCATATATATCCATGTATCTCTTCTTGGTGATGTAGGAGTGCAGGTACCAATTATCATCTCCACTTGGCTTCACAAGTCTGAGAAATCCCTCAAAATCCTCAATCGTTGTTGTTGTTACAGAGATATCACCAGGTTCCATAGGAAGGAACTCTACCTCCGATCCTTTTATCCTTAGGTGGGGAGTTCTTGAGTCAGTCCCTTGTGTGGATGATGTATTTATGTGTCCTCTCAGTTTGTTGGTTTTTTGGATCTTGTAGCTGGTTTCTTGTCTTTTGCATTCATTGAGAATGAGGTTTTGAGTGTGGTAGCTCTAATTGTCTTCATGGTATGTTCAATTTTTGTTAGTAGATTATTGATGTGAATTATTGTTCATATAAGGGTATGATTTAGTAATTTATAGTTATTAGAAGTTACTTATATGTACTAGTGTATCTTGTTAGGAATGAGTTAGTATGCAATCAAATAATGTGATTTTAATATCAATAATAATAAAGAATTTATGGTATTAATAATATTTTATAATAATATGATGTCTATGGCAATATTAATAATAAATGTTTTAATAATAGTGGTAAAAATCCAACTTATGTTAGTAGTTACCTAATATATATATATATCATTATTATATTTTGCAAAGGATATGGATTAGTGTATGAATAAATAATATGTTTTATAATAATAATATATGTACACATAGGCATATGGGTGCACACATATGCATATATATATAAAATTGTTGGTGAGTAAGTAATTATTGCATTATATTAATAAAAAATTAAATAAGTTAATGGTATGGTAAATGTGTTGTAAATAATAATTACTATTACCTTCCTTAAATAAAGGAAACATAAATTAGATTATGGTAAAAGGTAAATATAGTTATATCTCTTTCGAGAAAGGCTTTAATAATATTGTTTAAGCCTAACTATTAACTGATGGATATTTGGGATGGTTGCATCAGTTGGATTACCTGTGCAACTACTCTGTCCAATCTATATATAGGAGAGATTACTCGTGTGAGGGGAGTTGATTGGAGAAGAAATGATAACAAGATTAGTATTATGCTTGTAGGAAAATTATATTTGTGAGGAGAGAATTCATTATTCTCTGAGTTTGACATTTGGTTGTTTCAGGTAGAGGCTGGAGGTTGCATCCAGAAGGATTTGAAGGAGTGCTGGAAGAGATTTAGAGGATTGGATTGTCCTTCATCAACTAATTCCCACAGGACTCCAAGTTGGAATCCATTCTGAGAGATAATTCTCTTTTCTATTATGTATATTTTTAGATCTATTTGAATGTTTCTGTATATGTTTTGTTTGTCTCCTTATGTTGCAGAATGTTTATGTTGTATTATTGTATTCTGTCAGCCGTTTAATGTTTATGCTATATTATTGTATTCTATCAGCCGTTTAATGTTTATGCTATATTATTGTATTCTGTCAGCCGTTTATACAAATATAATATTGTATTATGCCAGCCGTTGTTCCTATATTATTGTCTTAGGGCAGTTGTTGTATTATGCCAATCGCTTATAGAAATATAATATCATTATATTTGTGCCCACGGTTGTTAATATATTATTGTTTTCTGGCATCCAGATTAGGGTTATATATATTTATTTTTCTGTCATACAACAATACGTGCAGTATTTATATTTTAATTTTTCTATCATTAGACTATTGCTGTCATGAAACAATATGGGCGACATTTATAAATAGTTTTATGCCATTAAATATAAATAGTTTTATATTTAATTGTATGTCACGCTTTATGCATGGTATTTTTAAATAGTTTTATGCCATTAAATATAAATAGTTTTATATTTAATTTTATGTCACGCGTTATACAAGTATAAGAGTATGCACTTTATAATAGTTTAATACTTTAATTTCTTATACTTTAAGTTTTATAATAGTTTGATACTTTAATTTCGTATATTTTAAGTTATACTTGTATAAAGAAATTAGGTACCTTTCAGGATGTTTGAGATAGGTTTCAACTTCATAGGAAATAAGTTGCAACTTCTAGATTTTAGAATTTTCAAAAAAATCAGACTTAGTTAAATTTCAGGTACAGGAGGTTTTATGGAGCATTGTGTTTTGGCATATGGAATTTTGTGTAAAATTTATATAGATTCATTACTTGTTTAGTGGAGGTCATATGGTGTGTTTAGATGCTTTAATAGGGTTAGGATGTGTGTAGGAAGCATAATTAGGGTTTAGGATTGTCTAGGAGGATCATGACCATTCTAGGCCTCCCTAAATGCTCCTAATTTTCCTAAACATCCCTAAACTCTCCTATTCTTTTCTATTCTTTGATGTAAGTTCTCAAAAGTGTTTAAGATGTGTTTTATTTCATGTATGATGTGTATGTGATGTGTGGGTTAAGGGTAGAAAACCTAAGAACACTAAGTGAGTGGCTCTTAGTGCGAGGCCAGGGCCCTAAGTGGCTAGTACTAGGATAACTGATTGAATAGTTATTTAACAAGTGATAATTTAACTAAAACTTATGGGAATGGGTTAAAACACTAAAAATATTAATATATGCCTCACCCATGCCATTAGTGCTAGTAAAGGCTATGGATGGGAGTGGGAGAAGGTGCCTATGCATAGGTATGATCAAATGGTGCTTGTTTGTATGAAAGACATTCAGTTTCGCATGTGCCTACTTGGGGGCCGAGGCCCAGAGTGGCTAGTACCAGGACAACCCAAGGGGTGAGGGCTATTCGATGACAGTCACTTAGGTTTTTTCTTAGAGTTTCTACCAAGCCTTAGAACCTTTGGGAAAAAATTTATACTTTGATCTTCTTTTCATTTGCTATTTGGGAAAGGTTACCCAACCCTAGGTATGGCCTAGCTATCCCTTCGTTGTGGACCTTGGTGTTTATCTCCTAGCATAGGGGAGTGGGCCTTTTGGTATCCACGTGGTTGGGTGGTAAATATTTTTATCGAGGTACTTTTTGCAGATGGAGTGCTTAAGGATTCATGCTTGCATAGTGTTCTAGTTTTGAAGAATGAAGACTTGTATTTATCTTTCAGGATGTAAATTTATTATTACCTCCCAAGAGGAGATGAATGTAATGTAATCATTAATGTATTTCAAAATGATGTATTTGGAATGGGTAGACTTAGAAAAAAGGGAAAAGGGAAAACACAAACTTTATGTATATGATGTATGTTGAAAAGAAAAGGATTTTGTAACATTCCAAGTAAAGTAGTATGTTTCTCATTATTGTTGATTAAGCGAAAAGCTATTGAAAAACAAATGTAATATTTGTAATGTATCAAATGATTTAGATGATTCTACTTGCTTTAAAAGTTATATTGTTCATAAAGGATACTTAGGAATGTAGATGGATTTAAATGACATTTGAAATAAAAGTACTTTGTATTTCTTTATAAAGAATCAACAAATGTTGTGATGTAATTTGCTTAAGAAGTAAATCAAGTTGTTAGTACACTATATGGACTTAAATTATTTGTACACTAAATAAGAAGGGAACCTTTGGAGGAATCTAAGTTAATCTATGTTTTATTTATATAATTCTTTTAAAAATTCAAAATTTAATCATAAATCATTACTTAGGTTTTCTTTTACAAAGAGAATCTATGTTCTCTTCCCCGGTTCCCTTGCGGGGCATGACACATCTTTGGTTAGATTTTGTTTTTGAATTTGTGGGGGATGCTCTTGGGGATTTCCAAATTGTGGATTCGACAACCTTTGATGTTCTTCATTCAACTTTTTCTCTCATCCTTGTTGAGATGGATGTTTCTAAGGGTCTCCTTGATAAAATTTGCCTGGACTCTCCTCGGGGTTCTTGGATACAATCTCTGGATTATGAGGGTATTCTCTTCCATTGCAAGAAATGTCATTTGACTGGCCATGTGGCTCCTCGATGTGTTTTTGAGAAGGTAAAATCAAAATGACCGCCCTCTTGGTGGTCAGGTGTCTCTACCGAACATTATACTGTGAATAAATCTTTAGCTGAGATTAGTAAGCAGGTTGTGGGTTCTTCTCAGGAGGTTCTTTCTTCTAAGGGAAGTGGTGCTATGATAGGTGATGTTTTGGCTCAACCAGTTCTGGCTGTGTTTGCAGGATCTGATGTTGCTATGGCTACATTGTTGTCCAGACTATTGACTTTACTGTCCAGCCTGCTATTGCTATCCAGACTAATGATGCTATGGTTGATGTTGATGTCCAAACTGTTGACTTTTCTATCCAGCCTGCTACTGCTTTGAGCTCACCCAAACTAGTTTCTCCTAGGGAGATTGTGTTGTTTGGTTCTGATTCTACTCTGGTCGGCTATTATTCTATTTCTTCAGGGGTTTGGCTGAATGATGGTGCTAAGTTAGAGGACAGTTGGACAACTATGAAAGGAAAGAAACCTAAGCCATCCATTCCTCCTTTGGATATGAATCTTTGGTCCTACAAGGGTGGCTCTAAATATAAATTGTAAGGTCCCTTTTTAATGACTATTGTCCCTTGGTGTGGGTTTTTTTGGTGGTAGTTCCCTCTGCTGTGCTGGTGGTCTCTACTATTGTATTTGAGCCTTTTATTGCTATATCTTTTGAGTTATTGTACAAGGTTTTGGGTCCTTTCAAAACCTATTTTTAATTAATCAAAACATTAGATACCATTAATCATAGTAACCAACATAACATAAATTCCCTAACCATAGTATTAGCAATACAAAAGCACTAATACAACATCATAAAGATCATAATCACATAGCCTTCACTCATATAAGATCATTAGACATAACTCATACCAAATACAAGAGAGGCACAGCCACACAAATATAGATAGCACAATGAAGCTTGCCAATGCCAAATCACATCTCTACATAAAATCCTCATAAAGAATCAACATTAAAATAACAACATCAATCATCCATTAACATTAGAACTATGCACTTAGTACTAACATACATTTCTAGCTATAACAACTAACATTATATATCAACTATGCTTACCTCATACCACTTTCAGACCAAGGTCCAAGATTATGTTACCTTCTTACTAAGATAGGGTTGAAGTGGCACTACAAAGAAAGAGCAGTGACTTCTAATTCACATCATTAGTTGGACCCGTAGAGGGAGCCTTACACCTTACTTAAGAGATATTGCTATCTATTTTACTTGAAAGGTTGGTTGTATACTGTAGCCACTTCGATAAAATAGAATCTAAAGAAGTGTGCCCCAAATTTTCTTCTGCTACATTCTTCACCGTAGATGTGAAACCACTGAAGATGTCATAGCTAGAGCAATGGAAATAGTTGAATCCCTTAGTCATTATTGCTTCTCCATTGTCATGGAATGGCCTTGATGACCCCTTAATAGTTGTCGCTTAGAATACCAACAAAATTATAAGCAACCAAAATCAATATCATCATGGAACTTTAATGCTCTCTCCACAATGGAAAGTTGAGAGATTGGTCATTTCATTTAGTACATTAATGCATTTAACATGCTATAAAATTAAATTGAACTTGTGAATATTGACCAATTGAACATGTTGCTATTTCCTTAGTTAGCTTCATCCCTCATCTAACTATTCTATCATCACTTTTGCAAATTCTTTTAACTCTTCCCCAATATGCAATTATTTTTGATGCCCTTTCGATATACATTTGATATCTTAGTGATGATTCTTCATTTCCTCACAAGTTGGAAAGATGCAACCATATCGAGGATCCAAAATAATAATTGAAGGAGTTATAATCTTTTTAGATGGACATGTATCTTTGATTTTAACTTTATTTTTGGGATTTTGCATTACTTTAAGTTTGGGTAGTGAGTCAATTTCTGATAGAGATTTAGGAACTTGGTAAAAAATCTATGCCAATTTAAAAACTTGTACAAAATGTCAATGAAAGGAGATGTCATACTTTTTGGTTGTTCCATGAATTGTGTTAGGTTTTGACAAAATAAAAATCTCAAAATAATTGACTTTATAGACTCCAACCTTTAAATTGGTTGCTTTTGAAAAAGGTTTTGGAAGTCGAGGGTTGATTCATAACTTTTTTTAAATGACTGAAACTCCTTTTTAGTTCTATATGATGGGTTGGGCTCTAAAAATTTTAAAAGTTTCCATCAAGTTTTGGAGTTGAATTTTGCAACATTAGTACCATACCAATGCTTTTGGTTCTAGTTGGTCTTTTAGGTATCGACACCTATTCTAGAATCAGCAAACCAATTTTTTAAACTCTATCACCTTGGGCTCCAAAACTCAATTTCCTCAACAAAAATCCTGCACATTTCTTATTATGAGTGACTTATGAGTCACAACATGTATAGTTGAACACTAAACAATATCCTCTAATCAAAAGAATATGAATTATGGAGTGGTGATAGTAAAATTAATCAAATAAGAAGTGAAGGTTAAAGAAGGGTTATTTCTTCTAGATGACATAAGATAACTCAAATTTTGGAATATTTCAAGGGTCAAAATTATAGGTAATAATATATTAAAGTTTTTTGTTTTTGAAGTTGGTTAAGAAATTTTATGAATTCAATTTTGAAGGCTTTAGAGGCTCCAAAATAGTCTAAAAATGTTTGTAACAGGCTTTCCTAGTTAAAATTTGATAGAACATGTCACAATGTTTCTAGCAATTTAAACAATTCATCAATTGAAGACTTAGTTCAAAATTTATGGCCTCTGAAAGTTGGGTATCCTAAAAATGGAAATGTAAAAGTGTGTTGAACACATAAATGAGTTGTAAAAGGGAGAGATACACATGTTGGTGTGTTTTGACACATCATAGGGAATTTTTGAGTGGAGATAATATCTAGGCATTACTTTATAAGTAGTTTTTAGCCCATGGTTTTGTAATACCATTTGATGGTTTCATGTATTATATGTTAGAGTAATAGTATATTTACCTTTATAATTAAGTCTATCTGATTTAATTATTAAAGGTCACTATTATTCTTTTTTCACTTAAGCTTGTCATTTAGGTGCATAATAATTAATAAGTTTATTAATTATTAAATGCACAAACCTAGCTTTCTCCGGCTTTAGGGTTTCTCACCTTATAAGCCGCTTTTTGTAATTATTGTTCATACTTTTGGGAATACAATTTTGCTCTCACACCGCTGAGATTCTCAAAACCCTTGCTCTCTCTCTCTCTTAGGTTTTCGCTCCAGCTTCTGGTATTTTGCTTGCAGGTGATCTTGGTTTTTTGTGGATTTGCACATTTGTGAAATCTTACATGGTATCAGAGCCTCCCTGCCGCTGCCGAGGTTGAAGTTTTTGAAGCCTGGATTCGAAGACGACAGCCACAGCTTGTTTCTGGGGTTTTCTGTCACTTTGAGGGAGGCACGATCTTTTGGAGCAGATTGAGCAGAAACAGACTCCGCCATTGCGTTCAGAAGGTTCGGGAGAGTCGAAATCATATAAAACATGACCCAGTTTGGCCTCCGTGACCTCAGGAGAAAAATTTGCCCTACTAGGGCCGTACGGCTCGAAAATCGAGAAAAAATTCTCGGAAATCGCAGTTAAAAAGTTTTTTTTATTTAAAATTCGGCGCGCCGCCAGCGCGCCGCCAGCGCACCGCCAGCGCGCCGCCAGCGCTCAGCCCGCAGCGGCTGCCGGCCAGCGCGCCGCCAGCGCGCCTCCGCCGCGCCGCCGCGCCCAGCCGCCGCCGCGCCCACCGCCCGGCCGCCACCCGCGCTCCGCCCGGGCGCCACCGCTGCCGGTGGAGCCGCTTCCCGGCCACCGGCCCGCCACCCGCGGCAGCCACAGGTGACGTCATCCGACGTCACCTGCCGGAAAATTTTTTTCCGGCGTTTTTAAAAATTTTTCCGGCGGCAGTCAATTTTCCGGCGTGGTACGATTCTGACGTCATGCTGACGTCAGCGACGGCCCAGTGACGGTCATACGGCCGTCAAATTTTTTGCCGTCCCTAGTTTTTTCCAGAGAGCTATCATTTGGGGGTACTTGGGCGTTTTTGCTCCTACAGGGCTCATACGGACTCAAAAATCGACATATGATATATCACCGGAAAGGTCTTTCCGAGACGGACGCAATGATGCTGGTTTCGTTAGCTGATTCAGCCGTTTGAGTACCTGTTTTCAGCGTCAAAGTAGAGGCTTCTGTTTGCTCCTTCTCTGCTTCTGGAGTCCAGGTTTTCTCCTTATTTTTTTTGTGCTTTCAGTTATTTGCTGTACGGGGGTTTGATTTATACATTGTGGGGGGGGTGTTTTTCCTTTCTGTAATTTACTTCAGAAAAGACCCTTCTACTTCTGTCTTCTTCTTCTCTCAATGTCGGATCCCTCTGTGACCCGGCTGACACCGCATAATTATCATACCTGGAAAGCACACATGACCAGACTTCTTATGTCACGTGGCTTATGGTCATGTCTGGATGAGAACCAACCTGTCCTGCAACGTCCCTTTGAGATTCTTCAGCACAGGAATAAGATGGATGAAGCCATGGGCTTGATTGCACTGAACATCTCCGACAGTCTCCTCTTTCACTTGGAAGGTTTGACCACTCCTAGGGCCATTTGGGGCAAGTTTTCAGATTTGTTTGGCACAGTTAATGAGTTCAGGGCACTTCAGCTTGATGCAGAGTTGACTACTTTGACTCCTACCAGCTTTCCCACCATTGAGGACTTCTTGATGAAGTTCAAGTCTCTGCGTTCAGTTTTGCAGGGATGTGGGAAAACAAAGACAGATGATGAGTGTATCTTCTTGATACTCTCAAAGTTGCGAGGACAGTATCAGATCTTTTCTTCCACTTTCTACTCCACCATGGATGCTTTGGGTGCTCGGCACACCATGCCTTCTTTTGAGACATTCTGTGATCGGTTGACACGGGAACAGGCAAAGATCCAACAGATGGATGCTTCTGGCTCTTCTAGCCAAGCGTTGGTAGCTCAGTCTTCACAGGGGAAACCAAAACCGAAAGGCAAACCGAAGAAAGATTCCGCAGGCAATGAGTCTTCCTCCAAACCTGCACAGAAAAATGATTCCAAACCTCCAGCAAACCCTTCTAAGGGTAAATCTTCTTCGAAGTCTACTGAGTCTACCTCCAAGACTAAGAAGAAATCAGTTGAGACCTGTAGCTTTTGTGGCAAGGATGGACATCCCGTTTCCAGGTGTTGGAAACGTTTGGAGGCTTTAGAGGAAGCCATGCAGGAGCATCACATTTCAGCTCCCCAGTCCACCTCCTCCCCTGCAGGGAAAGGTCATGCTCTTACTGCACGAGCTATGACTTCTGGGCCCACCTGGATTCTTGATTCCGGTGCTTCTCACCACATGACTCACACTCAGCAGTTGGTCACCTCAATTGCTCCTTGCGCTACTTCGCAGATTGCTGTTGGGAACTCATCTCATCTTTCGGTTTTGGGTTCTGGTTCAGTTGCATTAGCTGGGGGTTCTCTTCAGGATGTTCTTTTTGTCCCCGACATTTCGACGAACCTTCTGTCTATCTATCAGATTTGCCACTCTGGCTCTGGTAAGACAGTTGAGTTCTCACCACATGATGTGGTTATTCGGGACTTACATGATACTGAGATGATTGTGGCTACTGGGAGTGTTGACACTGCATCCCGCCTATACAGATTTGATGGATTTGAGTCTTCTGTTGGCACAGGTTCCTGTCTTATAGCACATGCAGATTCAGTGAGTAGACTTTGGCATGAGCGTTTGGGCCATGTCAATTACAGATATCTTCAGCAGATGAGCACACAGGCACTTGTTCTTGGGCTTCCACAGATTACTTGCACTGATGGGGTTTGTCAGGGTTGTGTTCTTGGCAAACAACATAGGGATCCTTTTCCTCAGGGACGAGCTACTCGTGCTTTGGCACCATTGGAGTTGATTCATAGTGACCTCATGTCCTTTCCTACTCCTTCTTTTTCTGGTGCCAGATATGTGCTCACATTCATTGATGACTTCTCCAGGCGCACATGGGTGTACTTTTTGAAGTACAAGTCTGATGTCTTTGATTCCTTTCGAGTCTTTAAGACATTTGTGGAGAAGCAATCTGGTCTTTCTATTCGCCGGATACGCACAGATAATGGGGGGGAGTATGTGAATCAGGCTTTCCGAGATTTTTGCTCTGAACATGGTCTTCAGCATCAGTTTTCAGTGCCCTACACCCCTCAGCAAAATGGTGTGGCAGAGAGAAAGAACAGAACACTTCGGGAGATGGCTAATTGTATGATACAGTCCAGGTCCATGGATTCGTCTTTTTGGGCAGAGGCAGTCAATTGTGCCAACTATATTCAGAATCGGATGCCTCACAAGGCAGTTCGACATATGACTCCTGAGGAGGCTTGGTCTCATGTCAAGCCTGATGTATCTTCATTTCGAGTTTTTGGCAGTGAAGCATGGGCATTTGTGCCTGACGCTCAGAGGAAAGCGATGGAGCGGAAGAGCCGACACCTCATTTTTGTTGGCTACTGCGAGGATGTTAAGGCATATAGGCTGTTTGATCCTGATTCCAGAGAGGTCCTGTTTCGACGGGATGTCCAGTTTGATGAGCGCCTTCCTGCAGTAGATACTCCGCTTCCAGAGTTTACTTCACTCACCACTACTCCCTCCTCTCTTCCCGTTGTGTTTCAGGATGATGAGGATGAAGATCTTGGTGATCCCCATTTACCTCCACCACAGGATCCTCCACAGATGCCTAGATGGGCTTGTGTTACAGTTGATGCTGCAGGATCTCTGGCTGGTGACCCTTCCACCTCTCGTCGCACCCGGTCTCATATTGCAGGTTCCAGTCTTCTGAGTCATGCTATTTGTGGTGATCCTCAGACATTTGGGGCAGCGACAGGACATACTGAGTGGGACAGTGCTATGGAGGAGGAGTATTCTTCTTTGATGAAGAATCATACTTGGGATCTTTGTTCGCTTCCTAAGGGAAGAAAGTTAGTGCGATGCAAGTGGTTGTATCGTACTAAGTTTGCTGCTGATGGTTCTATTGATAAGTACAAGGCACGTCTTGTTGCGAAGGGTTTTTCACAGGTTGAGGGTATTGATTACACTGAGACATTTGCCCCTGTCGCTAAGATGAACTCTATTCGCCTTGTCTTATCCCTCGCAGCTTCTCAGGGATGGCCCATTTTTCAGATGGATGTGAAGAGTGCTTTCTTGCACGGTGATCTTAGTGAGGAGATTTACATGGAGCAGCCTCAAGGATTTGTGCAGGATTCCTCCTTGGTTTGCAGACTTCGGCGTTCTTTATATGGTCTCAAACAGGCCCCTCGGGCTTGGTATGAGAAGATGGACTCTTTTTTGCTTTCTACAGGATTCACACGCTGTCATTCCGATCCTACAGTCTACATTCAGCGTCTTGAGGATGAGATTTTGATACTTGTGCTATATGTTGATGATCTTCTCATCACAGGTAGCTCATCTTCTATGATTCAGGATGTTCAGTGCGCATTGATGGAGCAGTTTGAGATGACAGACCTTGGTCTTTTACACTTCTTTCTGGGTCTACAGATTGTGCAGTCACCTACTGGGATCTTTGTTTACCAGCAGAAGTATGCTCTTGACATGCTTCAGCGCTTTGATATGCTTGATTGCAAGCCTGCTCCCACACCTTTTCAGTCGGGTGTTACTTTGTCTACCTCTTGCACTACGCCTTCAGTGGATGCTACTTTGTATCGGCAGTTGGTTGGCAGTTTGTTATACCTGACACACACTCGTCCTGATCTCTCCTTTGCAGTTGGTCTAGTCTCTCGGTTCTCACATGAGCCTCATGAGAGTCATTGGCAAGCTGCCAAGCGTATTTTGAGATACATTCAGGGCACACTTATGTATGGCATTCACTACACATCAGGGGCTCCTCACATTGTTGGCTACACTGACTCAGATTGGGCTGGTGATGTTGATGATCGGAAGTCTACTTCTGGCTTTGTTTTTTGTCTTGGCTCTGGTCCTATCACATGGTCGTGCAAGAAGCAGAACGCTCGAGCACTTTCATCTACAGAGGCTGAGTACAGAGCGGCAGTTCATGCTAGTCAGGAGATTTTATGGCTTCGGCAGTTGATGACTGAGTTTGGTTTTCCTCCTGATCGTCCCACTGTTCTGTGGTGCGATAATCAGAGTGCTATTCACATTTCCCGCAACCCGGTGGAGCATCAGCGCACTAAACACATTGAGCTTCATATGCACTTCATCCGTCAGCAGATTCAGGATGGTGTTCTCACTTTGGAGTACATTCCCACTGACGCGCAGGTTGCTGACATCTTCACCAAACCCTTTGCATCTCCGCGCTATCTTCAGTTGCGTTCTATGCTTGGGGTGACGGAAGTTGTCCTTGGGGGGTCTTGTTGAGTCCTTCCTTCCTTCATGTTTCTTTTCAGCATGTTGTTGTATCTCTTTTTGGGGTAGGGTTTTTCCCACTGGGTTTTCTCTATTTCCCCGGTTCACAGAGATTTCTTTGTTGTTGGGTACCTGATCAGGCCTTGTTGCCGGGACCCATTTTCCTGCTTTCTTAGTTGTGCTAGGTTAGCTTCCTCCTGAGCTTCGCTTAAGGGGGGGTGTTAGAGTAATAGTATATTTACCTTTATAATTAAGTCTATCTGATTTAATTATTAAAGGTCACTATTATTCTTTTTTCACTTAAGCTTGTCATTTAGGTGCATAATAATTAATAAGTTTATTAATTATTAAATGCACAAACCTAGCTTTCTCCGGCTTTAGGGTTTCTCACCTTATAAGCCGCTTTTTGTAATTATTGTTCATACTTTTGGGAATACAATTTTTCTCTCACACCGCTGAGATTCTCAAAACCCTTGCTCTCTCTCTCTCTTAGGTTTTCGCTCCAGCTTCTGGTATTTTGCTTGCAGGTGATCTTGGTTTTTTGTGGATTTGCACATTTGTGAAATCTTACATTATATCTCCTATATATTAGATGCATGAGATGGGGGTAGGCGTAAGATTCTTATATCTATTCAGTTACTTCCAGATCTCTAGTTAGTGATACTTCTGAGAGAAGCTTTCTCTAAAAGTATATTGTAATATGTTATTAATTTTTGGATAATATATTGGGTGGCTTTTGGAGTGTGGGTTTTTTTCTCATGAAAGAGTTTTCCCCACATTAATAACTATGTTGTCATATGCATGTTATTTATGTTACAAATATATGAGAAATTTTTAAATGACCCTCCTCTCATGGTTAGTGTAGGAATTTTTTTTTCTACCTTAACTTAAAATATTTTTAAGTAGGAGATGCTTCCTAATATACCTTGTGATGGCCTAATTATCTCTAAAAATCCAAGCTCCGCTTCCCACCAAGGAGATTTATATAGGGAAGCAATATGGCATGCATACATCATTTGTCTTCCTCTTACTTGTAGAAGATTCTCTTCCTATAGTATTCTAGTGTGTATACCTTTTCATTTTTCAAGGGCAGACCCATTGTTTTGAAATCTAACAGACCTTGAGAGGAAGGAAAAAACATCATCTGAGAGCCTATAGTAATAAGAAAAAATAGAAATAATCTCCCACCCTAGATGAGAAGAGTAGCAATGAGAAATAATGCAAAGAAGAAGGTCCTATAGAAAAGAGATTTAAGAATGCAGATCTTGCCTCTTTTTAACAACCTTCCTTTCTTTTATGATGATGGGGAGAAGACCACGTTGACTCACAATGTCAAAATAGTCATTGGATATCAAAATAATGACCAAAAACCAAACTAAGCAATTTGAAGGTGAGAATAATTAGGTATTTAAAGAAGATCTAAGCAGAGAAGGTAACCTCAATCACAAAAGGCAAACCCTGACTGAAGGGATTTCCTAGAGGAAATTGATGAAGCCTATTTTTGGGAATATTTTGAAGATTTTTTTTGTTCTCTAGATGTTAAATCATCATCCCAAGTGGGAAGATTTTTGGAGGGACAATAGTGTGAAAAAGTGTGCAAGTCAGCAAGGATAACAAAATCTCTTCTTGGTTTACAGAATGAGGAATAAATAGAAAATAACATTGAAACTAATGTGTCACTCAGATTCAACATTTTTAAGAGGATGTCCTATGCAACATATTTCTTGGTAAAGGTTTTTTGAATGTCCCCTGGTCATGTTCACCTTCAAACATGAAGCTGTACCAAAAAATAAATAGGACTTTCCTACCTAGACATCGTCAGAGTTTTGTTTTTTAAAAGGGGTAGCATTCAATATCCATAATGCATGGGCAGTTTCCTTACTGCCTAATAGACTTGTGCTTGTCTCCTTTTTCCAGCTGGTCATCCTTGCTTCATGAGAAAAATGGATTAGGAAGGGAAGCTACTTTAACATACCCATCAATGGTTTTGTTTAGTACCCTCTTTTCCCTAGTAAGTTTACAATACATAGGTTAGGAGTAGTTGGTCATTCCAAGAAGTATTTTTCACATACCCTACATCCTCCTTAAGAGAATACACCATTAGCAGTTATTTTCCTTCAATTGTCATTAGACATATGATTTTGTCAGGTTTTGGATTTGTCCATTTCATTTTGGTTTTCTAGGTTGTTGTTTCTTTCCAAAAGATGGTGTAAGGATTTTGGGTGAAATATTTTATCTCTTAGGAGCATTCACAATATCAACAAAAAATAAGTGAAGGATAAACTCTTGTTTGCAGTTGGTGGTTAAGGAGACTCCAAGTTGTAAGGATTTTTAAAATTTTAGGTGCAGTCTCTACTTATGCTATCCAACCATAGGTATTTTTGTTTTTCTACCAATTATTGTATCCTAGTGAGTAGAAATCCTAGTTCTTTAAGTGCATAATACATTTAAATTATTCTATTCTCCTTTGAGAAGGTGTTTGTAAAGTTGGTTTGTTCTATTCATTTTGTCATTATATTGTTGGATATTAACTCGAGGGATTATTTCATAAACTTTGTATTTATTTAATATCTTGAAAAGAATAGAAAATCATTCATTGCATAAATAATGGCTTTCACATTAGGATATAATGAAATACTTTTCACACAAAAATAGAAAAATAAATTTCATACATAAATAAACCTAGAAAACCAAATTAAGACTCGTAAATAAAAATGTGTGTGTGTGTGTACACACACACACACACACACACACACACACACACACACACACACACACACACATACATACATACATACATACACACACACACACACACACACACACACACACACACACACACACACATACGTACATACACACACACACACACACACATACATACATACATACATACATACATACATACTTACTTACATACATACATACTATTGGGGTTCCACAAAAAGCACCCCACTTTGGCCACTTGGCCATGGCCCCCCCTTCATTTTTCTTGTTTTGTCTTTCTTAATATTTAGGTTTCCTTGTTTGGTCCCTTGGTTTTATGAGTTTTAGGGAAAACCTTTGTAAAATGTGTGTTTTAAGCCTTTTTCAGACTTTCGGCCTTTCAATGTTTCATGGAGCTCCAAAGGTCTGAACGTCCAAAAATCTAAACCTGCGCAACTAAGGAAAAAGTCTTTTTCAAACTTTTGACCTTTCAATGTTCCTTGGAGCTCCGAAGGTTTGAATCTCCGAAAGTCCAAAGTCCTTTTGGACTTTTGGCCTCCAAAAGACTGATGATGTATGGCTCACCAGGCTTAGCACTTTTAGAGTCCAAAAGTGTGAAACCTAGTGAAGATGTCACCAGGCCTAACGGTTACAAAAGTGTTAAGGGTTCATTTTTTACCTCATTCTGCAACTATGTTTTTGAGCTTTGAGTTTGATTTCATGTCCTTATCCAACAAGTTATCTGATCTTGTGATTGATCATTTTTTTCTTTGCATTAGTCTTGTTGGTCGTTATTCCACCTTGAGCTCATCGTGGATTTATTTTTAGTGCCCTTCTTTGTAGGTAGGGTTTTTCTTCTAGGCTTTTTCTTATTTTGGCTTGTTTTGAGGTTTCTAGGTTTTTCAAGGGTTTGATTTTAGTGCCTTATTATTTAGGCTTCATCATTTAAAAGGGCTTTGCTCAATTTTGAACACTTTTAGGGTTTTCCTTAGCATTTTTGAATAAGTCATTGTCGACACAAAATTTCAGCCACTAAAACCTCAAAAACATCATCACTTGGAACTTTTCAAAGTGCTCTTCGACCATCTAAAATTTTAGCCTCCGACAATATTGAGCACCACCGAAACACCTACAAAATGTTCAAACTACCAAGTTACTTTCGGATATTCAACCTTTTGGCCTCTGAAGGACCCTTCATACCCTCAAACCTTGCAAAACAAAAGATAAGGCCATCAAACTCTTCTCGCACTTTCAATCTTTCAGTCTCCAATAACCTTTTTGCACTATGAAACATTAAAACTCCATTTTTTGCTTTCCATTAACCTTTTTCCTTTTTGCACAGACATTTCCACACCTTTTTTTGAGCTCCGCAACTCTAAAATCCCACATTCACAAAGCATTCATTTTTTTGGCCTTTTAGAGGCTTGTGATATCTTCAGTGTCCACACCTCTGAGACACTAAAAAATAGAGTTAAACTTGTTCTAGATGGTTTCAAGCTACTGGGTTTGATTCTTTGGATTCATTGAGACTTGTTTGCTTAGTTTTTAGTTATTTTCAATATATATTTTCTAATAGTTTCTTGTTTTCTTGCAGAATTCCAAAAATGATAGTTGTACTAGCCATGAAGTTCTTGGTCAAAGGATACCATGCTCCTTCTAAGGTTGGGAACCTTCACAAAAAATTATAGATACATACACAAGGAATGTGGACTAGAATGATTATCTCACTAGGTGTGCCAACCCTAATGGAAGATTGAATGACTGTACTTCTCTTGTGTTTTCAAGTCTGGTCAATCTTGCAACACATCCAGTATCAATATTATCTTTAGATCTGATCATGACCCTCACATAACACTATGTTCCTGATGAGAGGGTAGTGAAGAATAAAACATGAGACATTTTCCTTGACATCAGGCTGAACAACATTGAGGATGTCATTCACTTACCTAAAGGGGTAGAAAAATTCTATGCATTCTCCATTGACAAGGGTTTTCAATGGTTTAACAATAACACTCAACTCGCTTATGAAATTTTAAACGAGGAGTATCTTATGCAACCCCTACCCAAGAAAAATTTGGATAGAATAGACATAAGGGGATATTTGAAGGATGATATCCAAGTCACAGTTACCATGCTGAGAAAACTATATGGGTTTCCTCAATCAATCCAGCTTGAACCCTAGATTATTTTGTTGATTGAGATGATGAAGGGGAGAAGGGATAGATTTGATTGGGCCATGATTATTAGTGATAAATTATATGAGAATTTGATTGAAGTAAAGAACAATACTTGGTTCTACATGACTTCCTACATTGTCTATATAATTTCCTCCAGGGAAGAATACCCTAGGTTAGTGAAAAGGGGAGCTTATCTGATGCATGACCATTCCATGTATATTCACAACTAGTTAGGAAAGACAAGTAGGATGAAAATAGCAAAAAATATAGGATTGTTAATGATGTTTTTTTTCTTCACAATCATCTGTTCAATTGAGGGTGATTATGCAAAGAGACTCTCAGAGGAGGCTATTGCTAAAGTTTAGGAAATAGGTGCCTATTATATCAGTATAAAACTTTCACATATATCAGAGTGGCAGGGTGTAATCTTACAACAAAAAAGATTCCTAGGTACCCCTCAAACAAAATAATTCTTTTGGAGATGGATAGGAAATTTTTTGACACCTATGAACATATTAAGCATAATAAGAAACACTATTGGGACTTCCCCATTTCCATTGGCCCTCACTCTCTGCAAGACATGAAAGTGTGCAAGTCTCTGGCCTTTGAATGGGACAAATGTACCTTGCAACTATTTAATATGATAAGAACTAGGTTTGATCCCATAGGAACTTACAACCACATCATGGGAAGGTGTTATGTTCATGAGCCTCACATTGAAGATCATTGGATAAAATGTATAGATGACTATGAGGTCATGATTTGAGACTATTACAACATGTCTCTTGAGCTTGACAATATTCCCTACTCCTTTACATTCCACCCAGAGTATGGGATATGGATACTGAAAATGTTTTGGATCCATTGTATAATGAAGTTAAGATATATGCGAGCTTCATTTTGAATGCAGAGGTAGATAAGAAAGAAAATGGTGATATCAATTTCAAGGTCAGACATGTAATAAATACTACCAATGACCGGATTAGAAGGCCATTCAAAATGGATCACATATCTATGAATCTACAACTTGATCCACCATATAAAGGAGAAAAGAGGAAGGGAGAGAAACTAATGATGCCCAAGTTTAAAGGGGTAGCTCTTCAAAAGATAGAAGTTGTTTACAAACATGATCAACCATAAGTATATGGCTCAAAATGAAAGGAAAAACTAGATAGAAGAAGAATGATGGGGATTATTACTCCACCTACTACTCAGTCATCTATCAACCAAGGGAAAGCATCTACCTCAGGAAGGTCCCCAAAAATAAAAGTCATATGACCTATAACTATCCAAGTAGAATACGGGAAGGTATACAAGAGAAAGAGATCTTCATCCCCTCAGTTGGAAACTATACAAGCAGAGGAAGAAGATCATATGCCCTTGGTAAGAAGAACACAATCATGAACAACAACAACTAAAAGAAGAGTTCAAGAAGAGAATGTTATGAGTGATGTAGGTACAGGTTCACAAGATGAGCAAATAGATCCATGGGATTCCCTTGGTCCAAATAAATTTTATGTTTTTGATTTTGAAGACATCCATGGATTCAAGAATAAAATGGAAGAACAATCTATACAAAATGCAAAGACAAATATTGAATAAAAGGTGCCATTTAATTTTACTCCTCTTATGTCATAATTTACCATCCCCAATATTGAAAATACATTGGAAGAACCAACTTCTGAAAAAGAGCCAGATACACAAATGCCTCTACCCACAGGTGAGTTAGTAGAAGTAGAGAAGGAGGTAGAAGAAGAAGATACTTAAGATCTGTAGGATAAAAAAATGTCAGAATCAGAACAAGGGGATTTACCATAAGAAGACCCATTGACAAGGAGATTGCAGTAGATATAATAGAAGAACAACATGATCTCAACTTCCTACACCGACACCTCCACCAACTTCACATCCTACACCTCTGCCTTCAATTTGAGTTTTGATTCCTCTACCTTTTGTTCCCATAGTTTCTTTAATTCCAACCACTCAAGCCCCTTCACTAACAAGTTCTACACTTTCCTCACATAAAAGGATGAGACATGCAATAGGTTTATGGGAGGAGATATTGACAAGCTCATCTGAAGATTTAGAAGCCCAAAAATATCTTAAAGAGTCAGAAAGAGAAGAGAGTAATCCTCCTCATGAGGACGTACCAGAAGAACCAAATCCTACCATTGAGGAATGACCTAATGAATAAAAATAGGGAGAGCTAGAGGACAAAGAAAATTTAGAAATAAGAGAATCTCTAGAGATAGAAGAAGAATACGGAGAAGAGGTAGAAGCTTGAGTAGAAAGAGAAATGACTTCTATTTTGAAAATTTCCCCATATGAGCTAGTTACTGCATTCACCAAGCCCACATGGTTCACCAAGGAGATATAGCCAAGGAGAAGGGTATATACTAAGGAAGAAGACACAAACATGGATATCTTAGGGAAAAATTTCCATGGAAGATAATCTAGCACTCCCACAAAAATAATTTATTATGTCACTCAAGACCATAGAGGCTGGTGGAAAGCATAGGTGGTAGTACCAACTATTAATGCTAGTATTGTATAGAAAAATCCTGAAGATTCTAATTTTCATGAAGTTGATTTAGGTGAACCTAAAAGGGAAGGGAGTAAAAATTTGGCTATAATTGGATTAAAACATGCCTTAGGAATCATGGATAAGGATGAAGAAAAAATAAAGGCATTAACATGAAGCATTGAAGAAATTTTTTGCAAAGATAGCAGGTCCAATTGACATAGAGAAGAGAAATGTACCAGAATTGCCAACATATATACCACATTATTTCATTCATGTTTGTTCATATTGGAAGTCTGATTTTGAAGAGTTCAAGAAGGCCAATATCCAAGCAATTTTGAGGTTGTTTAGAGTCATTCTTTAGGAGGTCACAAAATTGGTGGACATGATAGGTGATCAGGAAGGGCTGGAAGTGCAGATTGATAAGTGGCAAAGGATTATTATGGACCTGAAAATAATAAAGAAGAAATGCTTCTAGGTTTTGGTTAAGGTATATGAAGGGCCAAAACTTGACAATTTTGAGACCTTGATCAAAGACATATGTCAAACAATAAAAGTGTTTTGGAAATATTTAAATAAAGTAAGTGAGAGACAAGAGGGACTAATGACATGGGTTGAAGAAATATATAAATTCTTTGAAGGTGCACCTAGATATCCTTCCAAAAGACTAAGTGTTTAGTTTTAAACTTAGTCAAATTTTGCAATAGGGAAATTTTAGACACTTAACCATTTTTTCAAGTTCAATTTTTCATTCTTTTAGACTCTGAAAGTCTGAAATTCTGAGAGTCATAAGGTTTTACACTTAGTCTTTTTCCAACTTGTCTTTTTTTTAGAGTTAGGGTCGGGGTCCAAAATTATTGGGTCATTTCGACATGGAATAATTTGCACGAAGAACTTATTTTGGGTAAGATTGCATGCATTTTTGGGGTTGTTTTTGATAGACTTGGGGATATCAATCAGTTGAATTCATGAAGAGGATCCATGACAAAGATTCCAAGGAAGAACTCCAAGTTTTGAAGAAGACTCTAGTTTGATAAATGATGGAACTCTTACATTTATCTCTTATTTTATCAACAAATTTGGCCTTGATTTCTCTTGGAAATGAAATGAAAATGGATTAGATTCCATGAAGGATTTTTTAGAGATAGTTTAGGAGTATTTTTTCTCTACTAAGCTTTAGATTAAATTTTATTTTTAGTTTTATTGGTAGCTAAAACCCTAGCTACAAATTTCTTATTTTTTAAGGTGAAGCACTATATATTCACATGAGACAATTTAATTAAGGCCAAAATTTTTCTACAATAAAGTTTAATGCATTTGGTGCTTCAATTGTGGTGTGAGAATTCTGCCATCTTTGAGAAATTTATAAGTTTGTGCTTACTAATTCATCTATTCAAAAGAGCCATTTGTTTTATTACATATTATGTTTGTGGACTTCATTAGCTTGGAGTTTATTATTGCTACATCATCTTGTTGTGATGAACTATTGGGAATTACTTCTTTTGTGCATAAGGATAAATTTGGCTCGTGTGTGCGTGCTTTCATGGTGACTTCATGATTTGATGAATTTTGAGAAACATTGCATCTGTTATTTATATTCCATTGATGACCGCATCTGCATATTATGATTTGTGATCAATTATGATTCATACTGTGTGAGTTTTCTTTAAAATTCCCCTGTGGTTTAATTCACAAGTTTGATATATTAGTGGTTTATGTCCTTTAGGAATTTTCTTACAAGTTATTTGATTTGAATTTTTTGTTACCCTAACCTTTTGTTGTTTGTTTAGAAATCTGATTAATCATAGATTCATGTTAAATTTACACAATAGGAATTACTTACATATCTAAACCTAAAAAATACAAAAAAGATGGTTTGTTGAATTATTTTTTTTAGCCTCTTCAAGAATCAAACCAACAAAGGCCTCCTCATGAGCAGTTTCACATTTATTTTTAATTGATCTATCCAAATGGTTCATACCTATCCTACAAGAACCTTGGGAGTGATTTCCATCATTATTTCAAGAAGGGAATTTGCATCTCAAATTCCTAGCCGTTGTCTCATGTAAAAATGAAGCTCAACAGAAGTGTCACTAGAAGGGGGGACCTCAAAAGAGAGGCTAGAAGATAATGGATATTTCTCTCCAGAAAGGTTTGAATGAGTCCTTAGATCATCACCAAATAGAGGATATTTCATTGAGCTCAATCATTTTTGCAAATCTTGCAGCAACAAAGGAAAACCAAAAGGGAATCTTCCTCATCAACCATCTCTATTTCACCATCTGCACTTAGCACCACAACCTGTTGCTACTCCATTAGTTCAAAATCCACAAAATCTCAAACAAAATCCTCCATCACCTTGGATGGCCTTTTTTCCTAATGCCATAAGTTCTCCATTGGAATTAAAAGGCGAAATCCATGAACTACCTAAGAATCCTGAGATGTTTTCATCTACGGAGAGTTTAGGATAACAGAAGAACACATTCATGCCTTCAAAGAAATATGCAATCGCAAGGAGATTGTAGACTAAGATGTTGTTTGTTTCTTGTTTCCTTACATGTTGAGAGATTATGCATATAATTGATACTTGGATTTACCATGAGTATTCATTACTAGTTTGAATAAATTTGAGACAAAGCTCCCCAACCAATTCAAGTTATACGTTGAACTTGCTACTCTCCACCATCAATTTATCTCAGCATGGAAGGAGCCCAATGAAGTAACTGCTATGTTTAATAATCATTTCCACAAGATGCATCAGAAACTTGAGGCTCCTTATACTATGTTTGTTGGGGCTTCCATAAAAGTATACCTACGAGCCTTAGACCCTTTGATGTCCATCTTTTTGAAAAGGCTCCTGCTAACATAAATAGATACTTTATAAAAGTTGTGCAATGAAGCCATCACCTTCATGCAAAAATTGGATCCACAAGATGGTGTAAATTATGGCACCATGCCCTCATTAGGAAATGTTTCCATGTCCAGCCTATTTTCAGCTATCAATCATGCATTAAGTAATCATACTTTGTTGATCAATTCAATTCCAACTCCACAACTTGCTGCTCCACCACCCTCCATCACTTATCCTAGGTATGATTCACATAAGGTAACACTTTACGAGTAGAGAGTGGTTGTTCCAAGTGAGCCTGACAATAATCTAGTTTCTTAATTAGATGCTATAAATAAGACATTGTCCCAATTAACCAAAGAGATCACAAGAATTAAATTAAAACCAACTCAAAACCAAGGAAATTATCAATGATTAGCTGCTTCTCCAAATATGTATTTGCAAAATCAAAACCATAGTTACAACAATTACAACAACGACAATAAATATAGTAAAAATTTGTAGGATAAACAATTTAGACAACAACAACCCAATAGGCCTTGGAACACCCAACCCATTAATGGGAGTATAGCTGCTAATAATACTAATGCTTATGACTCTGTTGATGTTAACTTTATAGGGATTGTAGGTATAGGCCAGTGCAATAATGGATACAAAAATGATATAGGTAATCAAAAAACTCAAGGCTTTGATGGCCCCCTAGTACAGTTCAATGTAATGATGCTTGATTCTTACAAACCAAAAACAAGAGAGATTTTTAGAAGTAATGCACCAAAGGAAGAATTTGTGTTCCCTTTTGACAAAGAAAATTAACTAGAATACTCAAAAATTCTTGCATTTCAAAACAATAATTGGGACACCTCCAATTTGAGAAGGAGGGAACCATTGACTGATGATATTCCTACTGGATTGCAACCAACTCCTCCAGATCCATGAGCTAAAAAAAATCCCATGCCTCCTAAGGGCCCGAATATTTTTGCCCCACCACCACAGAATCCACCCACTATAGTCTGGGGTCTAGCTTGGTCTACAAAGAAATACACACAATAGGAGAGCTAAAAAGGGTTAAGGAAAATATGTTGATGTATGACATGTTGCAAAGCTACCCTACATAAAGAGAAATACTTCTAAAGTCCCTAGATCATTCTAAAAAGAGTACTTCAAATAAAATTACATGAGCACTCACATCCAATGTTAATACAACTGAAGCCATGCCAACAATGTTCAAAGATAGAGTCAAAGTACCTCCAATTATCTAAGTCTTAAAACTTTTGGGAATAACTTTCACATTTTTTTGATTGATTGTGGGGCTTCATATAATGTTATGCCTTTGTCAATCTACCAAAAACTAGGGATGAGCCCTCAACCAACCAATAGGGTAGTAATTCAACTAGATAAGAAACAAGTTAAATTTGTTGGGGTTTTAAAAGATGCTCACATTCAATTAATAAAAGACCCCAAGATACAATATTGCATAGACATACACATAGTTGACATCCTAGAAACATACGACATGCTACTCACCAGAGAATGGACTAGGTGCCTAAGGGTTTAGTTTTCTACCGACTTCACATAGTTGTGGCTACCATGGAAGAGACTAAATCACCATATTAAAATTGATGCAGAACCAAAGTTGAAGAATATGATCATATAATATAATGCACCTAATGAGGTTTTGTTCTCACAAGATGATTTAGGGGTCTACGGATTTGATAGAATCCTTAGTTTTCAAATTGAGGAAAATGATGATACCAACAACAATCTTGTACAAGGATTAGTACAACCTCTAGTTGGTGAGGAGGTTCTCCAAGATTTCATCAATGAAATGACAAAGAAATTAAAACATATTGGACAAGTGGTGGACCCAAATATACCTTTTCTACTAGGATATTACCACTTGCATTGTGAAAGTCATTTTGAGTTTAAGTGTTATAACTACCAAGAATCCATATCTCTAGTGCTGACCCAAATGACTCAACCTATGGAACCAGTCCAAAACCTAGAATTGTAAAATAGACATGAAAACTACGAACCGCCTAGTGATACCTCATCATACAATGGAGGTTCACCTCACTACAATGAGCCCTTGGTAGTTGTTCAAGTAATAAAAGAAAATATTATTTCTAAAGAAAAGAGCTCCACACAAGAAGAATGGAGTTCTTAATATGACAACTTCTTACCACCTTTCCAAGAGTTATGGGAAGAAATTAAGGAAAAAAAAAGAAGAAGTGGAAACCCAGTGCATTAGATAGAGATTTAAATTTAGAGTTAGGTTTTGAAAAGGTTCCTCTCCATGAGAAGGCTACTTCATCAGATAATTCTTTGGAATCCAAGTCAAAATAAAAAACTCCAAAAATTCAAACTAAACCTCAACTCAAACCTCAACCTCACAATAGTCACCAAGTTTGGAAGTTGAGATTTAACAGTTCTAAATGTAAACAAGGAGCAGTAGCGGGAATTAAATTGATCAATCCCCAAGGTAACTCATATTACACTACTTATAGACTAAAATTTTTATGTACTAAGAATGTCACAAAGTAAAAGACATTAGTTTGAGACCTCATGGAACATGAGAAGAAAATCAAATCCCTAGTAGTGGAATGTGATTCCCAACTAATCATTAGACAAATCCACAACCAATAATCCTATAATGAAAAAATATTGATATCTTACTAGAATTGTGTTTGGGACTTGATCAAGGATCTTGAGGCATTCAATATCAAAAATATCCCCATAAGAAAGAATTGTTAGGAATGGGAACACTGAGAGAGGGGGGGGGGGTGAATCAATGTTCACTATATTCTATCTTTTTACTTAATCTTAAACTGAACTTAAATACTTAAATACTAAAATGAACATCCACATAAAAATGAAACATGAAATCAACACATAACACCAATATGGTTACAGGGAAACCCAAATAGGTAAAAACCCTAGTGGGAATTGACACCCACTAATATTCTGTACTAGTGTTTTATGATCCTTGTTCGAAGATCCTTAACCCTTTTAGGAGTTGCTTTAAAATATGTTTAGTACAGTTGAACTTGTCAAGGGTTGGACCCTATTAGGAGTCTTTTATAGTAAACCCTATTAGGAGTGTGGATGCACTATCCTAGAGCTCACTGCTCAAGTGGTGAAGGCTGCAACCTTTTGATCTCAGATAAACACTATATCTGCTAGATGAACTGTCACTGTGACACTACTTATTTGATCAATTCCTTTGATGCACTGATGCTTTGAAATATTGCAAATCTCTAATACATCTTATAGAATCTTCACACACTTCTACTCTGCTTATCTTAACTCTATATCCACTTCCATACTAATTACAATGGGCGCATCTCATATTTATATGCACATACAAAAAAAATAACTAGGTCAACCTTTAACCGATTACATACAACGCTTCTAATTGAATTGGCTCAAGCGTGTTTACAAAAAAACATAATTACATGTCGGAAACCTATTTAAAATAGGTGCATAGCCTTTACAACATAAGAATATAACCATAAATCAAAATGCTAATAGTTGTCTGCTTACTTTGTTCTTCTCTGGCACACACTGGCTGTGTAACTTCAACTGTCTATAACTTTGTCATACTTGCATATTTGATTATGCGCTCATAGAATAAGCATGAATATATTCTAACTAACTTATCTTCTAGGGCAAATACCATAACTTTGTCATATGCACGTGCGCTGATGCTTTGAGCTTTAGGTACTCTGTATACTTGAATAGTTGTGATTTGGAATCACCACTATTTGTGTAAGTGTGTGGGGAAAATGTAAGATTCACTCCTAAATCCAAATTCCCAAAGGAGAGATCCAATTTGATCAACCAAGAGGTTAATACACAATTGAATCAATCTATGAAGAATATGAAAGAAAGAATAAATCCTATACTTCCCTATAGTTGGATTAAGCTTGAAATCTGAAATAATTGAAGTGCAAATACTAACCTTGAATTAGGGAAGATCTGGAAAATGCTGAATTCTGGCTTATGTATGAACTTTTTAAAGATTCCATCACCTATTCTGGATTGGAAATGCCAAGGCGGACAAAACCCAGAAATCTTTTCTCCAAATTCACACAGGTCGACTTTGACCTTTTAAAAGGTCAAAGAACACATTATTTATTTGAAGTCTGATTCCGATTCTATTCACAAATCCTGAAAGATTGCCTAAAAGGGTATCTAAATTTTCTCTCAGATCTGAGATTTTGCACCTGTACCTACAAGAAAATGGGGGTTTTTGGTTGTATGGGGGGTTTGCCTTGGTCAAACCCCAATTTAGGAATTAACCTTGAAATTGAATTGAAATTATATTGTGCATAAACAAAGTAATTGAAACAAATCACCTTGCTTATGGTGAAGTCCTTGTAGAGGATTCGAATCCTCAAATCCACAAGTAAGAATGCTTCAATGAAAGTAGGATGTCTCTAATCAATGGCATTTTGATCTTCAACACAAATCTTGATTTGATCTTTGCATATGAGAAGGCTTGAATGAATGAAGAAGGATGGATCTTCAAGGGGGCTCCAAGGAGATTGAATCCTTCAATAGCTAACAATGGAACTCCTTGATGGATGAATGCTTGAACACTTGAATGCTTGAAGACTTGCTTGCACTTGAAAGCTTGCTCATGAAATTGCTTGAGTGTGGATGTGATATGAAAATGAGAGAGGAAGGCCTCCTTTTATAGTGATCTAGGGCACACTCCTCTAGATGGGCCACCTTGAAGAATTAAATCCCAATTAGATCCTCACCTTTAGAAAATATACCTTGATTAAATACCATTAAAGGATTTACCATTTCGGAGCCTGAAATAGCCGACCTAGAAGCGGAGAAATAACTTTCCCAAAAGCCAAATTAGCGGGAAATGAAAATTTGAAATTTTGGTAGGAAGAGGTCAAGGTCGAGGTCGACCCTAACCTAGTTAGGGTTGAGGTCAACTTTGACCTCAAACCCTAACTTTGTCAGGATTTGCAGAAAAGGTTCTCAGAGATGCTAGAAATGTAGAATTTGATGTCAGATCAGGACCCAATGTCTGGAATAGATAGAAAATCATTTGAATGATGTGATGAAGGACTAGGAGGTCTCATTTCTGAATCCTACCTAGAAAATGGAGCCATAGAAGAAGGAAAATTAGGAAAGTCCTTAAGACCTTAACCCTAATTTCACCTAGAATGAAGAAATCAAGTGCAGAGAAGAAGTGGAAAGTGGGGAGAAAGCCAAATACATGCAAAGACCCAATCAAGGTGCTTAACATGACCCCAAACCACTTACTCGGAGGGCTAAATGCTCTTATCATGGAAGTGCTTCCATTTTAAGATGATACAATACTGCCCAGTCTTTAACACTTAGCCAATTTTAGATCTTCTTATCAAGTGCGCTGACTCCAAACTACTATATGACTTTGTTGCCATAATGACAACACTATACTAAGTCATATATACCAGACTAGTCAACTTTCCAACAAGAATGCATTCATTGATGCATTGGCAATATTGAAAAGCTCCCTGCACTCCATGGAAGGGTGAAAATTAAAGAAATTCTCAATTGAACTCATGGTTTCTTTGATAATTCTTGATAATATCACAAATTTTCAAGTATTTCAAGATGATCAAAATATAATTGAATTCATCAGGAATTTTGGAGTCTTTGAAAAACAAACCATTGATGAATAAATTGAAGGAACCAGATGACCAAGGAATTCTGAACTTGAAAACCAACTCTATTCCTAAAGGAATGGTGGCATTGGAAATAATTTTTGATAAAGATGACTCCGCTCAAGAAAAAAGAAATGCCCTAGTAGTAGGGGGAGATGATTGTGAGTTCTACAATTTGGGTACCAAAGATAAACCAAGGGAGGTTCATGTTGGAAAGATTGGTACAAATGAAGAAAAGTAGTGAATGCTCCAATTTATTAAAGAATAAAAAGATGTTATAGCATGGAGTTATGCTGATCTTAAAACTTACAACCCATTAGTTATTGTACATAACATACCATTGAATCCAGATGAAAAATCATTCCACCAAAGGCAAAGGCCAGTCAATCTGGTGATTGAGCCTATGATACAGAAAGAGGTACAAAATTTGTTGGATGCCAAGATCATTTTCCCCATCCAACACTCAACTTGGGTCACTAATTTAGTCCATGTATGAAATAAAAATGGGGAAGTCAAGATATGTGTATATTTTTGTAATCTCAATAGGTCCTCTGAGAAAGTTAACTATCCATTTCCTTCTCTTGACTAGGTGTTGCAGATAGTGAATAGCTCATAGATGATGTCCTTTCTCAATGGTTATTCAGGGTACAATCAAGTTATGGCGCAAGAAGAAGATAGACTGAAGAAAAAATTCACCACCAAATAGGGAACATTTATGTACCACCACATGTTGTTTGGGTTAATCAATGTTGGCTCTACCTTTTAACATGCTATTGATGAAGCATTTAAAGGCCTTGTGAAAAAATACAAAGTTATCTTCATTGACGATCTCACTGTATTTTCAAAAAAATAGGCCAACCATATTGATTATTTGTGCAAGGTTTAAAAGATATGTCAAAGATATGGAATATAATTATACCCTAAAAATAACCCAAGGTAAACTATTGGGGCACATTATATCAGAAATTCAGATCTCTATAGATCCTAAAAGAGTTGAAGCCATCGTCAATCTAGTCCCACCTAATAGAAGGAAGGAATTAAAGTCTTTTTTTAGAAAGATAATTTTTTTTCAAGAAGTTCATTAGTGGATTTAGATAAATATTTATCCATTAAATGACATGTTGAAGAAAGATCCCAAGATCGAATGGAACACTCCAGTCAAAGAATCCTTTGAAGAGATAAAAATGTCTATCACTACCGCTCTAGTTTTGGTTATTCTACACTATACTTTTGCATTTAAGGTTTATTCATTTTCCTCATAACATTCATGCATGATTATTCTTACACAAAATAAGAATGGAGAAGACAAGAGAATGATAAATTTCATGAGTTGTCCCCTAAAAAATGTTGAGCTCAAATATCCAAACTTAGATAAAAAATCATTTGTACTAGTAAAGGTTGTCAAGAAGTTCTGACATGAAATTCTGAGAAGAAAAGTTATAGCCATCATTCGTGACCCTGCTATCAAATCCCTGCTAATGCAAAATGAATTAGGTGAATGAAGAAGAAATTGTATGGCTATTCTACAAGATTTTGATCTGTAAATTCAACCAATGAAGTTGGTAATAGGAAAAGGCCTAAAAAAATGATAGTTGAGATGGAGAAAGGTTTGGTTTGTGAAGTATACACTAATCATGTGACTATAATTGATAATTGGTATCATGATGTAGTTTATTACCTTCTCCAAAATTGATGTCCCAAATGAATGAATGGCTCCAAAATAAAGGCATTGAAGATCAAGATAAATTCCTACATGTTGAAGAATGAGAATCTCTACAAACACAATTATGATGGGTTGTACTTAAGGTGTTTGGATAGGATAGAATCTAGACAATCCTTTCTATTTTTTATGATAAATATGGCACAAACCATGGGTCCACTGAGGTCACTACACACCAAGTATTAAGATTTGAATATTATTGGCTAACTCTATTCAAGGATACAAGCGAACACTTTGTTCTTGTCATACATGTCAAACTAGTGCTACCTGTGAAAGGCATCCCACTATGCCTTTGCAACTGGTGTAAGAGGTACACCCATTTTTCTAATGGGGCTTATATATTTTTAGATTGATTAATCCTCCTTCTTATGTAGGTCATAGGTATATTCTAACAACAACAGAATACTGCACACGATGGACAGAGGCTCAGGTTTTAAAAAATTACACCATTGAAGTGATAACCAAGTTTTTGGAGGAATGCATCATAACACAGTTTGACATGCATTTATTTCTTGTATGTGATAATGCACCTTTATTTTCATCTGCTTCACTTACGCGATGGGCCTTTGAAAATCATGTAATTGTTAATTTTTCTTCCAATTATTATTCGCAAGGTAATGGTGTTGCATAATCCACAAACAAAAAATTAACAATGGTAATTAAATGTCTCTTAGATGATAATCCTAGGGATTGGAACACAGTTGAAATATGCCTTGTTGATAGATCAAGTTAGAATAAAAAAATTCCTTAGGAATGTCCCCCTACCAGTTAGTCTATGGTTTGCAACTATTTTTCCTATGATCCTAAAGATACTGGTTTTGAAATTCATGGACCAATACATTGAAGGTGAGGATAGGGCACAAATATGATTCATGAACCTCCTAAACTTGGAAGAAAAAAGAACCATGGCCCTCAAACATGTATCCAAGCATCAAGCTATTGTCAAACATTGGTTTGACAAGAGAACAACTATAAAAGACTTTAGGATTTTTGACCTAGTCCTCATGTGGGACAAGACAAAAGAAAAGTTAGGAAACCATACCAAGTTTCAACGATTATGGGTTGGCCCGTATCAGATAGCCTCCAGGATTAGTTCTCTAGAAGGGGAATTAGTTTTGTTCCCATCAATGGCTAGTTCCTCAAACATTATTTTGGATCCCGAAGTGAAATTGTTTGTTCTTGTATTATATTAGTTTAGATCTTTTGTTTTCCTTTTCCTTTTTTTTTGGTCTTGTATCAGCTTATTTTTTCGGGGCTGTTTTCAAAAGGTTTTCTACAAAAAATAGTTCTTGATAAGAGGAAAAGGTATTTTTTAGTGAAATTTTTCATATGAATTCATCTTGCAAGAAACTGTATACAGGAATTAGGAAAGGTGATAAATTTTTATTGGAAATTAATCTAATGTTCAAAGATGATCATCCTCAACACATTACACACTTTAAGCATGATACCATAATTGTTGGTTTCTTGGGTAAGTATCATCTAGAGTTGATTGGAGCCCATAGTTATGAACAAAAAATAAAAAAAATCAAAGTTTAAATTCTTAGAAAACATAATGTTGAATGTGAAGATGATTGCCGAGCTACAAAGGTATATGTGTGACATTAAATCAGTTATTATATTGTCATTGATGTCAACTAGTTTTGACTATACTTATCATGATAGTTGCAAACATCTGAAGAAGGAAATAATGGTGAAGGAATGAGATATTAACATGAAGATGAGATGTATGAGTAAGATATGAGTATGGTATTCATTGGGTATCTTATTGATGGATCTAGACATTATGTTAGTTATTTGATTGTATTACACAATTTTATTAAGAATTAAAGATCAAGAATGTACAAGTTTATGTGGTTGGTAAATGAAGAACTTAGTATACACCGAGTTGAAATATTGTACACCGAGCAAGTTTAGTGTATACTGAGTATAGTATTAACCAAGTAAGAAGTCACCGACAAATCATGATATTGACCGAGTGAAAGAAGTAAAATTGAATTTTTGATTTTTGACTAAAGATGATGAACTGGAGGAATGTGGATGATTCTGAGGTTAAAGATAATTTTTTTTATGAAGATCTATACCTGCAAACATTTATGGAAGATTAGATGATGAAGATTGAAATGTGTTCAAGGCATAAGTTCTGAGGAAGGTTGAAGCAACAAAATAAATGATGGAGATTAAGAGGAAAAATCTATGGTTAAGAAGAAAATGGTTTATCATGTCTATTTAAGGAGACAAGAGATTCAAAATGAAATGTGAGTGAGAAGAAGATTGCATTCATGCGAAGCTGGTCAAATAGGTTGAAGTGAGAACCAAGCAATTCTATGAACTACAATGAGCATCACAAAAAGGAGTTAATTGAGAAGAACATAGTTGGAGGATAAGAAAGAAATTGAAGAGATTATGATGGCCAAAGGTATTATGAGCTTAGCATAGATCTGAAAATCTACAAAGGAAGTTTTAATTTGAATTAGATCATTTACTGTTGCATTCTAACAATTGCTATAGATAAATCTCTTAACCGAGTGGGACTTAACAATCTTTATTTATTTCATTATGACATTCAATGAATGTTGATTATTTTCTTGTTGACCCCAAGTGACTATATGGTCACAGAGAACTATTAGTGATAAATCCTCTAACAAGGTCAAACCTTATAGTGTGTTTTTTAACCTTTAACATGGTTGGCTATTAACCGAGATCACTTCATAAGAGTGAAATCATTTTGGGTACTGGTCCTAGGTAGTTTTTCCCCTAACAGGGTTTCCATGTTAAAAATAAATTATTAAATGTGTATGCATGTGATGATTTGTTATTTTACTTTACACATTACAATTACTGGTTTGATCAATATATATACTAGTTAATTTTACTAGTAATCGGTTAATGAACAAAAAGGCACATACAAATTTTATCGAGCTATTTTAGTTTAATTATTGAAGTTTTTTTTATACATCCAAGAGTATTTGAGATTGTAGGATAGCTGGACTTAATTGATTCACCCCCCCTCTCAGTTATCTAACATTTCTTAGTCAAAATTTTGAAAGGAATTCATCTTGCAAGAAACTGTATACAAGAATTAGGAATTGTGATAACTTCTTATTGGTAATCAAGCTAATGTTCAACACCGATCATCCTCAACACATTGTACACTTTAAGCATGATACCGTAATTATTGGTTTCTTGGATAAGTATCATCTAGAGTTGATTGGAGCCCATAGTTATGAGTGACCTTAGATCTCAGAACCCTTCTCCATCTATATCTTGACTTGAAGAGAAAAAAAATAAAAAGGAGGAACACATAAGGAAAAGGTCAACCAAAAATCAGAAAATCAAAGTTTAAATGCTTGGGTGGCACAGCCTAATCGTTGCCTAGGTTTCCAAAAAAAAAATCAATCATAAATGCAAGTACTAAGGTAGCACAACATTAACATTTCCTTAACATATAAAAAATGCTGAAATGAAGATAATTGAAGAAGTGACATATTCAAAGCACAATGGATCAAGCAAGTCACCTTCCATGTAAATAATGTTGTCTAAAAGAGCCCTCCAAATTTGAAAACTTCAAAACTCATCAGAAGATAGACGAGGGTGACTCTAGAAACCTCTACTGGGGCTATGGACGCTTGAATGGAAATAGAGAAATGTTATATTGAGATTGACAAATCCTTTATCTATAGGTGAAGGTTAGTTCCAGTTGGAATTTATCAAAGTAATCTTCACTAAGGTGTCAAAGGAAGGAATACACAAATGCACAAAATGGAAGTGATAATAGAGTACTTCAATTTTGAGAGTTGGTGTGATATTATCTCTACGAATGACACTTGTCTTCAATTTATTGTAAGATAGAGTCTTGATGATATTTGATAATAAAGAAATGCCTTGGTCATTTCTTCCTTTTATTGGGGCTATTTTTTGTGGTTCCACAATATGCACCCCACTTTGGCCACTTGGCTATGGGGGACCCCCTTCTTTTTTCTTGTTTTGTCTTTCTTAGTCTTTAGGTTTCCTTGTTTGGTCCCCTAGTTTTACATTTTTTAGGGAAAACCATTGTAAAATGTGTGTTTTAAGTATTTTTCAGACTCTCATCCTTTAGGTGTTCCTTGGAGCTCCAAAGGTTAGAGTCCACGCAGCCAAGGGAAAAGTCTTTTTTAGACTTTAGACATTTTGGTGTTCCCTTGAGCTTTGAAGGTCCAAATATCTGAAAGTACGAACCCACACAGCTAAGGAAAAATTCCTTTTGGAATTTTGGCCTTCAAAAGGCCAATGATGTATGGCTCACTAGGCTTAGCAATTTTAGAGTCCAAAAGTGCAAAACCTAGCGATGATATCACCTGGCCCAATGGTTATAAAAGTGCTAAGGGTTTATTGTTTTACCTCATTTTGCAACTAAATTTTCAAGCTCTAAGTTTATTTTCATGCCTTCATCCAATGAGTTCTTTGAGCCTATGATTGATCATTTGTTTCTTTGAATCCTTCTTTTTGGTCCTAATTCTACATTGATATTATCACAGATTTCTTTTCAGTGCCCTTATTTGTAGGTAGGGTTTTGCTTTTAGGTTTTTTTTTAAAAAAATTGGCTAATTTTGAGGTTTCTAGGTTTTGCTAGGGTTCAGTTTTAGTGTCTTGGTGTTTAGGCTTCATTGTTTAATAGGTTTTTTCTCATTTTTGAGTACTTTTAGGGTTAGTTTATGGTTTTCCTTAGAATTTTTGAATAAGTCACCGCAGACACAAAATTTTAGCCACTTAAACCCTAAAAGCATCATCACTTGGAACTTTGCAAAGTGCTCTTCACCCATCCAGCCTTTTGGCCTTTGACAATATTAAGCACCACTGAAATATTGATGAAATGTTCAAACTGCCAAGTTACTTTTAGATATTTGACATTTTGGCCTCTAAAGGACCCTTCATACCTTGCAACACCAAAGACAAGACCATCAAACACTTCTCACATTGTCAGCCTTTTAGCCTTCATTAAGCTTTTCATGCTCTAAATAATGAAACTCCATTTTCTACTTTCCATTAACCTTTTCACCCTTTTTCACTTTCACACACTGATATTTCCAAACCTTTTTTCGAGCTGCGTAACTCTAAAAACCCGCATTCACCGAGCATTCAATTTTTTGGCCTTTCAGGAGTTGATGATGTCTTCAATGTCTACACCTCCAAGACACTAAAAAACATATTTAAACTTGTTCTAGGTGGTTTCAATCTTCCAAGTTTGATTCTTTGGATTCACTAAGACTTTTTTTCTTAGTTTTTAGTTGTTTTCAATATATATTTGCTGATAGTTGCATATTTTCTTGCAAAATTTTAGAAAATATAGTTTTACTACCCATGAAGTTCTTGTTCAAAGTATACCATGCTCCTTATAAGGTTGGGAACCTTCATAATGATATTATAGATACATACATAGGGAATGTGGACTGGAATGATTTTATCACCAAGTGTTCCAACCCTAATGGAATATCGACTGACTATACTTCTCTTGTGTTTTCAAGTTTGGTAAATACCACAACACATCCAGTAGCTTGACCCTTGCATAACACTATGTTCCTAATGAGAGGGTAGTGAAGAATAAAATAGGAGACATTGTCCTCAACATCAGGCTAGACAACATTGATGATGTATTTCACTTGCCTAAGGGAATAGAAAAATTATATGCATTCTCCATTGAAAAGGGTTTGCAATGGTTAAACAATAACACTCAGCTCGCTTATGAAATTGTAAACAAGGAGTATCTGATGCAACCCCTACACAAGAAAAAGATGGATATAATAGAAATGAGAAGGGGGTGTTTGAAGGATTATATATAGGCTATAGTTACCATGCTGAGAAAATTATATGGGCTTCCTCAATCTATCCAACTATAATCCTAGATGATTTTTTTGATTGAAAGGATCAAGGGGAGAAGGGATAGATTTTATTGAGACACCATTCTCAATGATAACTTAGATGAGCAATTTATTTTAGTAAAGAACTATCCTCAGTTCTACATGACTTCCTATATTATCTATCTACTTGTTGCTAAGGCAAAATACCCTAGGTTAGTGAAAAGAGGAGCTTTGGGTCAACTCGATGCATTTTCATTCATTGTATATCTATAGTTGGTTAGGAAATATAAATTAGATGAAAATATTAAATAATATGGGATTTTTAATGATGCTTTTGTCTTTGCAATCATCCATTCAATTAAGGGTGATTATGCAAAGAGACTCTCAAAGGAGGTTGCTTCTAAAGTTTAGGCAATAGGTTCCTATTATATTCATTATAAAAATTTCACATATATCAGAGTGACATGGTGTACTCTTACACCAAATAAGTTTCTTTGGTACCCCTTAGACAAAATAATGCTTTTGGCTATATCTAGGGAACTTTATCACGCTTATGAGAATATTAATCATAATAAGAAACATTGCTGGGACTTCCTCATTTCCACTGTCCTCACTTTCTGCATGACATGAAAGTGTTCAAGTATTTGGCCTTTGAATGGGAAAAATGTACTTGGAAACCATTTAATCTGATAAGAACTAGTTTTTATCCCTCAAGAACTTACAACCACATCATGGGAAGGCATTATATTCATGAGCCTCACATTGAAGATCATTGGATAAACTATATAGATGACTATGAGATTAGGATTTGGGACTATTGCAATATGTCTCTTGAGCTTGTAGAAGATGCCCTACTCCTCCACATTCCACCCAAAATCTGGGATATGGATACTAAAAATGTTTTGGATCCACTGTACAATGAAGATAAGATATATGTGAGGTTCATTTTGAATGCAGAGGTAGATAATGAAGAAATTGGTGATATCAATTTCAAGGCCAGACATGTAATAATGACTACCAAGGACTATATTTGAAGGTCGTTCAAAATGGATCCCATATCTATGAACCCACAACTTGATCCACCATCTAAAGTAGAAAATGGAAAGGGAGAGAAAGTGATGGTGCCCAAGTTTAAAGGTGAAACTCTTCAAAAGTTGGAAACCATTTATAGACATGATCAACTAGCAGTATAGGGCTCAAACCCAAAGGGAAAATTGGCTAGAAAAAGTATGACGATAATTATTACTCCACCTAATTCTCATTCATTTGTTGACTGAGGAAAAGAATCTACCTTAGGAAGGTCCCCAAAAATAAAATTTATATGACCTAGAACTACACAAATAGAAAAGGGGAAGGTATACAAGTGAAAGAGATTATCTACATCCAATCAATTAGAAATCATACAAGAGGAGGAGGAGGAAGAGGAAGAATATCATGAACCCTTGGAAATGAGAACATGGTTAGAAACAATAGATGCTAAAATAAGAGTTCAAGAAGAGAATGTTCCTACTGTTGTAGGTATGGGTTCACAAGATGAGAAAATAGATCCCCAGGATTCTCTTGGTCCTAATGAATTTTATGTTTCTTATTTTGAAGACATCCCTAGATTCAAGGATCAAATTGAAGAACAACCTGTACAAAATGCAAAGAAAAATATTGAAGAACATGCACCATTTAATTTTACTCTTCTTTCATCCCAATTCACCGTCCCTAGTCTTGAACAAACATTGGAAGAACCAACTAATGAAAAAGAGCTAGATACAAAAATGCCTCCACCCACATGAGAGTTAGTAGAAGTAGAGAAGGAGGTAGAAGAAGAAGCTACTCAAGATCTCCCTAATATACAAATGTCCAAACTAGAATAAGGCTAGTTACCACAAGAAGCACCAATTGACAAGGAGATTGAAGTCGACATAAAATAAGAACAACATGCATCTCAACTTCCTACAACAACACCTCCTCCAACTTCACATCCTACACCTCTACCTTCAGAAAAAATTACTAGTCACCTCATTCAGAAAGTGCACATGGTTCACCAAGGAGATACAAGCAAGGAGAAGGGTATACACTAAGGAAGAAGATATGTGTGGTCTTCTCAGGTCAAAATGTTCATGAAGGAGAATCTAGCATCCCCACAAGAAAAATTTCTTATGTCACTCAAGATCATAGAGGCTAATGGAAAGTGCAGGTGGAAGTACCAATTATTAATGCTAGTATTACAGAGATAAATCCCGAAGATTATACTTTTGATGAAGTTGATTTAGGTGAACCTACAAGGGGAAGGATTAAAACTTTGGCTACACTTGGATTAAAACATGCCTTAGGATTCATGGATAAGGATGAATATAAAATAAAGGCATTAATAGAGAGAAATGAAGCATTGAAGAAATTCCTTGTAAAGATAGCAGGTACCAATGACTTAGATAACCCGAGAGCCTCATTACAAGCTTCCCTAGAGAAGATAACTGCACTAGAATTTCCAATAGATATACCACATTCTTTCATTCATGCATGTTTAGATTGGAAGGATGATTTTTAAGAGTTCAAGGCCACTATCCAAGAAATTTTGAGGTCATTTAGAGTCATTCTTCAGGAGGTCACCAAATTGGTGGACATGATAGGCAACGAGGAAGGGTTGGAAGTATAAATTGATAAGTGGAAAAGGATTCTTAGGGACCTGTAAAGAATAAAGAAGAAATGCTTTCAAGTTTTGGTTAAGGTTTATGAAGGGTTAAAACTTGACAATTTTGAGACCTAGATCAAATACATAGGTTGAACAATAAAAGTGTTTTAGAAATTTCTAAATAAAGTAAGTGAGAGACAAGAAGGATTAATGACATGGGTCAAAGAAATACATAAATTCTTTGAAGACATTAACCTTGAATTATATGAAGATGAAGATAATCACATAATTTTCCCAATAAAGAGTATTGTACAAAAGTTTGTGGGAATCTTGGCTGGTGTAAATATGAAGGAAGACCTCCAACAACTTTTCTATTGTAAGGAGGATATGCAAAGAATAATGGGTCATAAAGAAGAGATTAAATATTTTTCTACAGAATTGGTCACCTTTAGAGAGAAGAAACAACAATGCCTTAGTCTCATTCAAGTTATGAAATTCAAAAAAGTGCATGAGATAGTGGAAAGATTTTGCAAGGCACACCCAGAGATCCTTCCAAAAGACTAAGTGTTTAGTTTTAGACTTAGTCAAATTTTGCAATAGTGAAAATTTTGACACTTAGCCATTTTATCAAGTTCATTTTTTTGGCCTTTCGGACTCCAAAAGTTTGAAATTCTAGGAGTCATAAGGTTTTACAGTTGGTCTTTTTTCAACTTGTCTTTTTTTGGAGTTCGTGTCAGGGTCTGAAATTCTTGGGCCATTTCAACATGGAATAATTTGCATGAAGAATTTATTTTGGGTCAAATTGCATGCATGTTTGTGGTTGTTTTTGATAGCCTTGGGGAATTCAATTAGTTGAATTCATGAAGAGGATCCATGATGAATATTCCAAGGAAGAACTCCAAGTTTTGAAGAAGAATCCAGTTCGACAAACGGTGGAACTCCAACATTGATCTCTTGTTTGCTTTGTGAATTTGGCCTTTATTTCTCTTGTAAATGCAATTCAAATGGATTAGATTCCATGCAAGCTTGTTTAGAAATAGTTTAGGAGTATTTTTTCTTTAGTAAGCTTTAGACTAAATTTTATTTTTAGTTTTATGCATAGTTGAAATCCTAGCTATGGATTTATTTTTTTTAAAGGTGAAGCACTATATATTCACATGAGACAATGTAATTAAGGTTGATGGTTTTCTACAATAAAGTTTAATGCATTTGGTGCTTCAATCATGGTGTGATAATTTTGTCATCTTTTAGAAATTTATGAGTTTGTGCTTACTAATTCATCTACTTCAGAGAGCCATTTGTTTTATTGCATATTATGTCTATGGTATTCATTAGCTTTGAGTTTAGCATTGATGCATCATCTTGTTGTGATGAACTATTGGGAATTACTTATTTCGTGCATAAGAATAAATTGGTCTTGTGTGTGTGTGCATTCTTGGTGGCTTTGTGATTTGATGAATTTTGAGAGATTTTGCATTTGTTATTTACATTCCATTGATGATTGTATTTGTATCTTATGATTTGTGAGTAATTCTAGTTCATATTGTGTGGGTTTTCTTCAAAATTCCTAGGTGGTTTAATTCACAAGTTTGATATATCAGTGGTTTATGTCTGTTAAGAATTTTCTTACAAGTTATTTGATTTCAAATTTTCATTACCCTAATTTTTTTTGTTTTTTTGGAAATACAAATAATTATAGATTCATGTTAAATTTGCACAATATGAATTGCATTCATATCTAAACCCCAAAAATACAAAAAATATTTTTTGTTGAAGTTTATTTTGCAGCCTCTTCAAGAACTGAACCAAAAAAGGCCTCCTCGTGAACAATTTCATATTTATCTTCAATTAATTTATCCACACAGTTGAGAACCATCCTAAAAGAGCCTTGGGACTGATTTTCATCATTCTTTCAAGAGGGGGATTTGCATCTCAAATTCCTAGCCGTTGTCTTGAGTAAAAATGATGCTCAACACATACACACATACATACATATGTGTATACATATATACATGTATATGTACAAAAACAAACATATCCACAAACATAAATATACATGTGTACAAAAACACACATATCCAAAAACATAACTATACATACACACACACACACACATGTATATGTATAAATGTGTGAACACACACACACACACGCACATGTATATATGTACACACACATAGTACCATCCTAAAAAGTAATCACTCTTAATTTGGTTCTCATTTTATCCCCATATTAGTATGTATGGGTTCCCATATTGATTTAACACTCTCCTAATGTTTATTGGACCCTTAAATTAATGTGAATCAAAATTCACCTTTCTACAAAATTAATTTTTCTAAGGATCCTTTTGTTCCCTTCGCATAGATATTTTTCTATTGAAGCTACATGTGTGTGCCATGTCTCCTCATGACATGCATCTTGGAGAGGGTTTATCTTCTGCCTCATCAAAGTCTTCACAATTGTGAGTGTGCTCCATGTGTCAACATGGAATATGTTTGAGTTAGACCCTCTTTTCTCTTTACTAAAGACCACGTCCAAATTCCACATATCATCTGAAGCATATATCTGCACACCTCTTTGTTGGTGGGCCCAAGAATTGCATAAGCTTACATATTACAATGCAGAATTATGTGTGCTCATTTCATGGAGATTTGGGAGAATAGTTTTCCCTTCTCAAAGGAGTTTTGGCACCTTCTCGACACATATCATCCTCAAGAATTCAGAGAGATCATAAGGTGAGACTTCTACACGTCTTGCATTTGTAATCTTGTTTTTGATCTTTCTAGGCATGGTTTCCAACTTTCAATTCAAGAGCATATTTTCAATGAAATCATTGTGATTATTATAAAGGAGGTGGTCATTGAACATAATGATGGTAATATATTTCTTTCATATATGATATATATTAGTTTCCAATACTAGGATCCAATAATGACACCCATACCTTCTCAGCCATGCGGATTGAGACACCTGACACATTTTCAAAACTACTTTCCATTGGAGATGTCAAACTTTGTTTTGGCCTAAGAAGGGGAGTAAGGGCTTTATAAATGGGAGAGTGTTGTAATTATGGGGTGATTATATTTCTTAAGAGGAGAGACCTTTGGAGAAAAAAATAGAGAAATGAAGTAATATTTTTGTGCAGGACTTAAAATTGTAATGGAAACTTTTGAATCATGAATATATCAATCATGCACTTTGGCCCTTTGATGTCTTTGGGATCTATTATTTTCCATGAATATTTTCTATGTCATTTTGAATTTTATACTTTTATTTGATTATCTCATACGATTTCACTTTATGTCTAATGCTTAAATGTTTTCATAGAACTATGACAGTTTCTATTTGTGCCCAATTCAAAGGTTTCCTTGATATTCCTTTCCTTGGAATAACCCATGCAATTTAGTTTTAAAGTGTTCCAAAATTTTTGTGGTTCACCTTTGTTTAGGTTAATGCTTCTTCCCCTTTTCCCTCTGCAATAAATTTGAAGATTTGGCTTCTAAAATCCTAGAGGTCACTTAGTAAAATAGCACAAGGTCCCACACTTACTGGATCTTCCCATAGGCTCTACACCTAAAAGAAATTTTAGGCATCAATAATTAACATTATAAGTCCTATATAGATTCAATTTATTCAAAATTTGAGGTTATCCCTTATTTCTAAGTGTGATCCTCTTTTTTCCTCCAATAAATAATTCATTTCATCACCTAGGCCCTATATCCTTATTTGTGGCCTTCGTCACCTATCCCAACCTTGGAATGAGTTTTACCTAAAAATCCTGCACCTGCTAACTTTCTAGGAACCACAATCCAAAGTTGAGACCTAATTGGTGGGTATAGGATGCAAATGGCATCCTATACCTAGGACAGGGTGCCAATGGATTTTTTCCTTGATGATTTATGCCCAAATTCAGCCCAGGGTCCTATATCGGGGTATTTTTAGGAAATTTGGTCCCGTGGTCAGCCTACTTGAGTTTTAACCCTCAAAAAGATGGATTGAGTATATAAACCCCCCATCTCTCCCTATTTTGGTATCTATTATCAAGTGAAAGAATTTACCATTAAATTTTCAAGCATTCATGAAGCAATCATAATTCAAGATATCTTCTACAATTGAGCATCTGAGTCTACTAGTTTTCAAAGCATTATTTCTCCTTCTTCATTGTGCATTATAGAAAACTATAACATCCATCATCCAAGGTTTATCTTTCTCAATTTCATTTTTGGGTTTTTTTGGAATTTGAGCTATTGCATTAATATTTGTGGTCATATCCAAAGAAGCATTGCACCAAGGTATAAGGTAATTTACAATTTAGATCTAGCTTCTATTCCATCTTTTCTTATGCAATTTCATTACATTTTTAAGGTTGATTCCTAAAAATAGGTTTGACTAAGACAAACCCCTTTATCCAACCTTCTTCCCCATTTTTCTATGTGCAAGAACAAGTTATAGAGTTGTCAGACAAAATATGGAAAGATAAAAAATTATCAGAAGATCCCTAGAAAATTTGGTCAAAAATATCAAGTACAAAACACCATTGTCATTATATACCTAGGTATAGGGAACTTTCCCACCTTGTACCTAGGTATAGGGTCCTTTCTCACCTTATACCCTCCATATCTAGCTCAAATTTGGTTGGGAGTTAGGTTACAATCTTCAGGTCTTAAATCTCCATGTATAGGTACCTACAAGATCCCAACTATTAAAAAATAAGATCTATTACAACATAATTCCTCTTCCATTTCCAATGAGCTCAAAACCTCTCTAATTCATCTCTATATCTACTTTTTAGTTCATTTAAGTCTCTTCCTAGTTGGATTATTTGTCATATCTATCTCCTCAATTCTAAGAAATAAAGGAATAGAAACCTCAAAGGTATTGATATTGCATTGGCATCCTTCTTACTAACTGGTGTCAATCATATTTTCCTTATGGTGGTTTTGTATTCTAGTGTGCCTTATGGATTGGAGAAATCAAACCTTCTATATGATCCCATTTTCATATTGTACATTTTTGTGAACTTGACTCTTCTTACATACTTTTAATTTGGTTTCTAGATTTGATTTGTATACATTAAATTATTGCGTTTAGTTTTATCAAGTTTATATCTATTTGATTCTTTCATTTCCTTTTCATTCTTGTATGTTTCAAAACAATTAAACAATCCAAAATTATTATATTTTATGAATTTAGTTTTTATTTTTAGTATTTTCATTCATCAATAAAAAAGACATAACAATTGCATATTGTTTATAGATCCACTCTTGCATTTACATGTTAAAAAATAAATAAAAATCTAAAAATATTATATTTTCATTCATTGTTGTGTCTTTAGATTAGTTCCTTTTATGCTTTATTTCATAACATTAGGTTGTTTCATTTCAAAATATTAGATATCCTTGTCTAAATATTTACTTCTTTTGATGATCTATTTAGTAGTGAAGATTTTGATATGATGGAGGCAGTCCTTGATGACTTCATATCTACTAAGTCTTCCTCTACACCTCCTAAACTCTCCTTTTGTCAAAAGTTAATTAATTTGATAGAAGTATTTAAGGTTTACAACAATTCCCTTCAAGAACATCTCAATTATTCCTCTCTCAAAGCTTCTCTCCCTCATGAGGACATATTGATGCAATAGCATAATTTTAAAATTCCTCTCAATTGCCTCCCTCTTTTGGATGAACTGTTGGACAATGATGTTGATTATTATCTAGTTGATGTGAATTTACCCTATGAGACTACCTTTGTGCAACATAATGATTTTTTTTTGGAAGAGGCTGATATGATTGAAAATTCCCTTAATGACACTTTCCCTTCTATCTATTCCATTCATATTCCCTCTAGAGATGAAACACTAATGGGTTTTGATTCTCCTTCTCCTAAAGTTTTTCTTGAAAGTACCTTATAAGTAAAGAATAATATCCTTGATGCTCTCCCTTTTCCAAATGAATATTTGAGAACAAAGAACATAATCAAGTCAACACTATTCAAAATGCCCCTAAAAAAAAATGAATCATTGTTGTAAAAGGTGCTATGCAACCTGATTATCATGCAGTGCCATACATATATAACAATAATCCTCAAGAGGATAATATACTTCATGTCCTCCCTTCTAAAAATAAAATCTTAGCACATAAGGATTGTAATCAAGTCAACACTATTCAATATCAAGTCAACTCTTCAAGATGATGATTGGGGAACTTTAGCCTTCACACCAACTTTCTGGTATAAAGATGAAATCCTTGAATTTGAGAACCAAACACCTTATTCTAACACATGTATGGATATTGATTGGGCCTCTTTAAATTTTAATCACATTCCACCTATAGGATACCCTTACCTTTTTGATATATCAAATCTTCCTAATGAACATGATATGGGTTGTTTTCAATAAAGTATTGGAACTCGTGAGAAATATACATCATCTTTTTCAAAAGAAAATCTAGTTTTCCAACCTTCCCATTTGGCCAATCATTTTATACATTATTTTCCTAATTTTTTATCACAAAAAGAGAATATTTTGTTTGAGATTATTAAAGGCAACTTAATTACTCTTCCTTTGAAAAACAAACCAAAAAATAACAAACACAAACAAGAAAGTTCTTCCATTTGTATGTATCATGAAATTCGTGGCCATGAGACTAATGAATGTTATGATTTAAAATATAAAAATTAAGAATTCATTAATTGTGGTACAATTAAAATGACATGTAACAATTAATGAAACCTTTTTAATGATTATTCTAACTAACATCTATGTTCCTATTATGTTGCACCTCACTATGTGACATTGCTAGTCTATCCTTTGAGGGCTCATTGTCATTTATGGTGGTGTAATTTTAGGTGCAATCATACTTTGTGAGAAACATAATAGTCCTTATTCTTTGTCTCCTCACTTTGGGGGAAAGGTTCTATTTCACTCTACTATTTATTGTAAGGACCCATTTTCTCCCTTTGTTGACTCGTTTCTTTTATAACATGATATCCTTTCTTGCATGAATTTGTTGTTTTGCGTAAGGATTTTCTCTTTTTTTAGTAGATTTACATCTTGAGTTGAAACTTATACTTTCTTGAAAGTACATAAAAATTATAAATAAAATTTCACTTAGGGATCATAATGTATCATCCTTTGTTAAGTATTCCCTTACCTATCAATAGGGAAGATGTGTATACTTGATCCTCCTTCCTCTTTTTATCTTCATTTCCAATAGATCTGATATCCCTTGTGTACTTTCTTCTTTTACAATATAGTGTCCTTTATTGCATGTATTATTTTTTACGTAAGGATCTCTTTTCCTAAGATTATATTCCAAGTTGCAACCTTATGCTTGCTTGAAATTGAATGTCTATTATAAAAGATCTATCACATAGGGCATTTAGTGGGTTATCATTCCCCTTTCCATCACTCTTGGGGGGTAGGCTTTTGTTTCTCAATATCTTATTCCTTTCTAATGATTCACATTCTCTAGGTTATGTGGTCTTTTTTTATCACATGATATCCTTTTTGGCATGGATTTATTTGTTTAAATAAGTATTTTCTCCTTTTTAGTAGATTTACATCCCAAGTGACAATATTTTCCTTGCTTGAAAAGCACATGTCTATCATAACAAAATATCATTACTTGGGGGATTAAGGTGTGTTATCCTTCATAAATAATCCATTTTTCATCTATAAAGATATTATTGTTGTTCAAGAACACCTCTTGAAGGTAGATGCCTTGTAACCAAGATCTCATTCTTTCAAGGGTCTCTTCCCACTTGCAGACATCCTTTCATAATTATCTATTTCTTGGCTAACAAGGTTCTTCACTATTTTCTAAGGGTATAAGCATAGACTATTATTTTAAGGATATCTTCTTTTTGATGGAAGTAGGTATCCTTATTCTCTTTTCTTTATGATTCCACCATATTCATATGTCACCATCATAAGGAGGCAGTCTCCTTTGTATATTATGCATATTTTTTGTTTATTTATCCCTAATAAGTCAATTATTTTCTTAGGACTTATCAATTTTGGATCCCTAAGAAGAAAATTCTTTCCTTAAAATGATTTCTTTTGGATCCTTGAGAAGACAATATTTTTCTTACGACTGATCTTTTTTTATTGATCCCTAAGGAAAATTCTTTCTTAGGATTGATCTCTTTTGGATCCCTAATAAGATAATGTTTTTCTTAGGATTGATCTCATTTTACTAACCCCTAAGGAGAAAATTATTTCCATAGGACTGATCATCATTTTTGGATCCCTATATAGACAATTCTTTCAATAGGATTGATCCCATAAGTTGTCCTTGAGTGAAAAGTTTTACAATCCACCCCTATGAGCAAGATTTTCAAGGTAGAATTGACTAGCATAACAAAAAATTATAGACCATCAATTCTCCTTCCCTCTTTCTTTGGAATAAGTGGAACTAGCATAACACAAATTTCTAGTCTTTCCTCTTCCTCTTCTTCTCCCATGAATAACCTAGCATAACACAACTTGTTAGTTTGTTAGATCCATGGTCCCTCTCTCTTCTTTCCATGCTCTCATAGCTATGATAATAGGTTAGATCATGGAGTCTTATCTTATCTTTGATGTGTTCCCTTTCTCTTTTCAAGTGACCACTCATGCTTTTGCAATAGCTTTTTGAGCATGATGCTAGCAGTTGAGACATTTTCTTTAGTGAGGTCTATTCAAATAGTTGACTTGGAATCTTAGTAAGATTTAGGCTTTTGATGTTGTTTTATGTGTCCTTTCATATGGATTTACAAGTTAAGATCACTGGTTTGGGGGCTTATGTCCTTAAACCCAGTGATATTTTACCTCCTTGTGGTTTTCCCAAGATCTTTATCTCTTTTTATCTATTTCTTCTACTTTATTGTGAGCATGAGGTGGACTCACACTCCTAGTAAATTGGGGGCTATATGCACCATCCTAAAACTTAAACAACCTTACTTGTGTTCTCATTTTAGCCCCATTTTTTTAATTTATGGGTTACCACATTGATTTCACACTCTCCTAATGCTTATTGGACCTTTAAATTAACATTACAAGTTCTATATTGATTCAATTTCATCAAGAATCAAGGTTAGACCTTATTTATAAGTTTTCTCCTCTATGTTTTATCCAATAAAATAATTCATTTCATCACCTATGCCCTATATCTTTATTTGTGGCCTTTGTGACTTGTCTCAACCTCATAATGAGTTGTACCTAAAAATATTGCACCTGTTGATTTTATGGGACCCATAGTCTAAATTTGAGCCCTAATTGGTGGGTATAAGATGATAATGGAGACACATACCTAGGACAGGGTTCCAATGGAATTCTTCCCCAGAGGATTTAGGCCTAAATTTGGCCTGGGGCTCTATGTCAGGGTATTTTTGGAAAATTTGGTCCCATGGTCGGTCTGCTTGAGTTTTAACCCCCAATGTTAATTATGATTTAGAACAATAGAGGGGGGGGTGAATCAGTTGTTCTCATGTCCAGATGTATAAAATAAACTTAAAAAATTTCCAACAAATCAGATCTAATAACCAACAACTACTCGATCATTACTGATTACATAATAGAAACATATAACATTGTAGTCCACTACCCAATTGTACTTGACTTGTAAAACACATAAATGTTCAAACCAAAACATTCACACAAGTATTCACACCAGGATTTATAGTGGAAACCCAACTAGGGAAAAACCACTTTGTAACATGTTACTATTATTTGCACTCTTTTGAAGTGAGATCTATGAAAAGCCAACCCTGTCAAAGGTTACATACACACTATCAGGTGTGACCCGGTTAAAGGATTTTAACCACTCTATTAAAAGTGTGCCTTGTTATAGGACTTACATACACTCCATTAGAATGCAACCTTGTTCAAAGGATTTATACATATGACTGTTAGGTCAACCTTTGTTAAAAGGATTTTGACTGATACAATGGTTAGAAAGTAATAGTAATATTGATCTATAAACATACAACTCACTTTGTAGATATTCTAATTTCTTACACATATTTTGGCTTACCGACTGTAGAACTTTTTCATCTCCATCACTGATTTTCTTGAAAATCCCTTCAAGTGATCTCAACACTTCTCCTTCAGCCTTTTCTACTTAGACAATCAATAACATCAACATATCTTATCACCACCACCATACTCAACCTTACACTTTAGGTTTCCTATATACCTCTTCAATTAGGTCAATACAAATTTTGTCGCTTAATCTTCTTCGTAGATCTTAGGGTTTGATCAGATTCATCGAATCCTTCCAACTTTATGTTCTTCATCTCCTCTTCTAGAAACATCTCAAATCTCTTTAAGATTTACAATAAAAAATTTTACAGTGCATTAAATGCTCTCATACAATCAATAAATAAAGTCAACACGGTTTACATAATCCAAGAATTCAACTATGTTGGCTAGGAATATAAATTCTTCCTCAAATGTAAATTACCAACACTTAATCAATATAGTGTTCAACTTCTCGGTCTTCACTAGAAAGCTCGGTCAACACTAAAACTATTTCCTCAGCTAACACTGTCTTCCTTGGCAATTAATTAATGTCTGGTCAATACTGAAATTACTTGGCATATACTAACTCAGTCGACACTAACATCACTTAGCTTAAACATGATTTCTTCTCTTTTGCTCGGTTAAGCCTACCGGTTTAGTCTTCATTCTTACTAAGATAAACAATACATTATCTCATCATTGTGCAACATAATCAAGTACTCATTGAAGTATCAAGATAACTCAACCTTTCCCTTAGGTGCTATTGTTACCATCCTTGTCTAACCCCTTTACAACATTCAAATAGATATAGTACTTTCTTAAGTAGCAATAATCTTACCAATTAAGGTTTGACATCAATGACAATATAACAATTGCTTCAATTGCAGTTTCGAACAATCTCCCTTGTTGTTTTAGGCTCAAATTCACATAGTAAACATGTAGGGTCTCTTATCTTTCTTCTAGTCAAAACTCCAGTATCTTTGTCTCCACTTATCTATTCAGGCTTGTGATGTCTTCTTACATATTTTTCCAAAATAAGTTATACTCTCCTTTCTTCTAGTTCTTTAGGTTCCCCAACAAGATTATCAGATTCAGCTTTTGAATGCTCGGCAACCTCTTCCTCATACTTGACAACTTCCTCCTATCACTCAACATGTTCTTCTTCTCTCTTGACATTATTTTCCTGATGCTTGACATTTCTTACTCGAGACTGGACATCTGATGCAAGTCTATCACTTGCCTCTCCTTCCTCTATATACACAAAAGATTTGTAATCTTCTAGTTCTTTCTTTCTTTCAGCTTCATTTTTCTCTACACACTCATCTACTTTGACATTCACACTTTCCATAATTTTGTTAGTGTTAGAGTTCAAACACTTATAAGCTTTACTTTTTGTGGAGTAGCCTAGGAATATGCCCTCATCACTTTTAGCATCAAACTTTCCATTACTATTGTCCTTTAGTATGTAGCATTTGCTTCTAAATATTCTAAAATAATTTACATTAGGTGCATGCCCATGCCATAGTTCATAAGGTGTCAGATTTGTACCTTTTTTCATCTATACTCAATTAAGAGTATAAATAGCTATACTTATAGCTTCTCTCCAGTATTTCTATGCAACATTCTTTTCAATCATCAATGTCCTAGCACAATCCAAGATAGATCTATTCCTTCTTTCAGCTATACCATTTTGTGGAGGTGTTCTCAGTGCATACATCTACCTTTTGATCCCTCTATCATTGCAAAAAAAATTAAATTCATTTGATATAAATCCTCCACCTTGGTCAGATCTAAGAGACTTCAGGTTTCTACATGTCTCCTTTTCAACCTTAGCCAAATACCACTTAAAGAATTTAAAAACATTAGATTTTTCTTTTAAGAACATTATTGTCATCATTCTGGTATAATCATCAACAAATAGAATAAAGTATCTAGCACCATAGTATCTTTGTACACCCATAGGTCCACAAAGGTCAGTATGAACCAAATCTAAAGCATTCTCAGAAGTAAAGGTTTTTCTCTTGAAACTTGACTTTGTCATCTTTCCTAACTGACATTGTTTGCACATTACATTCTTAGGTTTCTTCAATCTAGGCAGACCTCTCACTTTCTTCTTTTTACTAATTTCTACTAGATTGTCAAATTTAACATGATATAGCCACTTATGCCATAATGATATATCATCAAGTTGTGCAATCATACATGTCTCTTCAGATAGGACAAGATAGAAAAAATTACCTCTTGTCTGTTCACCGCTTCCAATCAGTTCACTAGTGGCATCAAATATTTTAGCCTTCTTGTGATGAAATTCCACTCGGTAATTAGTGTTGTTAAGTTATGCAACACTCAATAGATTATAGTTAAGACCATCAACCCAATATGCATTCTCACAAGTGATCTTATCAACTAGCTTAATCAATCCTTTTCCTCTAACATGACATGGTGCATCATTACCAAATTTCACACTTCTACCTTTATAAAGATCTAAGGTATCAAACTTACTTTTGTCACCAGTCATGTGATGTGAACAACCACTATCAATAATCCATTTATCATTTTTGTTCACATAGGAAATCAATGCAGTTTTCTCATCCTCATCACACTCATCTTTCATTGCAACATAGACTACCTCAATTTCAAAATCATCACTATTAGTGTCAGTCTCTTCTTTGGAAATATAGCAAGATTTCTTACCTTTTCCCTTGTAGTCCTTGTACCTTTAGTAACTTCTATCATCTCTTTTATCTTTATGCTTGTTATCTCTTTCTTCATCCTTATCATCCTTGTCAGGACACCTAGCAACTATATGACCACTTTTATTACATGAAAAACATATAATAGGGAGTTTACCTTTGTACTTTCCTTTTCCCCTTTTCAGTCTTCTAGCCATAAGAGCTTCTAGATCCTCAAGTTCTTCATCAGATGTGTCACTTTCACTTTCACTTTCATTGATACACTTCTCTTTCTCTTTCTTTGATTTATTCAGAACCATTTGTGACTTAAAAGTAGATTCAACATTAGCAACAGTGAAGTTATCATAGTTAGAAAGCTCAAAAGTAGTAAGCTTACCAACCAAACTTTCCAAAGTAGGTGCATTGTTAGGATTACACCTAGATTCCTGAATAGCTAAAATCTTAATAGCATAGATAGGTCACAGAGTTCTCAATACTTTTCCTATTACAGTTTCATCATTAATAGTTCCATTTGCTCCTCTAATAGCATTTACAACTTCTTTTATTCTACCACAGTATTGTGCAATATTCTCACCTTCTTGCATTTTCATTTCATCTAATTTACCTCTAAGGCTCTCAAATTTAGCTCTTAGTACATTTATATCACCGCCATAGATGTTTGAAAGAGTGTCCTGTTGGGAGTATTCTTAATTTTCTGAGGTTTTTGTCCAAATGTTGGTTTAGTCCTCTAGTCTGTGAAGTTTTCCTCGGTACAGGTGTCGGAAGTTCTTCAAAAATTTGTCATAGCCCACTTCAAAAATCCTTACCCTAGGTCTTGTCCTTGAAAAATGTTGAATTCATGCAAAAGTCCTCATGATTAGCCCTTATTCTTCTATTTCATTGTTACCTTTTTAAGTCACTTAAGTGGATTAAATCATGCACGTGTTAAATATTTTGTGTTCACTGAATTGGAAAAGGTCATAGCATGTCTCATATAGTATTTGGTGATTCAGAAAACAAGTCAATCTTATGCTAAGCATCATTTTAGTTGCGTGGTCTCTAAGTATCTCGGTTAACACCTCAACCATTCAGCGAACTGGAGAATATGTTAAAAATGTTAAGTGTTGTCTTTGTTCGCATAGTCTCCAAATATACGGTGGTTATCAGAAAACATCTGGCGATTTGGTGAATGCATTATCTCCAATTCATGTATTCCTTGGTGGTTCTTTGCAAATATTTCAGTGACTTGGCAACAACGATTATCGCTCATTCTCTGAATCTAGCGGTTAAGGGCACAATAACCTAGCGACTTAGTGAATACCATAGATCATTGTCAAGATCCATGGTTGTGGTTTAATCTTAGATATTATTGGGTCCTACATGTTTCATTTGGTGAATGAATGAATGTGTAAAGACTTCTAAGTTTGGTGGCCCCGACAGTTTGGTATGAAGAATTTGGCGGAACGGGTATTTCAAGTGTTTGCTTGTTCTTGGAATAAATTAGTAAGAAGCTAAATGATTTAGTGATTCAGTGAGTCATGTGGTCACGGGTTCTCTAAAAGGAAAAGGTAAAGGGCATAATCATTTGGTGAATGCATGAATAAAAGGATTGGCTATGTTTTGAGTCTTCAGTCGCTTAATCGTGGATTGAAATACTGAGTGTTTAATATTATCTGGCGATTCAGTGAACCCTTTGTTCACTGAATCTCATAATCAAATGACCAAGGATCAAATATTTTAGTGAACTGGTGACAGTCGTAGATCATCAACAAGATCAACAGTTCATTCAGAATCTCAGAGTAAAGATGATGGTTAAAAAAGATTCAGCGATTCAGAGAATGAAGGTTTCACCAGTTCTCCATGTAATTTAGTAGTTAAGTGATCCATTAAGCGAATGTGCGAACCCTTTGTTCACTGAATCTCCAAAAGATTTAACAGTTAGCCGTGACATTAAGAGAATGCGAGATGGCTTTGTTCACTGGTTCGCCAAATAATAACTGCAGTCAAGTGCTCGAAGGGTGTCACTGTGTTCGCTAATTAGCGAAAAGTATCATGAGTTAAGGATTGCATTTTGAGAACCCGCGAAGGCTTTGGTCACTAGTTCTCTGAATATATGCTAGGGTTAACATTGCATTCAACAATCATGAGAAGCTTTTAGTCATGGATTCACTAAATGGGCCCAGTTGGAAAAGGTAATAAAAGAAAAGAAAAGGGACCATTGCCTGTGTGGATAAAGTACAGTATCAAGCTGGAAAGTAAACTAATGAGCCATCCAATCAATTTCAAAGGAAGATTGCATGATGTAAACAGGTTTAAAGTGCAGGATCTTAATCATTTGCCTCTTTGCCTTGTTTTCAAGTTTTTTAAAATCTATCTGTCAACATCTGTACATCAGCTAACTCCATTTTGAAAACTAGTGACATGAAAAATTGAATGCGGGAGCAATTAAGGAGATTTGCAATGATTGTGGTAGTTGTAAACACTTGATCTACATTGATAAATAAGTTAAGCTCATTGTTTCCTGTGTCCAAAATCATTCGAAGAGAATTATGTCATTCTGAAGTGATTTTTGAGCACCAAGTGAATCCATTTTGCAGAGATTGAAGATAATTATGAAGCAAAGATGAGTCAACCTGAGAGAAGCGCAACATCTTCCAGCAGTGAAGAAAAGGCTAAAAGTGGTGAAGATAAGGGCAAGCCTAATTATTTAGATGAGTTTTTGAAATTGCTACCTGGTTCTAGTCAAAACAAAAGAGCTCCTGATGATGTTTTTGAAGATGTTCTAGGGTTTTGCAGAGATCCTATCACACCAAATACCACAGGTTATACTATCTTCAACTTCTTTTATAAAAATAGAGATAGTCATATCCCTGTATGTAATGGTTGGGCTTTGGGGTTAGGGAAATTGGTAGTGCTTGATGTATTCCTGGATGCGGATTTAATTATTGCTCTAGCTAGGTGTTACGACCCTATTTCTAAGACTATTAGGAGAGAGGACTAGTCAGCTTTGGTTACTCTTGATAGGGGTTCGTTCATGAAGGCTTTTAATGTTTATACATCCACTTCTACTTGAGCAAAGAAAAGGAGAGGTACAAGAAGAACATAGGGATAGTGAAGGACCAAATAATGAAGCATATCCCAAAATAGGATAAGTATATAGCTCCCCTCCCTGCTCACATGAATGCCCCTTACCAATTTAAGTCCCTTCAACATTACATGAAGCAAACTTGTTATGGGTTGTGTAGGGTTTTGGGAATTGATGGGGATACAAAATTTTTACCAGCTGATCTTTTGATGATTATCCTGGACATCCATAATTCTTTGGTTAACACTGACTATGATTACATCTAGTATATCATTGATAGAATGCATGAGGGTTTGATTTCTGTCAAGGATAGTAAGAGCCCAATTAAGTTCATGCATTATTCTTTGCTAATGCACTTAATTTTGTTCTTCAATATTAATAGTTTTGATTCGAACATGCTGAAGCCAAGGTTCAACTTTGAAGGCCAGTATAATCCAGTGCAATTATGGGTGAGGATGTAGAATTCTACTTCCAATGAGGGGAATTTTTGTCTCTTTCAGAATTTCATTGTGTATCCTCTTGTAAGGATGCTAGGTATCAACACTACAAGGATATCCCCAAGGGTCCTCAAGCTCCTACGACCAGTGTAGTTTGTGAACAAATGGGAGGGAGATCACAATTGGGGTGATTTTTACTTAGGGGAGAATGCTACCTTTTTGAAATTCTACAGTTTCCCCCAACCCCCACATCTGTTACCAAAATTTGTGCCTCCAAAGGTTGCTTGTTTGGAATTTGTGTGGCAGTTGATGTGGACAGACAGGGAAATTCTAGCCCCTCATAGGAAGGGTACATTCACACCTAGGAAATTCAAGGTAGGTGACTTCCTGGTAGGAAAGAGGGCATTTCCTCAAATTACTACATGGTTAAATCAGTTCAAAATGGCTACTGGTGCTTGTAGACATGTAGATCCTGAGGGCTTTATCAAAATTGCCAGGATGCTATACATCCCAAACATTGGTGTGAACAAAGAACATGAAGGTTTGGATGAGGAGGATGTAGTCAGAAACATCATTGATGATGATGAGGTCAAGAGGAGATGGAACAGGTACTTTGATTTGATAGACTTGTCAAAATAAGTGATGGCAACCCAGCTTCCTTTTGAGGGTTTCTTCCCTGACCTTCCCTATTTAAAAAGAATTGACAAGATGATAGAGATGCATGAAACTCTATCAAATTAGTTGGAGAAGTTGATTGACCAGAGTCAACCAAAGAAAATGAAAGACTATTCATCTTCTGATCAAGAGGAGTTTTCTGATGAGTCACAGGAAGGGAACAGCCTACCACAAATGGAAGATGTACAAAGTGTTAGGCCTATTGAAGACCAACCAGAAATAGGGGATACTCCAGAGCCACCCTTGAAGAAACAAAGGCTTGAGGTAGGAGAGCCTTCAAGGTAGGAAAAACAAAAGAGAACAATTGATAGAGCATCTTCTCTAGTGCCAGGTGATAGGATTTACCATCACCAATTGAGAAAAGCAATAAGAGAAGGAAAGAAGGTGGCCACTAATGAAGCAAATAAGGAACAGTCCCTATGGTCAGAAAGGGATATCAGAGAGGTCTATCAAGAAGAATTTTTGAGTGATGACCAGTTTATTAAAACTGATGAATTCAAGAGTTTCCTTGTTTGCAATAAGTAGCAAGAAGTGAGGAAACTTCTACCTGAAGGTATGGAGCCAAGTGAAGAGACATTGAGAGCCTTAAATTCTTATGATCCTAGCCTTGATCCCATAACTATAGATGAAGCTAGACAACTGGTCAAGTCAAGTGGAATGCTATTGACTCCAGGATGGGATCTGACTTCTGCTTTCATCATAGATCAAATAAGAAGGCAACCACCGGGCAGCCTATCATATGAGGTTCACATTGGTGATATGATAAGAGGAAGTGGCTATGACCCTAAGTCTCAAGCTATTGCAATGTGGTCCATGGCCCCTAGGACTCAAAAGCCATCCCTATTGAGTATAGAGGATAAAATGGAAGGGAATCAGATTATTTGGACTATGCAGAATACAACTAACCTTGAAGTTTCTAAGGCAGTGACTCATTGGGCTAACCTAAATGAGGCAAAAATAGTTCAATTATCTGAAAGGTACTTGAAGTTGTTTGAAAGTGCAAACCTGGTGGCCAAGGAAAAAGATTTAAAATTGATGAAGATCAAGCAGCTAGAAGATGAATTGGCAGGGATAAAAGTTAAGCTAGAAGAAGCTTTGAAGGTAGTTGTTGTCCCCCCTATGCAGATTGAGGTCCCAATTCAAATTGATGAAGAAGTACTTGAGGGACCTAATGAAGATTTAGATAAGATAAGGATAGAGGCATCTTTGGACACCATGTCAAAGATTGTGCAATACAGGCGAGATAAGATAATAGAGAAAATGGATATAGTTTATCAATTAGTCAGCCAATTACACCAGACCAATAGAAAGATAAATGAATCATTGGCTACTTTGGAGCCACTTCATAGTGTTTGGTCTGGAAGAAGTTTTTTGTTTGATAAACTTGATAGCCTACAAGAGCATAAGCTTGAGATCCCTGGAGTAGTTACAAAAGTTTTTGAGAAGATTGGCTTAATAAATGCTATTTCAAAGTTTTTTAAAGGTAAGTCCAACCAAGTGAGGGTTAAGTTGTTTATGTTTGATAAACATTATAGCAAGTATCTGCCTACGGTATGTGATGACAGTGGAAACTTGATCAAGTTGGAGGAATGGAAGCTGTCAATGGATCAGTTGGTGATTACACAAGATGCTTTCCTTAATAATGACAATACTTTGGATTTTGAGAGATGTAATAGCATCATTGACAGTCTTTTTAAAATTGAAAATGATTGCATACGATTTGTGGCAGAAGCCAAAAATATAACTGACTCCATGTGGGACAAGCAAGTCAACTTTTTACAAGAATTACAGACTTACAACTAGCCATCAGATGATGAAGTAGCGGCTTGGGAGAAGCTAATGATAAAGAAGAAAAAGGGGCCAGTTGTCGAACTTATAGAGGAAGAGGAAGAATAGAGTTGCAGATGGCACCTGATCTAGAAATTGAGGGAGAGAAAGTTTCAAACAAAGGATGATGTAAGTTAGCCGAAATGGTAGTCATCATTCATGTAGCAAATTCAGCAACTGCTCTGAAATATCTTTAGACAAAGATGCCACCTGCTGAATTATTGAGAAAAGATTTTTGTAATGTGTTGTTACAATCTGTTTGTCAGTTTGTAATCTTGTCTCTAGTATAGTATCTTTTCTAGCCATCCCAAGCTTGTTGCATCCTTTCAAGGATTCCAAGATGGCTATGTTATATATAGTAAGTTTTACTCTTTTGAGAGGAGGTTGAAAAAATATGCTGTAGAGGGAGGTTTGGCTCCATTGTTGAAATCTTAGAATATTTTATCAGATTTTGAAATGTATTGATGCAGTGAAATTTTACTGGAATACAATAGAATTCCCTTGCATGATTTCAATTGTCTTCTTGTTTGAATTCTGTGGCTTTTGTGTATTGAATCTGTAAGGTAGTTTTGATATACCATTTACAAGGTATCTGTGATTTTAATCTCTAGCTCCTTTCAAGGAAAGGGTAATGTCTTTAGGTTAATTTTTGAGAGCTTAGGAATTTGGCAAGAATTTGATGATCAAATGTGTTTAAGAGAGGATGAATTGTAAGGCATTTCATCTGGGATTTGTTTGTGTTTCATTTAGAAGATTTCTGTAAATATATGTTTCACTATTTGACTCTATACCCAAAGATAAGGCACTAGTCTATCCTCGATTTGCAGAGATCTCATCCTCAACAAAACTTGAATAATAATTTACTTTCATGTATGTTTGAATGACTGAGAAGATAATGTTTGTATCCAGGATATAAACTAATGTTGTGATCCTTTTAAGAAGTAGATCTAACATGGGTTAACCTGCCCGAGTTCAAAGCTTGAAAAGAAGGAGTTTATCCTTGTCACACTTGCCATTTTTTTGCAATGAGTGTTTACTTCTGTTAATATCATGGATTGGATTTCCAAGCTCTGCATCAGTTGCAGCAAGAGGTATTAGTAAATCATTGCTAGAACCTTTGATCCACTATAGGATTTCATTATGAAGCAGTGAGTCTAAAGACAGGTACACCCGCCTGGGTCTATGGAGCCTGAAGTAGAAGAAGGACTTGGTCCTTATTAATTAGCTTTTTCCCTGTAAGAATCCAGAGTTGAGAACCCGAGAGTCAAGTTTGAAAACTATATTGGCAATTCTACATGAAAAAGAGCTAACATGTCCCACATTTTCTTAGCATTTGTGCAATCCTTGATGTCCTCAAATTCAAGATAGCTTAGGGCAGATGCACTTTCCAACATTGCCTAATTGTGTTCTTGTTTAGCTCTCATTTCCTCAACAATCAAAGGTGCAACAGGTGTGACATAGTCATGCTCAACATAGTACTTTGCAGAATCACCAATACTAGCTAGATGCAACTTCATCAAACTTTGCCATGTAGGGAAGTTGTCCTTATTTAGCTTTGGTACCTCCTTATACATCTTGATCATTTTATTCAAGCACCTTTAAACTTGTTCTCTGTAAGTACCAATAAAGCTCTGATACCAATTGTTAATTATGATTTAGAACAACATAGAGGGGGGTGAATCAGTTGTTCTCAGGTCCAAATGTATAAAACAAACTTTAAAACTTTCCAACAAATCAGATCTAATAACCATTAGCTACTTGGTCATTACTGATTGCATAACAAAAACATATAACATTATAGTCCACTACCCAATTGTACTTGACTTGTAAAACACATAAATGTTCAAACCAAAACATTCACACAAGTATTCACACCAGGATTTATAGTGGAAACCAAATTAGGGAAAAACCACTTTGTAACATGTTACTATTATTTTCACTCTTCTGCAGTGATCTTTGTGAAAAGCCAACCCTGTCAAAGGTTACATACACACTGTCAGGTGTGACCTGGTTAAAGGATTTCAACCACTCTGGTAAAAGTGCACCTTGTTATAGGACTTACATACACTCCATTAGAATGCAACCTTGTTCAAAGGATTTATACATAATATTGTTAGGTCAACCTCTGTTAAAAGGATTTTGACTGATACAATGGTTAGAAAGTAATAGTAATATTGATCTATGAACATACAAATCACTTTGCAGATATCAGATCCAATTCTATACACATATGTTGGCTTACTAACTGTAGAACTTTTTCATCTCCATCACTGATCTTCTCAGAAATCCCTTCAAGTGATCTCAACACTTCTCCTTCAGCCTTTTCTTCTTAGATAATCAATAAAATCAACATATCTTATCACCACCACCATACTCAACCTTACACTTTAGGTTTCCTATATACCTCTTCAATTAGGTCAATACAACTTTTTCCACTTAATCTTCTTCATAGATCTTAGGGTTTGATCAGATTCATCAAATGCTTTCAACTTTATGTTCTTCATCTCTTCTTCTAGAAACATCTCAAATCTCTTTAATATTTACAATAAAACATTTTACAGTGCATTAAATGCTCTCATACAATCAATAAATAAAGTCAACATGGTTTACATAATCCAAGAATTCAACTATGTCGGCTAGGAATCTGAATTCTTCCTCAAATGTAAATTACTGACGCTTGATCAATATAGTGTTCAACTTCTCGATCTTCACTAGAAAGCTCGGTCAACACTAAAATTGTTTCCTTAGCTAACACTGTCTTCCTTAGCAATTAACTGATGTCCAATCAACACTAAAATTACTCAGCATATACTAACTCGGTCGACAGTAACATCACTCAGCTTAAACATGATTTCTTCTCTTTTTCTCAGTTAAGCCTACCAGTTTAGTCTTCATTCTTACTAAGATAAACAATAGATTATCTCATCATTGTGCAACATAATCAAGTACTCATTGAAGTATCAAGATAACTCAACCTTTCCCTTAGGTGCTATTGTTACCATCGTTGTCTAACCCCTTTACAACATTCAAATAGATATAGTACTTTCTTAAGTAGCAACAGTCTTACTAATTAAGGTTTGACATCAATGACAATACAACAATTGCTTCAATTGTAGTTTCCAACACCCAATACAGTGGATTAAGTATATATCCTCATTTTGATATCCATTATCAAGTGAAATAATTTAATATCAAATTTTCAAGCATTCATGATCAATCAAGTAATCAAAGCTCAATATCTCTTCTACAATTGAGCATCAAAGTCTTCAATGCATTCTTTCTTCTTCTTCTTCTTCATCATCATCAAACATTGTGGAAAACTACAACATCCATAATCCAAGGCTTATCTTTCATGATTTTATTTTAGGGTTTTTTTGGAATGCAAGCTATTGTGTTAACATTTTTGGTCATATCCAAAGAAGTATTGTGCCATCAAGGTATAAAGTGATTTACAATTCAGATTTAGATTCTATTTCATCTTTCGTTATGCAATTTCAATACATTTTCAAGGTTGATTCCTAAATAGGGGTTTTATTGAGAAAAAACCCTTTATCTAGCCTTATTCCCTATTTTTCTATGTGTAACAATAGGTTATGGAGCTTTCAAACAAAATATAGAAAGATTGGAGACTTTTGGAAGATCCCTAGAAAATTTAGGAAAAAACACGATGTATAAAATGCCATTACTATTTTGTACCAAGGTCTAGGATGATTTCCATTCTTATACCATGGTATAGGGTGTTTTCCTACCCTATACCTAAGTATAGGGTTCTTTATTACCCTATAACTTCTAGATCCAACTCATATTTTTGAGGGAATCAAGCTACAAGATTTAGGTCCTAGAACTACATTTACAGGTACTTGCAGGATCTCGACTATCAAAAAATTAGATCTGTAGCAACATAATTCTTCATCTATTTCTAGGTGCACTCAAACCCTCTCTGATTTCTCTCTACATCTACTTTTTAGTTCAATTAAGTTACTTCCTACTTAGATTAATTGTCTTATTTATCTCCTTCTCAATTTTGAGCAACAAAGGAATAAATATCCCAAAGGCATTGATATTGAATTGGCACCCTTCTTATGAAGTGGTGTCAATCATATTTTCCCCATGGTGGTTCCATATCCTAATGCACCTTATGAATTGGGAAAATTAGACCTTTTACATGATCTCCTTTTCATATTGTGTGTGTGTATATATATATGTATGTGTATGTGTATATATATATGCATGTATATATATATGTATATGTATGTATGTATGTATGTACATATGTATATGTATATATATATGTACATATGTATATATGTACATATGTATGTATATATATATATATATATACATGTATATATATATGTATATATGTGCATGTATATATATGTATATATATGCATATATATATATATATATATACACATACATATACATATATATACATACATACATACATGTATATACATATATGTATCTATGTATATATGTATGTATATATAGGTATGTATATATGTATGTTATATATATATATATATATATATATATATATATATATATATATATATATATATATATATATATATATATATATATATATATATATATATATATATATATATATATATATATATATAAGTTGAGTTCTTCTTTAAACTATATATATGCAAAATAAACTCCACATTTCATTCAAACTTTCAAAATGGGTCAAAATATTATTTTTACAAGGAAATAGAGTTTTTTGAAGGAACTAGATGAAAAAAAAAGGGAAAACATAGGAGCAGGAATTCATTCTCTTGAGGAGGGTTTCTCCTGATTCTCTTCATTTTTTATACCTCTAACAAGGGCCAAGTGAGGTTTTACCATGTATCATAACTAATTGCATAATTTAACATGAGAAATGGGTTACAGACCCATCAAATTCTTCAAGAATGAGACCGTCAAAGCAAAGAATTTGTAGTGATCCTATATTATGGTAGTATTAAAAAATGACAAGAATGGTAACCATGGCATGAATTCATCTTGGTCCAAAAAGGCTATTTGGTTCATGGTGTTGGGAATTTCAACCCTATACTGGGCTATCTCGAACACCTCATGAAGCCCACTACTGTAGCTATTTGTAAACATCACTATGGTTAGCTTTGTGATAGTGGGTTTATCTTCACCCACATCTAGAAGTGATGACACAAACCTAGATACAATGTCAATATTCATTGTATAGAGGCCTTTTGACATGATAAATTATTCTCCTAGAACCCATTTAATAGCCATGATCACTAAATTGTTCTTATGCTTGGTTAGAATCTCTAAATACTTATTTGTGATTAAACCTAAGAACCCTTGTTGTTTATTCATGGTGAGCCTAACAAGCATATACATGAATTTGATAACATACTACTATACTTAACAGACTAAATTTGGAATACCTTGTTTGGCTCAAATCCCTAAATTTATAGGGAAAAAGTCCCCTTGCACACAAGCAAGTAATTATGTGCTTACAAGTTAAGGTATATGATTTCCTCATGAATCAAGCCTCAAATTTACAAATCATTTGTGTAGCCTCATTGTACTCAACAAGTTTTATATCATGCCTCATAGGATGATAGTGAGAATTTCACAAGGCATGGTTATCTCTTTAAGCAAGCTAGGAATTAATGCATTAATTTTTAGGATTTGCAGAGTAAAATTTGCTTAAAGTTTTACAAAGATTTGGTTTTGATTTGCATTCAACGCTACTCCAAGTTGTCACAACATATCTGGTGATCAATTGCATATAACTTAGATTTAATAATAGTTTTAAATGTTTTTTTTCAAGAATATACCCATGATTGGATTATGATTGCATCAAGTGAAACATCTAAAGGTTGTCTCTACTAACACTTCAATTTTTAACCATGTTGTGTAACTTCATTTCCAGCATGATATTAAAATGCAAAAAAATTAATGGATATAATTTAAAATTTATTTGTGATCAAGTGGTATAGAAAATTATACCAAGACTATGGACATCCAACTGGTAGTAGATAACTGAGAAATGGAAATTAAGGTGACAACCTTTTTAGGGATATGCACATCTGTCTGGCAATAAAACTCTATCCCAGTGGGCTTTGGGTGATGAACCTACTACATAGCCTAATATAAACCTAATCCTTTTCTAGTTTTTTTCTTGGGGAGACTAAGAAATGAACTAAAATGAACACACTAAAGAAAAGAAGCCTTCCCTCACTGTTGTAACAAACTTGGGTAGGGGCATCCAAATGAAGCAAAATCCTACCTTGGTAAAAATTTTTGGAAAATTTTTCATTGAAAATCTATAATTTGTGTTGATTCCTTGCCTACTTCTTGAATTTATATTTTCACAACCCTTCACACATTACCTCTTTCTCTAAGTTTAAATATGGGCCCATTGTACCTTCACTAACTTGTTGAAATCTTAGATGAAACTATCATCACGTATAAATCCTCGCGTATAGCCACACTCCTTTGTGATCTTCAGATTTGTGTCCATGTTAATTGCATTTCTCCCTGTCACTCTTCCCTAAAATCCTTTTCTTTTTAGGCTCAAATTTCCTATTATTTAGCCACCTTATGTCTTCTATGATTTTCTTAGTTTTAGTTCTCTTCGGGATGTATCTTTTGTTTTGGATTAAGATGCCCCATGAAAACTAATTATTTATGTGAAAAGGAAGCACTAGACTCATCACTTCATTAAATTATGAAGAGCTCCAAATAATTCAATATGTTTGTTTTTAGGTGGTAGAAACTAATCTTGAATACATAGTTCATCCTTAGGTGGTAGAAAAGATCAATAGTGAAGCCTCATGTCCTTCCTTCCCACAATCATGCATTGAGTTTGTTGGTTTTTAAATCCATAGATTTGGGTCCTCCCTTTGCAAGAAGAGGGCCTTGTTGAGTCACTAGAGATATAGATGAAATCTATAGTATCTTACGTTGAAGTGGTACTCAAGAATTTCTTTTAAGGCTTAAACTCTCCTAAGCCACATCCTCTCCTTCATAGTTCCTCAATCCATGTGCATAAACCTTTGCATTCTAGGCTCAAGCACACATGGGGGTTTCACTTTGAGAACCTAGGTCATAGCATGCATGTTTGTGGCATAGTGATGTAGGAGCATCCTAGGTGTAAGAGAAATCTTGCATCACCGAAAAATATTTTTGGTTTCTTTTCAATAAGGGCTATTTTGTGTAGAGCTACTATTTTGGAAATTTACTATTTTTAGTAAGTTTTTCATTCAAAATCAAAATGGTCTATTTTCTTCCTCGAAGGTTCATTTTGGTCATATCAACCTACCAGTAAAGTTTCATTGCTAGATCAAGTCTAGTTTTGAAGATATTGAAATTTTTAAGAATTGGCAGCAAGGTACAAAAACTTTGAACTTAGTCTTGAAGGCTTTAGAGGCCCCGAATGAGGTCAAAAATTTGGTTGATTGGAGCTTACACCATTTAGGTGTTGTAGAGAACTTTTTGACCTTTCTAAAATAGGGTCATAATAGTCAATTGGGTCAACGGCTGATGACTTATGGTCTTCAGAAGTTGGGTCACCTGAAATGGCAGAAAATAAATTTCCTTCAAAATTTTTGTTTGGGTTTCAAGAGTTGTTTTGAGCTGACTCTAATGTAATAAAATGAAAAATAAAATAATTCTAGGGTTGGTTGGCCTTAATGGCTAAATTTATGGAACCTTCCCAGGTGGTGGAAAATTGCCTATATAAGGAAGGTTGTGGGGTTGTCTATGGAAATTCAAAGTAGCTCAAAGTAGTTCTGGGTAATAATTCAAGGCTTTTTCCTATAGAATATTGTAAGGGAAAATGCCCATGTGGCTTTGCATATTGTAATTCTGAAATTTGTAATTCCTCATTTGTGGAGATAATAAGAAGAATTTTTATTTTTTCTCTGTTTCTATTATGTGTTTGTGGTATTAAGGGGAGCACCCTTCATCAAGTGGTAGCAAAGCATGAGTTCCTGAGTGTGTAGATAGATCATTGATTGTGAGGCAGTTAGCAAAAGGACCATGGTTTAGGGTTTCAACAATAAAGCACATAAATGCCTCCATGAAGGGAACGTGGTGGAAGAGATGGTGGTGTGACACCTGAGGTTAGAGCCCTCCAAAGACAAGTGCGAGCATTGCAAGAAGAGATTTGTAGATGAATGAATCTTAATGTCATAGACAAAAGTGAGGATGAAGCCAAAGAAGAATAAAATTTTTATCAAGAAGGAGAAGATGAAATTATGAACCAAGAGGAAGAAAGGCTTTTTTGGGCCATTTCCAAGATCGAGAAAAGACCTAAGATTGAGGTTCCTAGATTTTTAGGAAATCTTAACCCAGAGGAGTTGATCGACTGGATTAATGAATTAGAAGAATATTTTGAGTATGAAGTTATCGTGATGAACTACAACTGATTGAATACTGAATGAACTGAAGAAATAGTGATTAGAGGTCACCGAGTACTGGAATGATATGTAAGATGATTAAATCATTCAATATGTTGTCATTGATGTCAACTAGTCTTGACAGTACTTATCATGTTAGTTACAAACATATGAACATCTATTGAAGGAAGAAAAGATGAAGAACTGAGATATCTACATAAGGAAAAGATGGATATGATAGATAAGGATAAGGAAAACATTGGGTAACTTATTGATGAGTCTATGGCTTTATATTGTTGACTTGAGCATGTTACATTAATCTATTATAAAGAAGAGATTTGAAATTGAATGAGTAAATGTGGTTGGTAATTGAAGATTTCTATATACACTAAGCCAGTGCAGTGTATACCGAATGATAGTATTAACCGAGCTAGTTCAACAAGTTATCACCAACACATTTCTATATAAACTGAGTATGGATGAAAACATTAAATGCTAAGAACAACCGACTAAAATTGATGAGCTAGATATTGGTATGATTTTGAGATTAAGGATGAAGTTTGTTATGAGATCCATGACTAAAAAAATTCGGAGAAGATCTAAAGGATGAGATTGAAATGTATTAATGACACATCTTCTGAGGAAGGTTTAAGAGGCAAAATGAATGAAGAAGATTAAGCGGAAAAATCTAATGGTTGATATGAAAATGATTTACTTGTCTATATAAGAGATATGAGTTTCATTATTGAAACAAGATAGAAGAAGAAGACTACAGAAGATTTTGCGTGAAGACTATATTCATGCATGTCTGATCAAACTAGTTATTGAAGAACTGAGCTGCAGCATTTTACCGAGCATCAGAGAACCATTTACCGAGTGAAAGTAAGTTGAAGAATATTGAGGAAGTGAATTGATTAATGATCAGAGGATTTTTATGGGCTTAGCATAGATTTGAATATCTACAATTGAGTTGTATTTGAATCAAATCATTACTGTATCATTTTAACCATTGATTTATAAAATCTCTTAACCGAGTGGACTTAATCATCTTATATTCTGTCCTATGTCATTTAGAGAATGTACATTGTTATCTTGTTGACCCCATAGTGAATGCTGGTCAAAAGTTAATTTTTATTGATAAATCCTCTAACTAGGTTACACCTAACAGTGTGTATTGTAACCTTTAACAAGGTTGGGTCTTCACCAAGCTCACTTTAGAAGAGTGAATTATTTTGGGTTACCGGTCCCAGGTGGTTTTTCCCTTAACAAGGTTTCCACATTAAATCATTGTGTTATGTTTTTTTTTGTTATGATTATTTTTCTATCATACTTTACATATTGCATAGTTGATTTAGTTGGTAATCACAGTTGCTTAATTACTGGTAATCGGTAAAGTGAACAGACAGATTGATATTTTATGATATCGAGCTACATAATTTGGTTGAATTGTTTTGTGGAGTACATCTTTGTATTTGGGACTATAGGATAACTAATCTAACTGATTCACCCCCCCTCTCAGTTATTCTAGCAATTGGAATCAGAGCATATTGATTGCTTGGAAGAAATTTTTAAGGACTTGAGCAGAAATATTACAAGATGTATAAGAAGGAAGTGTCGAAGTTGAACAAAGACAACTTTACTGCATGGCAAAGCCAGATGAGACTTTAAATAGTTGGAATTAGAGAATCTTCTATACACCTATTGGAGAATGGCTACTTACAACTGAATGTTGGTCCTTTGACTCTTGATCAGTTGAGAGACCATCATGAACACAACATTACTATGATAGAGATTGATGTTTCTCTATCTGATGCTGAATTTGAGGATGTCAAGGATTGCACTATAGCGAAGAAAATGTTGGATAAACTTTCTCTAGTTTATGGTGGTGATGTGAATGTGATGAGAGCCAAAAATGAAAGCCTAAGAGGAAGATTCAATGACATAAAGATGAAGGAAGGAGAGAATATTACATAGTACACAAACCGAATCAAAGAGGTAGTTAATGCTATCTGAGGAGATGGTGGTATTATATTTGAGGACACATTGGTAAGTAAAATAATGAGAAACTTTTTTCCTATCTATGCAATCAAAATATCTGCTATTCATGAAATGAGGTCTGCACCTAATAGCACTCTCACTCTTGATAGTCTGATTGGAAAGTTAACAACTTTTGAACTTAATAATTTTGACAATAGTGTTGTATCGAGTGTTGAGTCTACTTTTATGTCTTCTCTAAAGATTGGTAAATCTAGCAATAAGCATAATATAAGGAATGAAAGTGATAGAAATACTAATGATGAGCTTGATGAACTTCAAGCACTTATGGCCCAAAGACTACAAAAAGGTAAAGGTAGATATAAGGGAAAGTTACCTTTAGCTTGTTTTAATTGTAAGAAGTTGGCCATATTACTACAAGATTTCCTAACATGAAAGAGGATGATAAAGACAAAGACTGATCTAGTGATGGGAAGTATGGAAGAAGAAACAACAAAGGTTACTCACACTACAACATAGACAACCGAGTGTTGGACTAAAACTGATTGAAGGATCTATGATTACAAGATCACTGAGAAGTTGTTGATTAGATATGTAATATGATTAAATCAGTATTATGTTGTCATTGATGTTAACTAGTTTGACAACACTTATCCTCTAAGTTACTACACGGAGACATCTGAAGAAAAGTGGAAAAGAGATGAAGAACAGAGAAATCTACATAAGAAAAGATGTACATGACATATGAGGATAAGGAACAAATTGAGTAACTTACTGATGAGTCTATGACTTGATGATATTGACTTCATTATGTTACATTCATCTATAATGAAGTATAGAGCTGAAAGACACAAAGTAGTGTTGTCGGTAAATGAAGCATTTCTAGTATACACTGACGAAGTGTAGTGTATACCAACTGCAATATTAATCAAGTAGTGTTCACTGACACATTTCTTTGTTAACTGAGTGGAACAGAATAAATTAAATGTTTAGTTAAGTCGATAAGATTGATGAGCTGGCAAGAGTATAACATCGAAGTAATAGATAATGTTTGTTACGCAGATCAACGGCTGACAAAATTCAAAGATGATCTAATGAAGAAAATTGAAATGTGTTATTGAAACAAGTATCGAGAAAGTTTAAGTAGAAAAATCTATGAATGTGATTAAGCGGAAAAATCTGATGGTGGAGAAGAAAACAATTTACTCGTCTATATAAGAGAACAAAATCTCTTTATGAAAATGCCGGGAAGAAGAAGAAGAAGTAGGATTATCATGTGAATAAAGTTTCATGCATTCTAATCATACTAGTTAGTGAGAACCGAGCTGCAGAGCAATTACCGAGCTACAAAGAGCAGTTACTGATAGATAGTAAGTTGATACGGTATTGAATCTGAAGTGAATTATTGATCAGAAGGATTTGAATGAAGTAAATATTGATTTGTAATCTGAAATTGAAGTTGTATTAAGGAAGGTCATTTTACTATTACATATTTAACCATTGTATACAGTCTAAATCTCTTAACTGGGTGGACTCTGAAAGTCTTATGATGTATCATTCATAGAATGAACATTCTTATCCTGTCAACCCCATAGTGAATGCTGGTTGGACGGTAACTTCTAGTCTAAAATCCTCTAACAAGGTCACACCTGACAGTGTGTTTTTAACCTCTAATAAGGTTGGGTCTTAACCAACCTCACTTCAGAAGAGTGAACAATTTTGGGTTGCTGGTCCTAGGTGGTTTTTCCCTTTATAGGGTTTCCACGTTAAATCTCTTGTGTTATGTGTTGATTGTGATATTTGTTTGTTATCATACTTTGCATGTTACATATTAGATTTGATAAGTAAATAGTTATAAGTATTAGACTGGTAATCGGTAAAAGCACATACAGTAAGAGTTATTATTGCTTACCAACGAGAAAAAATAGAAGAAATTGTTTTGGATTATACATTTTGTTTTGGGACATTGGATAACTGATTTACCCCCCTCTCAATTATTCTAACAATTGGTATCAGAGCATCATTTCTTGGAATAGAGTTTTAAGGACTTAAGCGTAAAGGTCTCAAGATGTATAAGAGGGAAGTACTGAAACTAAATAAAGAGAACTTTGTAGTATGGCGAAGTAGAATGAAGCTGCACATATCTGGAATTGGGAACTCAGCACTAGATCTGATGCAAGATGGCTACATACAACCACCCACTGGTCCCCTAACTGTTGATCAACTGAAGGATAAGCATGAACACAATGTTACTATGATGGAACTTCCTGCTGCCTATACCGATGCTGAATTTGAAGATATCAAGACATGTACAACTGCCAAAGGAATCTAGGATAAATTAGCACAAATCTACACTGGAGATTTGAATGTCAAAAGAGCCTGAGCTGAAAGTCTGAGAGGTAGATTTGATGAAATGAGAATGAAAGAAGGTGAGAACATTGTCCAATATTCAAATAGAATCAAAGAAGTGGTACATGCTATTAGAGCTTCTGATGGAGTAATTGATGATGAAACAATGATAAGAAAGATTCTCAGAACTTTGCTACTAGTTTATGCAATCAAGATTTCTGCAATTCATGAAACAAGAGCTACATCCAACCTCACTCTTGACACTCTGATTGGTAAACTTACAACCTTTGAGTTAAACAATTTTGATAACAGTGTTGTTCCTTTTGTTGAATCCACTTTCATGTCTTCTCTGAAGATTGGAAAGTCTAGCAGTAGTAAGAATTGTGATAGTGATGACAATACCGATGATGAACTTGATGAGCTTGAAGCACTTATGGCCAGAAGATTGCCCAAAGGAAAAGGAAGGTATAGAGGTAAGCTACCTTTAGCATGCTTCAATTGTAAGGAAGTCAGTCACATCACTGCTAGATGTCCATAGAAGAAATATGATGATAGATGCAAAGATTGATCTTAAGGAAGCTATGGAAGAAGAGTCAACAGAGGTTACCGACACAACAACAGAGACAACCGAGATGAAAAAGGCAAAAAGGTATGTTACATAACCAAAGATATTGAAATTGAATCTGATTCTGATGATGATATAGAAGTTGTATTTGTTGCTATGAAAGATGACTCAGAAGAGGAAGAGAAACATGAAGAGAAAACACTGATCTCTAAAGTAAGCAGAAATGATACATGGATCATAGACAGTGGCTGCACACATCATATGACCGGTGATGTAGAGAAGTTTGATCATCTTGTTGAATATAATGGAGGATCTATGAGAATGGGAAATGATGCACCTTGTATGGTAAGAGGTAAAGGCTCACTAATGATCAATGACAAATTACAATGTGAAAATGCATATTGGGTAGATGGAATGAAATATAATCTGATAAGTGTGGCTCAGCTGATAAATTCAGGCCACCGACTAGCTTTTGAGAGCAAAAAGGTGAAGATTTATGATGATGGAGGAAGACTTGTTGGAACTAGTACACAATCTAGAGTTAATCTATTCTATCTTGATATAGATCATTCTTCTTGTTTGTTAATAAAGGATGAAGATGCTTGGTTGTGGCACCGAAGGTTATGCCATGTGAACTTTGACAACATGATCAAGATTAGTAGAAAGAAAAGAGTTAGAGGATTGCCTAACTTGACAAAACCTGATCATGCCATGTGCCATGAATGTCAGAAAGGTAAGATGACTAAATCTAGTTTTAAAAGCAAGGACTATTCAACAAAGAAGATACTTGAGTTGGTTCATACTGACCTGTGTGGTCCTATGAGAGCTCAGAGCTATTCTGGTGATAGATATTTTATTCTTTTTGTTGATGATTATACTAGATTGATGACTATTATGTTCTTGAAAGAGAAATCTGAAGCTTTCAAAATGTTTAAGTGGTATAAAGCTAAGGTAGAAAAAGAAACCGGTAAGGAAATAAAGTACTTAAGATCTGATAGAGGAGGTGAATTTATCTTTGATGAATTTACTAAATTTTTCAATGAGCATGGAATCAAGAGGTAGGTATCTGCACCGAGGACCTCAACAAAATGGCATTGCTGAAAGAAGGAATAGGTCTATAATTGACTATGCTAGAACTTTGATGATACAGAAGAATGTTGCTCAAACATATTGGAGGGAAGTTGTCAGCATAGCTGTATATGTTCTTAACCAAGTACAACTGAATAAGGACTCCAACCAAACACCTTATGAACTATGGTTTGGACACAAACCTACTGTGAGTTATTTCAAAATTTTTGGAAGTAAATGCTTTATCTTGAAAGATGAGAGAAATGGAAAATTTGACTCTAAAGGAGATGAAGGAATATTTCTTGGATATTCCACTACAAGTAAAGCATACAAATGTTTGAATAAGGCTACAAATAAAATTGTTGAAAGTACTAATGTTCATGTTGATGAGTTTGATGACAAGTACATAGAGGAAAGTACAAAGGAACCAGAAGACTATGGTAGATTCACTTACATTGAACATCCAGAGTATCTACCAACATCACAAGCTGTATCAACTGGTCAACAGGGAAATAATGTAGTACAATAGACACCACAAACTGATGAACATGAAGAAGCTACCGAGCAAGAAAATGACCTTGAGTAGGATGAACAAGAAAGCAGAAATCAAGTCTTGGCTAGTTTTGTCAGGAGACATCATCCTAAAACACAAATCATTGGAGACAGACATGTTGGAATGCAAACCAGAAGCAAAACAAGACAAGGTACATGTCTAATTTGTGAATTTGAACCTAAAACTATGAAAGTTGCTTTAGAGAATGAAGAATGGGTTAATGCAATGAAGGAGGAAATAGAGAAAATAGAAAAGAACAAAACTTGGTCCTTAGTACCCCGACCAAAAGATAAGAATGTTATCGGTACTAAGTGGATATACAGGAATAAATTGAATGAAAATGGTGAAGTCACAAGAAATAAAGCTAGATTAGTATGCAAGGGATTTGCACAGGAAGAAGGCATTGACTATGGTGAGACATTTGCACCAGTTGCTAGATTAGGAGTTAGAATGCTACTTGCATATGCTGCACATAAGAAATTCAAAGTCTATCAAATGGATGTGAAGTCAACATTTTTGAATGGTATACTTGAAGAAGAAGTCTACATTGAACAACCTAAAGGATTTATTGATCCTGAAAATAAAGACATGGTATGTAGATTACATAAAGCCTTATATGGACTAAAGCAAGCACTGAGAGCATGGTATGAAAGACTGCATACTTAATTGTTAAGTATTGGATTTGTTAGAACAAGTGAAAACAACAATCTGTATGTGAAAGGTGATACTGATGATACTATTATCATTGCTGAAATTTTTGTTGATGATATTATCTTTGGTGGCTCAGATCTTGTCTGCAAGTTATTTGTTGATGAAATGCAAAAGGAATTTGAGATGTCTATGTTCGGAGAGATTAAGTTATTTCTTGGACTTCAAGTGATTCAACAGAGTGATGGTATATTCATCACACAATCTAAATACATAAAGGAAGTACTAAAGAAATTTGGCATGGAAGATGCTAAACCTGTGGGAACACCGATGGCTACTAGATGCAAATTGACAAAGGAGGATGAAACTACTGAGGTAAATCAGACACTTTACCGATCTATGATTGGCAAGTTAATGTACGTAGTTCACAGTAGGCCAGATATAGCACATGTGTTGGGAATTGTTGCAAGATTTTTTGCTAACCCTAGAGAATCACACATGATAGCTACAAAAAGGATCTTAAGATACTTGAAGAAAATAGAAAATTATGGATTATGGTATTCTAAGGAAGAGAAGTTTGAACTGAGAGTTTACACCGATGCTGATTGGGTTGGAAATGTGGATGATAGAAAAAGCACCATCGGAGGAGCATTTTTCTTTGGTGAAAGACTTGTAACCTCGACAAGTAAAAAGCAGGCTTATATTTCTTAGTCTACAGCTGAAGTAGAGTATGTTGCTACTGCTACCAACTATTCAAACATTACATATATCAAACAAGTGTTGGAAGGAATGAATGAGGTAATCACTAACACGGTGATTATAATTGTGACAACACTAGTGCTATTTATATTTCAAAGAATCATTTGATGCACTCTAAGACAAAGCATATATCTATTAAGTATCATTACTTAAGAGAACAAGTGTAAGAGAAGCAAGTAAAGTTGGAATTTGTTACATCTAAAGAACAACTTGGAGATATTTTTACAAAGCCCCTACCGAAGGACACATTTGAATACTTGAGGACTAGACTTGGGGTCTGTCCCCTGTCTATCCGTCACTAAGGTGATCTGGATGTTGCATCAGCCAATTTTTATTAGAAGATCATTCATGTTGATGCAACATAGTTCACACTTTGAATCATGTTGAAGGTTGTGATTAAGTTTGATAACTTGAATAGATGAGAAATTAGTATAAAAAGATACAGAGGAAGTACAGAACACCAGAAAGAGTTACTTGGTTACTACATAGCTGATTGTTTATTTATTTCTTTGGCATTGTTGTCAAAGGGAGAGATAAACATATGATTTTTCAAAGGGAGAGATAAACATATGAAATGTCAAAGGGAGAGATAAACATATGAAATGAAAAGGGGAGAGATAAACATATGAAATGAAATGGAACAAGCGCTAACGAAAATTATCTAAGGGAGAGTATTGAAGATCAGTTACAAAGAACAGAAGTAGGAACATGAGAACTAAAAAGATCACAAATACAGAAAGGTAAAGCTATATTACTCAATGCTAGTTTAGTAATGTAGTGATTAAACATATTAAGTCTATTCGACTTACAACATTTGTTCACAAAGTTGTAGAATGTATGTTTGGTATGTGTATGGTACATTTCATATTACTTGAAGTTTCCATCAATGCCAAAGGGAAAGATTGTTAGACTACAACTGATTTGGAATCTAATTGAAGGATCTGTGATTACAAGATCACTGAGAAGTTTTTGATTAGATATGTAATATGATTAAATCAGTATTATGTTTTCATTGATGTCAACTAGTATGACAACACTTATCTTGTAAGTTACTACACTGAGACATCTGAAGAAAAGTGGAAAAGAGATGAAGAATAGAGAAATCTACATGAGGAAAGATGTACATGACAGATGAGGATAAGGAACACATTGAGTAACTTACTGATGAGTCTATGACTTGATGATATTGACTTTATTATGTTACATTCATCTATAATGAAGTATAGAGCTGAAAGACACAAAGCAGTGTTGTCGGTAAATGAAGCATTTCTAGTATACACTGATGGAGTGTAGTGTATACCGACCACAGTATTAACTGAGCAGTGTTCACCGACACATTTCTTTGTTAACCGAGTGGAACAAAATGAATTAAATGTTTAGTTAAGCTGATAAGATTGATGAGCTGGCAAGAGTATAACATCGAGGTAATAGATAATGTTTGTTACGCAGATCAACAACTGACAAAATTCAAAGATGATCTAACAAAGAAAATTGAAATGTGTTATTGACACAAGTACCGAGAAAGTTTAAGCAGAAAAATCTATGAATGTGATTAAGCGGCAAAATCTGATGGTGGAGAAGAAAATGATTTACTCGTCTATATAAGAGAACAAAATCTCTTTATGAAAATGTCGGGAAGAAGAAGCAGCAAAATTATTGCGTGAATAAAGTTTCATGCATTCTGATCATACTGGTTAGTGAGAACCGAGCTGCAGAGCAATTATTGAGCTACAAACAGCAGTTATTGATGGACAATAAGTTGATACAGTATTGAATCTGAAGTGAATTATTGATCAGAAGGATTTGAATGAACTAAATATTGATCTATAATCTGCAATTGAAGTTGTATTAAGGTAGGTCATTTTACTGTTACATATTTAACCATTGTATACAGTCTAAATCTCTTAACCGAGTGGAATCTAAAAGTCTTATGATGTATCATTCATAGAATGAACATTGTTATTCTGTCAACCCCATAGTGAATGCTAGTTGGATGATAACTTCTAGTCTAAAATCCTCTAACAAGGTCACACCTGATAGTGTGTTTTTAACCTTTAATAGGGTTGGGTCTTAACCAACCTCACTTCAGAAGAGTGAACAATTTTGGGTTGCCGGTCCCAGGTGGTTTTTCCCTTTACAAGGTTTCCACGTTAAATCTCTTGTGTTATGTGTTGATTGTGATATTTGTTTGTTATCATACTTTGCATGTTACATATTAGATTTGATTGGTAAATAGTTATAAGTATTAGACTGGTAATTGGTAAAAGCACAGACAGTAAGAGTTATTATTGCTTACCGACGAGCAGAAATAGAAGAAATTGTTTTGGAGTATACATTTTTTTTTGGGACACAGGATAGCCGATTCACCCCCCTCTCAGTTATTCTAACACTGAGATCACAAAGATAAGGGAAAAAGGGCATGTTACTTTGCAGAAGAAGATGACTCTGACATCGACACTGATGATGATATTGAGGTGGTGTTTGTTGATGTAATCAACTGAAAATGGACAAAGACAATTTAATGATAAATCAAAGAAAATCAAAGCAAATTAGGAACAAGATTGAAGCAATTGAATCACAATGCATAATTAGCCAATCAAAATTAAAATAAAATCTTAATTTGAGATAAATCAAAATCAAGAGCATTTTAATAAAGTAAAATCAAATCAATGTGCAATTAATTCTATTAATTGTCTAGTTTTGAATTAAATCAAATTCAACCCATTCAAGGGGTACATGGCTAAATAAATTAGTTTAAATTAATTAATAAATCCTAATTTCCTTCAACAACCACAAAGGGAGGAAATTCAATCAGCTAATAGGATTTGAGAAAATGCATTCACATGGATCAAGCCAAATTCAATCTTAAACACTCAAAGTGAAAGAGAATCTTGTCCATTGATCTTGTCTACTTGTCCCAAGCTTTGAGGACACAAAATTTACATTTTCTTCAAAGGGTGGAACCAAAGACTCAACTCAAGCTTAATCATGATCAACATAACTACACCCCCTACCATTGCATAAATCTATAAAAGGGAGACCAAAATCACTCATAATTCATAACCACACATCTGAGAATTGCATAGAACCTCTTGTGAATTATAGCTAGAAAGGCATTTTAGGAGCTTAATTAGTATTCAATTTGAGTATAATTGTTAGCTTTAGCTTAATCTTTATCATTTCTCATTTTAGGACTGTCATTAATGATAGCTTGTTGAGAGCTTCTATTAACACTCTTAGATAGAGAGCCAAAGGATGCTCAATTGATCTTTCATTTGCTAAATAGTTTCTATATTGTGGTTTATTTAGTTACTATTTCATTTATTGTCAATACTAATTCTATGAAGGTACATTCCCTTGTATACAAAATGGTTCCCACCGTGGGGCAGGATGCTTCACTTTACTAAACAGTCAAAATTATTTCATTTCTCAAAATTTTGCATGTTTTAACTCTCATGTTTTTCAGGAAACAATGCTTTTAAAAGCTGAAATGGCGCTTCTACACATTTAAACAGTGCTTTCTAGCACTATTTCAATGCTTTCACAACAAAGTTGTGTGCCTTTGCATTGATCCACAACACTTTTAATCCTTCTATCTTCTATCTCTCATTATCACAATGCCTTTGCACGGATCTACAATGCTTATTCCCTGACCTCTGAGTGCTCCTACCAATCTACTGAGCACTAATACTGCATTTTTACCACCTTTGATATAGTCGACAATGCTTTTATTAGTCATTTGTGCCCTTTTTGAATTTACTAACATAGTTGAAACAACACTTTTAATCATATTAGCAACACTTTTAAGTAGTAAAATAATGCTTTTAAGCATTATAGAAGCACTTTTGCATAAACCTTTATTATGCATTATTTGACTATGGTAAAATGATTTTCATGACTCTGTAGGATGTTTGATCACAGAAAAGTAAAAAAACTAGAGTGTAGATTCAACCAAGAAGGGAAGGATTTGAGTAGGAAAATCAAGAAGGAGAACTTTGTTCACATTAAATCGGTTCTTGAGGATTCACCAGAGGAGGAAAATCAAGTTTATGAGAACTATCTTAAAATTGTAGAAGGATATAAAACTAATTTTGTATCACTTAATTGGATTTTCTCACCTTAGTTCAAGATTTTCTCACCTTAGTTCATGTTTTTCTTAAAATTTTCAAATAAGGCCTTAGATTCAATTCAAACTTTGCTTCTTCAATTTTGTTTTTGTTTTCCTTCATTGTGGTTGTTTTTGTTGACTAATTTTGTTGGAGGAAAGTACATTGGAAAGGAACTATAGCCAAGGTATTGTAAAAATGACAAAAATCACTCAAAAATGCCCCTAGCCTATGCTAGCTACAAGGAAAGGTAAGCCTCAAACTAGTGAATATTTTCCCTTAAATTGTGGCATTTGTGCATTTGAAAATCTAGTAATTAAAAAATAGCCTATCTTTGTTTGTAAAGTTTAGCATTTAGGCCTATGCTCTTCACTTCTTCTAGTGAATTAAAATGCCAAAGGTTTTGAACTTTTTAATAAAGAAGAAAGGTTGAGGAAATCAAGCACATAAAATCAAAGCCCCTTGTTTGTAGAAGAGAGTAGAAATACTCAATTCTCTATAGTTAGTGGGTGAGGTAATTAAACCTTGTTTATTGTGTTTGCAAAATTAATGAAAAGTTAGGGATATGCTCTTCACCTTTTGGTGAATCAAATTCCTAAAAACTGATTCTTTACTCCATTTTCTTGCTTATCATGAACATGTTAGAACATTAGTGGGCTCGCCTCCTAAGAAATTGCCTTAATGAGGTTGGTGTGAGGGACAACCCAAAGAGGGATACGTTTTCCTTTACCATGAGAATCCACCCACTATAAAATAAAACACATACATCCTTAATGGGGTGTGTGACAAAAGGATAATAAATTTTTGAACCTCCTCGAGTAGTCCTCACAGATTGCGCAAAACTTTGATATACTGGTGGTGGGAGGCCCCTTAACATACTTAGGGGATGAAAGTTTAGGATCCATTTTGAATGGAATACTGATTAAATCCTTGATAAATTAGAAAGACCACCTTATTAGAGCCATGTTTATGAACCAATCTTGAGCTAGGTAGGTGCTCAAAGTTTCTTTTTGTGCAAAACCTGTGACAATGTTCTTTCAAATCAAACATTTTGTGTTAGTGGGTAAAAAGAGACAAGTGAATGTGTGATTGTTGTGTTTCAAATACATAAACAAGTGAGAGAGATATCCATTGAAAGTTCATCTTACATTTTTAATCTCTTCAATTTAAAATCAACAATTATCAAATCAAGGATCACCTCAAATCAAACCCTTGTTGGATGCCAATTGCCACGCGGTCCCACACATATAGGGTATCTTTACAAGGAGATAAAACTTGTGTTGCCAACAAAGCACATGAAGAATACCAAATTCCTTTTAGAGGCCAAGACCAAGAAGATATTTTCCCCAACATGTTTGAAGAAAGGCTTGGAGAGATGGATAGAAACTCCAATTTTAATAATTACCACCATGGAGGGAATAACACTAACACCAATAATGCTAATCCTACTCCTAAAGAAACACTCAAAGAAAGAGTTGCAAGATCAGCCCAAGATGATGAATTGCTAGAAGTCTATTGGAATTAGGAGAGATAGGTACTGAGAGGGGAGGGGTGAATCAGTGCCTTCAAAACTTTAGTTGCAAAACCTTTCTGATCTATAACTGAATACTGTGATAACCGATCAAAATAACTTGAATCTAATTGCATAAATCAATCATCTAGTTAACTTAAGAAAGTAAACAATATGAAATCAATATGACAATCACATAACACAAGTATTTTGGTAATGCAGAAACCCTTGTTAGAAGGTAAAAACTGCGGTGGGGATGACACCCACAAATTCTTCACTACTGCAGATAGAAAAGGTTTGCCTGTTAAGGCTACAAGTTTTGATCACTTCTGGTGATCTTACCCTATTAGGAGTAACATATTAGATCAGCTAGATCTACCTAGTTATAGGATTTAACAACACTATATGAAGTGTGTACTCGGTTAAGAGATTTATACAAAGACTGTTAAGTCTACTCTGTTAAGAGATTTATCAAAACTCTATCACAATTGTCAAAAAGTAATAGGTAAATTATCTGCTAGTTGACAAATCAATTGTCTGAAATAGATCTATAAGTTCTCATCAAAATATCACCTTATTTGTGATGGTTCTCTGTCTGATCTACTCGGTTGCCTTATCTGATTCTGCTCAATCTAAAAACCTCTGTACTTTGTTCTGCTCGGTAAACTGATTATCTTGAAGATAGGAAATTTCTTCAAGTGCCCCATGATTCATATATATCAGTTCAACAACCTTATAAAATGGTGCAAACATATACAATATATAGTGTTCTATTTTGCCGCTTAAACAAAAATTAGGTTACAAAAGAAAATCATAACCCTAAGATCTATAGTGCAAAATAACCTAGATCAACTAATACAAATAAGATAATCATTGCATTTAATGAATATCTTTTACAATAAATGCTCCTCAATCTTGGTAAACCATTTTATGATTTGTTATAACCATTTGCATAGAATAATGTGCCATTTCTGATTACTATGCCATTTCCTGTGATAATCAGTAAACACTGTATAATCTGCTCAGTGTTTACTGACCGTTGGTGTTAGTGTCACTGGTGCTCGGTTAACTATGTGATGCTCGGTGTAAGGCTTTACCGACTGCTCTATCTTACTTCTAGTTACCAACTGTCTCAATGTAAATAACCAACCGACCTGTTTACTATCCTTTGATAGTAATGACAACCTAAAATGCTCAATAGAGATTAACAATCTCCCCCCTTGGCATTAGTATCAAAACTTCATAATGTATATAGAAAAAATGTTTCTATATATCCCTTATATCTCCGCTATATACATATCCACTACAAAAACTTCTAAGTACAAAAGTACTCCCCCTCTATGCATGCTCTCGGTATTATGTAATATACATATCAAAAATATATTATTTGGCATATACATGTTTCCCCCCTTTTTGATAATAATGCCAAATACCAAAAAAAAATATGTAATGAATACTTACATCTTATCAAAAATGTTCTGATGGGTTTTCTTCATAGACTCCAAGAGGTTTTCCCATTCCTCTTTCAAGTTGGTAAGAGCAATTTGCTCAAGACCGACTTGTGCATGCATGTCAAAGATATTTTCCAACACCAAAATCTCTAGTGTTGCCACAAGTTTCTCACCTTTGACAGTATGTGTTTCAAAAATCTTCAGGTAAGGAGTGAGTTCTTTCTGTAACTTTGTGACCTGATCGGTGATGTGCACTTCCTATTTCCTTAAGTTTTCTATCAGCCACCGGAGTTCCTGAACTCGGTTAATGTGCTTTAAGAAAGTAGTTGGCTCGGTGATAGCTACTTGTGTACTCAACTTGATTTCTTCTTCTAAACCTTTTATCTTTTCACTGATTTCTACAGTGAAGGTGTCTGTAGTACAAAGCTTTATTAGCAGTTGACAAATTATCTGGGTGATAGATTTTACCTCGGTAATGACCTCAGATAATTTCACCTTGTTCAGTGCCACTTCAGTGCTAATGCTTTCTACCAATTTTTTTTGAATCTTTGACTCTGCCCATTCTTCTATTCTTTTTTCTGTATCTATATCAGGGGCATTGATTTTGTCAGTGAGGTTGGCAAGTTGATCTAAAATGGGAGTATTCTCATCAATGTTTGTTTCTAGTACTATCTGTTGTAGAATATCCCTTACATCATTTAACACTTCTTTACATTTTTGTTCTTGCCTCAATTTTTCTTGTGCCACTTTCCTCAAACATAACTCCCCATACCGACTTAGTTCCTTAGGGCTTAGAGTTCTTGGGTCACATTCGGGTATAACAATAACTTCATCAATGGTGACTAGTCCTTTGGCTTTCTTCTTTTTCTTCTTCAAGGCTAGAGGTGACTTCTTTTCACTTACAACAATAGATTTTTCTTCACTCCTCGGAGTATCCTTACCAGTTGACACTATATCATCCTTCTTCTGCTCCTCGGTAGATTGAGTGGGAGTCTCGGTGGTAGTGTTAGGTTGGTTCACCTCGGTTGACTTGGTTTCTTCAGGTTCCTTCTATTCTGAAGACTATGCCTCTATTTTGAAAGGTTCATTTGTATCTATAGGTTGCTCAGGTGCTTGAATCTCAGTTGTATCTTTGGTTGGTTTAGGATGAGAGACATCGGGTTGTACTTGTGAAATTATTTTTGCGGCCTCTGCAAGTATAGGTAGTTCACCTGGTAGAGATGTACACACATTGTCAGTGTTTAATGCTTCATCTTTGTATTGTGTTATTATTACATCTTCATCATCCTTATCATCAGGATCACCATTAGTGATGTCCTCAATGAGTGCATCATCATCAATTTTCTTTTGCAAGTGGATCTTAGCTTGATTCGGTGCATCCTGTGAAATTTTGATTTCTTCCTTTTTCTCGGTGATATCAATTACCTTAGTAACTAATATACCGGTGTCTTCTATTTCCTTTCCTTTATTATCATCAATGAAAATACTTTTACCTTTTGAACTATGTCTCTTTTTAGACAGTTTCAAGAATGCTTCCTGTTCAGCTTTCTCTTCTGCTTTCAAAATTGATGTCCATAGGGACTCACATATGACATCCATATCATCTACATTCTCATCCATAATCTGCATAGCTCTATTCTTGACTAAAAATATAAGCTGATACCTTGTCATGTATTCACTTACCTCAGCATAGCTAAAGTGTGTGGCTGCATGGCTTAGAGAGCGTTCTCTTCTTCTTTTCTCCGTGTCTAGAGCAATAGCCCATCTTTCACTTATTTTATCATCAAGTTCCTTCAGCAGTTGGCATGCAAATTCCATTGGTACTCTTTTGAACTTGATCATCATTTGAACAATAGCATGTTCTATCTTTGTCTTATCCTCAATTGACATGTTAAATTTTCCTATGCTTGGATCATTAAGATTTCCATTCTCAATAATATCTTTAGTTATTTCTTCTATGGTACTATCCCTATTATGAACTAGCTTAAATTGATCAGGATCATTTTCAGTGTCAGTCTCCTCTATGTCTTCCTTACTCCTTATGTATTTCCTCTTTTTCTTCGGTGGTTCAGCTGCTTTCTTGTTCTTTCTCTTGATGTATTTCTTCGTCGGTGTAGCTTCTCTTCTTTTTGCAACTTTTTCTACTTCTTCTTTCTACTTGGTTGATTGAGCTACAGTTGCTGAACGTGTCCTCATTCCTTCAGGTTCTGGTAGCTGAATATCTTGTTCATAGTTGTGGGAAGTTGAGTTTCTTCTTCATCATTGGTGGGAGGAACCGGTGTGTTATCCTTTTCTTTGTCTGACTCGGTCTCCTCGTTGTCATAGGGTTTATCAACAAGTTGTTGTGTGTGTGAAAATTATACCTGATCTGTAGACACAACACTTCAGTAAAACATTAGAGGTTAGCAATAATCGAAATCATGCAATAAATGAAAGATAAACTAACCAGGCGATGTACTGCCTTCTAATAGGTGCGAGTATGATGTTCTCAGATTGTATCAAGATCAGTGACCTTGACGACACCTAAATGAAGGATTTGAATGCAAAACTGATATAAATATGAATGTAATTAATCTATTGTTTTGGATTTTAGATGCAATGATATGATGAAAACTGATATGAATGTAAAAACCAAATTGATCTCACAATAGCTTTGATTCGCAATAAGCTTTGATTCTCTAGATAGCAATTCTTCAGCGTGATTATGCAAAATTATGAGATGATTTGAGATGAGCTGAAGCCTTAATTTATAGAAATCTAGGGCTTTAGGGATGCATGGAAGAAAGCCATAAATCACTCAAATAACTCAGGTTGATTTTTGAGTTATTTTAAAATAAAGATAATTTAATTCACAAAAACATGCAAATCATGCAAAAACAACTTTTTGACTCAAATTAGAAGTTTAGATCAACTTTAAAACTCAAAAATGATGTTGAGTTCCAAAAAGTCAATAACTTGCATTGATTTTCTGATTTGGAGTTTAATTGCTCTTTGATTGTGCACATGGATAATTATGAATTAATAAATAAATAGAGTGATATTCTCAACTTAACTGATTTTGGAAAATAAAACAATTGATTTATGGGTTAATCAATCATTTAATCAAACTTTTATTCAAAAATAATATTATTCAAAATTGACAACTTGCTTTAATTAATTAAATAAGAATTTAATCAATTAATGAAAGGAATTTTGATTTATTGTCACATTTAAATAATAATAATTAAGAATAAATATAATTAAATTCAATTAAATAATTAAGTGGCATAATTAAATCTAATTAATTAAATATTGAGAATATTCAATTAATCAAACTTTAGGATAAATTAGATTTATCGCCAAATAATCATTAAATCAAAGATAATTATGATGATTAGGAATATTACTAGGAATATTCCCCGATGCAGAATTTAGGATAATCAATTATGATTTGATGATGTTCAGATGTGCCTTTGGTTAGGACTTTGATGTCGATTTTGTTCGATATGTTGATATAGAAGATTAATGAACTTATAGCCCATTTTTGGGGTATTACATTTTGCCCCTCTTTGAATTACTGTGCAAAGCGCAGTGGTTCAAAGATAGTCTGTGTTTGATAAAGATATGAAACTGATTCAAAATTGATAATTGATATGAGACAAAAATTGGTTAAAATTGATATGAAAATAATAGGTCCTGAATGACCAAAGATAATGTTAACTATAGCAACGATGAACCAATGAAACAAAAGCGTCAAAATGCCTGATTCCAAACCTTATGATTGCAAAGAAGTGAGTGACCGATTCTAGACTCGATTTTTTTAGAAGAACCACGTTGGTATCACATCTGAACCCTTTAGTTACCGAAGAACCAAGGAAATAACACTAATGAACCGATGGTTGCGAAAAGTTGATATAGTTTACAAGATTAAGAGAATACCAGATTGATATGGATCTCAATGAATCTGATATGCCCCGAGTGATGATTGATTTTCCCTGAGTGATGAGGACTTTTGATGAATCATCAACTAGACATGGTTGTTGTCTTGATTACTAAGGAAAGATATGATTTCAGAAAAGATATGATTTCAAATTAGATTATAGACTTTGAATGATGTGCAATACCATGCCCCCTTCGGGATTAAAATTGAAATCTGACAAGAAAAGTTAGCGTTGATAGTTTAGAAGCATGTTAATTGATTTGAGAAGTGGTTAAACGCGTCTAGGAACACATTCTACATCATTTAGAGGTCCAGATGACCAAGTTTGACTAGGTTTGACCATGAGCTGACCATAGTTGACCCAGTTGAAATTTTGATAGTTTGATGGAAGATAATTAGTTAAGTTGAAAAATAGATTTCTACTATGATTGAAGGTTGATTATGCAAGTAGTTAATAATATAAACAATCTTAGATTTTGATTTTGATCCCGAAAAAGGATTCTACTTGTTGTTTCGTTGGAGGAACCTTCATGTGAGATTCAACTCTTATTAGATTTGAAGATGCGATTTGAAGAATCATGTAAGCATTGAAGTTTAGCCAACCATTGTGAGATCATGTGAACATGCAAAAATGCAAAGAGACATGCAGAATGAAATGCAACCTAGGACCTAGGACCTACTCAATGATCATATGTTGATTTGTTATCATCATTGAACTTTTAGGTAACTGGATAAATCAATACAATGCCCACTAGCTATTAAACCATAGACATATGAATATCTATTTGTATGCACAAGAATCAATACAACACCCATTGGTCAACAACCATGGATATATGAATATTGATTTGTTTTCAAAATGTCAGATTAGATATAAGCACCAAGGCATAAATGCTAGGATGACCTAAATATCATGTCCATTTTGATATAGCAATTTGTATAAGCATCAAAACATAAATGTCGTGATGACCAGAATACACCTTGCGGTTTAAACACATCAAACAGTCAAGAGATTATTCTAAATCCAATGTGAATTACCCGTAGTGACCTTTTATCATTCACATCCTTAGGCAAGATCGCATTTCATAGGAGGAGAAAGAACTCACTCAAAAAGATAATAGTTAGATCAAACTTCCTTGAATTTTCTGGGTATCAATGGTCGAGGTACGCATGGCCATCCAATTCAAGATAGAGGCGCTTACACTCGGACACCATTTCAATCCACAATTTCCAAAGTTGTTAGATTTTCACATACAAGAAGAAAATAAAGAAAAGATTATGCCCCTAGTCATTACTCTCTAAATCCTATAAAAGACATCATCGAAGCGCTCGAAGGGACACAATATGCAAAAATATCAATGTGAATCAGTAAGCATACAAGGAGATAAAAGCATGTAAAAAGAATAGATTGTTTTCAGTTGAGTTTTGATGTTTGATTGCGTTGTTGATGCAAAATCCTTTCTGGAGACAAGAGTAACTGACTGACTCACATGAAGCTTCAAAGGACTCTGACTAGATATGATACATCTAAGATATACTAGAGACCATAGGAAATGACTGTGATTTCCCCCAAGTGTTAAACATTGATAGGATACATACACTTGAGCTGATTGGTGTACAAACTGACTTATAGAAACAAATTGGGAGATATGTACAAACTAAAGCAAGACTGAAAGCTGAGAAAGACCAAGATTGCATTGATAGATGGAGCATTTTGGAACAAGTGGCACCTGTTTGCCGAGTTTTCACCATCTTGGCAGAGATTCTATTTTTTCTACCAAGGCGCCTGTTTCTAGGTTTTCAGCAAGGCACTTTTTTTCTTTTTCTCATTTTTTTGTATTTTTCATTTTTCCAATTTTTTTTTTTGTACTTTTGATATCTTTTTATTTTTTTGTGAATCATCAAGGCGCCTATTGCTAGGTTTTCACCAAGATGTTCATTTTTTCAAGACTTTTTCTGATTTTTTTCAGGACATTTTACCATAGACTGAATGCCTTAGGTGTAGAATTTCTTCAGATGCAGAATGTTGATTGGTTCTCAGAGTTGTTCTCCTTCAGTCGTTGAGAGTTGATAGGCACCAGAGCCAAAAGTAGTAGTGATTAAAAAGGGACCCATCCAGTTGGGTTCAAACTTCCCCTTGCATTCTCGATGTGATTGATTTTTAGGATTTTCTCTCAAGACTAGATCACCAACTTGAAATTCTCTATGTCTGACTTTCTTGTTGTAACCTCTAGACATTCTCTTCTGATATACTCTGAGATGATCATATGCTGCTTGTCTATGCTCATCTAGTAGTTCAAGTTCTTGCAACCTAGACACTCTGTAGTCATAATCAGTTACCAGACCATGCATTCTAATTCTTAGTGATGGGATTTCAACCTCAATAGGTAGTATCACTTCAAACCCTTTAAAATAAAGTGAAAGGTGTAACCCCAGTAGGCATTCTGATACTTGTTCTATAAGCCCAAAAAGCTGGATTGATCATGAGATGCCAGTCTCTTCCTATTTTATTAACTATTCGGTGTAAGATTTTCAATAGATTCTTGTTAGAAGCTTCTGCTTGTCCATTCCCTTGAGGATAGTAGATAGAAGACCAATGTTGTGTGATCTTGAATTTGGCACATAAATCATCTAGGTCTTTGTTCTTGAATTGGCCACCGTTATCTGTGATTATGGAATGAGGTATCCCATATCTGCATATGATATAGTTCAATATGAAAATAGATATTTTCTTTCCAGTTGCTTGTGTCAAAGGGACTGCTTCTACCCATTTTGTAAAATAATCTGTAGCTGTGATTATATGGGTATGTACATTGGAAGAATGAGGATGAATCATCCTGATAAGATCAAATGCCCATTGATGGAATGACCATTATGTTGTAAAGGGGATTAGATCCCCCCCTGGGGCATGAATTAAGTTGCCATGTTCCTGGCATTTTTGACAATTCTTAGCAAATTTGATAGCCTCTTTCTCCATCTCAGGCCAATAGTACCCCGCCCTAATAATTTTTTGAGCTAGTGTTAAATCATTCAAGTGTGACCCACAAATACCATCATGGACTTCCTCTAATGCATGTTGAGACTCTTCCCATTCTAAACATCTAAGTAGCGTACCATCTAGACCTCGTTTGTATAGATCATTACCAATGATGACATATCAGGAGGCATTATGGATAAGGTATCTCTTTTCATGGTGGTTGAAGGTATCGGGAATGATTTGGTCTTTGAGATAGGAAAATAGGTTTTTGTATCTGGATGAATCATGACCTACAACGGTGCAAATCATGCGGGTTTCGAGGGAGTCATATGTAGGATAAGATAGTGCTTCCACCAGGAACTCATAGCGTAGCTCATGTTCAGGCTGCTTTAATAAAGTAGATAGTGTTGCCATTGTATCGGCAGCCTTGTTCTCCATTCTAGGAATTTGCTTAAATGTGATAGATATGAAATACTTCTTTAAATCATCTACCATTCTCTTGTAAGGAATGAGCTTTTCATCTTTAGTTTGGTACACATCATTGACTTGATGAATAACAAGTTGAGAGTCTCCATGAATGTGTAGCTCTGTCACTCTCCACTCAATTCCTAGTTTCATACCATTCAAAAGGGCTTCATATTCTACAATATTGTTTGTGCAAGGGAAATTTATTATGAATGCTTTTGGGATTGAGTATCCTTGAGGAGTTATGAAAAATATGCCTACTCTAGATCCATTCTATGTATAGGAGCCATTAAAGAATAATTGCCATTCTCTAGAAGAAAGAGTCATGATAGAGGAATCTAGAAATTCCATTTGCATTGGTGTATTATCAATCATAGGTGCATCTACTAATTTATTAGCAATAACCTGCCCTTTGATAGCTTTTCATTCCACATATTCAATGTCAAATTCACTTAAGAGCATAACCCATTTAGCTAATCTACCTGTGAGGGCAGCTTTGCTTAGTAGGTACTTGAGGGGCAAAATTTTAGCTACCAATTGTGTGGTATGAGCTAACATGTAGTGTCTCAGTTTCTATGATCCAAAGATCACAGCTAGACAAGCTTTCTCAATCATTGAATAGTTCTTCTCATATGAAACCAATGTCCTACTGATATAGTATATAGCTCTTTCCTTTTTGTTCTCATCGTGCTATGCTAGCAATACCCCCAGTGATGTATCTATTGTGGAGACATATAAGATCAATGGCTTCCCATGAATAGGAGGCATCAAGATAGGAGGATTTGATAGATACTTCTTGATATGGTCAAATTTTTTCTCACATTCTTCATTCCATGAAAAGGTCACACCTTTATGTAATGTTTTTGTAAAAGGCTATGATATGTTCGCTAGCTGTGATATGAATCTTTTGATAGATTGAAATCTTCCTTGCAATGTCCTCATCTGACTGATATTCTTAGGGGGTTGCATCTCCATTATAGCCTTTACTTTAGTTGGATCAACTTCAATGCCCTTCTTTGAAACTATGTATCCTAAGAGCTTTCCAAAAGTGACACCAAAAGCACACTTCTTAGGATTTAGTCAGAGACTAAACTTTTCCATTCTATCTAGGATCATGCTCAAGTCCTTTAGATGTTCAATTCTAATCATAGATTTTGCTAATGTATCATCAATGTAATCTTCCATAGTTCAATGCATCATGTCATGGAAAATAGATGTCATGGCTCTTTGATATGTAGCACCAGCATTTTTAAGCCCAAATGGCATGACATTCCAATAGAAGGTGCCCCATGTAGATGTGAAAGTAGTTTTCTCTTGATCCTCTGGAGCAATTTTTATTTGATTATATCCAGAGAAACCATCCATTAAGGAATACATCTTGAAACCCGTAGTCATGTCCACTATCATATCAATGTTAGGTAGTGGAAAATCATCCTTAGGGCACGCTCTATTCACATCTCTAAAGTCTGTGCACACTCTGATTGAACCATTTGGTTTAGAAAAAGGTACAATATTGGAGATCCACTCTGCATAGTCAATAACTCAGATGAATCCAGCTTTCAGGAGCTTCTCTAATTCAGCTTTTACCAAGAGTGCAACATGAGGATGCATCTTTCTCAATTTTTGCTTGACAGGTTTGACATTTGGAGATAAATGATGCATTATGAGATTAGGATCCAATCCTGGCATATCTGAATATTTCCATGCAAAGTTGATCTTCTTCTCTATTAGGAATGTTGTAAATTTTTGCTTCTCTTCTTCTGATAATGATTGTGCGACATGTACCAATTGTGGTTCCTCTATTGTACCCAAATTGATAGATTAAGTGGGCTCAATTAGAACTGGAGATCTGTCCTATAAATGACTTGGAAGGACATCAAATATCTCATCTTTAGGCACCTTAAAGAGGTTTTCACCTTCAGATATGTCTTTTATTTTTACTTTTGTAGGTTCTGAGACTACCACAAAGTGGTTTTCACCCTTAGAACTCTTTTTCTTTTTATTTTTATTCTTATTTTTTTGACTAAGATACTTGATGTCCGAATCCATCATGCTAATGCTCGGTTCACTGATGGAAGTCCACATAGGCTCAACTGCATTGAGGTAGCAAGCAAGGGCATAGTCATTCAAGAAGGTATAAATACCATGGCTTAGATTTGTGGAGGTTTGATCAATAAGTTCTAGATATTGGATAGTCAAAGTGGGGAAAGATTGGGAGATAGTGTTTACAGATATGGATATGTCATCATTGGTCCTAACCTGATGCTCAAGTTCAAAGGTGATATTAAAACTTAAGACATTCAATTTGTGAATAGGCTCAATGTCATCATGGGAGTCCAATTCTACCATAGGTGGATCAGACTTGATAGATTCATCATTTCGCTCTAGACTTACATTGGGATTAGGTGCATATTGGTGAATAACTTCAACATGTTTCTCTGTAATAAGCTCATCTTCATCTGGTTCTGGAATGGCTTCCCATTCATAGTCATTTGATTCAACTTCTGATTTAGGATCTCTAGGAAATCTTAGAACATGAGTAAAGTTAGGGTGAATACCCCAAGAAGGGTTACCCTCAGATTCTGATTTGAATTCATACTCATGGGAATCTATCTCAGAATCACTACCACTTCCCTCTTCTTGATTGTTTTCAAGATTAGCTGGTTCTTGTGTTGCAACTATCTCCTGATTAATAGTAGGTTCTTGTGTTTCTACTACATTAATTCTTTTGATTGGATCATCTTTATCATCAAGAAGGTCTTTCATCTCTTTAGGCAATTTTTCATAGGGGATGAGTTCTGAGCTATCTGAATCACTATCTGATGGTTCTATTTCTTCTTTCTTAAGAAGAGGTTCTCCTAGTGCAATCTTCTCTATGACATGAGAGCAATTACCTTTGAGGTGATAGGGTTTCTTCTTAAAGCCTAAGCCAACTTTGTCTTTATTTTCTCTACCAGTATGTGGGAGAGGTGCCACGAGACCTGTCCCTCTGACTCCTAGAGGTCCTTGACCTGGATATCCCATCTTAGCTATCAATTTATCTCTTGGACCATATGACTTAGAAGGGAGTTTGGATATTGTAGAGTCACTGGTTTGAACAACTTGAGATTCAAGTTCATCTTTGTATAGCCATGGTAGCACAGCTTCATCCTGTTCAAACTCTTGCTTGAATACTTGTTCTGCTACAAAATTCTTTTTATATGCTTCAAGAGGTTCTTTAAAGTTTGGTTTGGATTGTTTCAAAGATTTCCCATAAGACTTAGGTGAGATAGGGAGAGATGTCAAAGATAATATTGGCTCGATGGTATATTCTCCCATACTATTTTCTTTGATATTGACTTCTTTTGCAAGATCTTCCATTTTTGATGTGGATGCTTCTTTAGTTGGTTCAATGGAAGATTCTTTGTTATTAGGTACAAGCTTATCTACACTTTCCTTCAAGGTGTTGCAAGTTGTATTCAGATTTGCAGGGATAGTAACCTCTACTCCTTCATAAGGAAACTTCAAACATTGATGGTATGTAGAAGGAATAGCTTGCATCTCATGTATCCATGGTCTCCCTAGAAGAATGTTGTAGGCCAAAAGTAGATCAAGCACTTGACAGATGGTATCTTTGATAACTAGACTTTCTCTAATAGGTAAGACAATGGTGCCTTTAGAAGATCTTTCTTGTTCATCATAGGCTTTGATAGTTATTTTCTTTCTAGGATCAATAGCCAATTCTGAAAATCCTAATTGTGTGATCAAGCTATAAGAACAAATGTTTAGGCCAGTGCCCCCATCTATCAACACATGTTTGATCCTATGGTTCTAGATCAAGACCTCTATATGCAAAGGCTGATTTTGTGGGTGACTCAAGGAGTTGTCATCTTCCTCTGAAAAGGAGATATATTGCGGAGATGTAAGATGTCCAACCATAGTCTGGAACCTATCTAAATCAAGGTCATCAGGAACATTGGAACTGAGCAAAGCTTTGTCTAGAATGGCTCTATGAGCTGGAGATATTTGAAGCAACTCAAACATGGAGATTTTGGCATTAGTGTGCTGGAGTTGCTGAACAATGCTATAAGATGTAGGCCTTGTATCCTTTGGATTGGAAGATTTGGAAGTAGCCTTCTGTTTAGAAGTAGATGAAAGATTGAAGGGCACCTTAGGGACATTTGATGAATCTAGGATTTGTCCTTTCAGATGTGCTTGAGCTTGTGATTGAGTAACTGCATTGGTGGATTGATTTTGTCTATCTCTTCTTACAATTTTGATGACATTGCAATGCTCTGAGAGATAGGGTTCAACCATGTTGATGACAACATTATTTCTAGGGTAGGCATAGTTGACTTTTGCCCCCATATTAGGCTGAGAAGTTGAAACTTCTTGGCCATGTTTTAGAAATGGTTCTGTAAATGCTATATGATCATTATTGCTCTTAGGATTGTCAATTGTGATGTCTCCATTATCAATCAGATCTTGAATGGTATGTTTCAAGCCAAAGTAGTTATTAGTTTTGTGACCTTTACCTTGATGGAAATCACATAATTCATTTTCTCTCCACCATTTTGGCTTAGGCTCAGAATCAGGTGGTTGGATTGGTGGCAAAGAGATGATGTTATCAGCTAGCAGAGTTCTCATAGCAAATTCCAAAGATTCTCCAAGAGGAGTGAACTTTCATATATTATCCCATCTTTTGTATTCTGGCTTCTTTTGAGATGGTTCAGAAGACTTTTGTTCTAAAGCTTTAATGGCTTGGGTGCCAAGAGTGAGATTGTAGGCTGGTGCCTTTGATGGGGCATAGATAGTGTCAACAATGCCATCTATGATGATGCCTTTGTTCTTGTTCCAATTTTTGTTCTTGTCTGTAGAACTGGATCCTGATTCATACTTGTCTTTTTGAAGTGTGATTTCTCCTTTTTTCACAAGTACTTTTTCATAGCATTATCCACCATCTTATCAAAAGATGTATGATCTTGCATTTGTAGAGGATAATTGATTTTTGGAACAAGGTTATTGATGAAGATTTCCAGTTTTTCTATTTCTGGAATAGGTCTGGCATATAGAGAGAACTTCTTCCTCCATCTTTTAAGAAATGTTAGGAATGGTTCCCCTGGATATTGTTTGAGATTAAAGATATCAATCATGGTGACTGGATGTTGAATATTGTAGGAGTATTGCTGATAAAACAATTTGATCAACTCCTCAAAAGTTTTGATAGTAGAAGGCAATCTAGAGAACTAGTGGATGGCTGCTCCCCCTAGAGATTGAGGGAAGAGATGCATTAGATAGGTAGGTTCGTGCATGAACTCCATTGATTGTGTACAGAATTCTCTGACATGATCTTGAGGATTTGAGTGTCCATCATACTTATCATACTTTGGCATCTCCACTCTTTTTGGAAATGGAAGCATATATAGGTCTTTGTCAAAAGGAAAAGGGCAAAGGGCCTCCATGGAGAATTCCTTGGGTTCCTTCTCTTTCTTAAGATTGTTAAGTTCAACTTGCATAGCATGCATCTATTTCATCATAGCTATGAGTGGAGTTTCTTCCTCATGCATAATAATATCTTCAACATTAAATTTGGGAGGAAGTTTAGCTCCTTGATGAGCTAATTGTAAAAAGTATGCTTCTCTATCTTCTTTCAAGAAATGCTTCATCATTCATTTGAAGTTATCATCATTTTGATATTGAGAAATTTCTTTAGGTGTGGGTTCCTGATCTACACCATGTTGAGATTGAGTTCTTTGAGAGCCAAAGTTTGTCCCTACTTGAGACATGGTAGGGGTTTTTGGACTCCCTGGAATAGATTGATGTGGGGTTGGTTGGGTACCTCTATGAGTTGATGAAGGAGGAATGTAACCAGCTTTTAATCGAAAGTTGCTGAGACTATCTTCTTTGTAAAGACTAGAATTGATGAGTTGCTCAAGAGTTGGACCCCCGATAGTGGTTATAGGTAAGGTCTGGGATGCTTCTCTAGATTTCTTGTGTGAGGAGGCTCTAGTTTCCACCATCAACTTTGAGTGATACAAAGAATAAGAGCCAGATAACCAAAGAATGAATTGAATCAAGATGATGAGATGACGCAACCTTGTCAAGGTTTGATTGATTTGAAGTGGATGAAGGATACTATGCCCCGGATGTATGGGTAGATTCCCAAAAGATAGCAAACAAGATATCACAACACTTAGTCATTTTGATGATTGATTGAAGATTGATAGTTATGACAAGGTTTTGACACAAGATGAAAAGGACTCAAATTGATTAAATAGAAGATTGGATCGGATTCAAAAGGCCACTTTGGATTAATGATTGGATTATGAATAGCCACTACTCGGTTCCTGACACAATGATTTGATCGACAAATTCTAGAAATAGGCTAAAAAAGCTAAATATTTGGCAATTCTGACAACTTTCAAAAATTTCCCAAACGACACTCTGCAGACTCATACAATAGTGGGTATGCCATGAAATGACAGTTGCAAAACTCATACGACAGTTGAAAAACTCATACGATAGAGGATCTGCTATGAAATGACAGTCGAAAAGCTCATACGATAGTTGCTAGCAGGATTTGACTTTTGGAATTTGACTGGCAGAAAGACTCGTATGACACTGGGTCCCCTATCATATGATAGATGGGCAGTAATGAAATGACACTTGGAAAGAAACTCGTATGACTCTCTGACCTCCTGAGATGACTTTTGACTCCAGAAAAGAATTTTACTTTAGATTTTGCAAATTTTGAGTTTTCAGATTTGGATTGTTTGCAAATTGTACTATCCAGATTCAAGGATTGTAATAGATTTGTTCATTTTTAGTAACCAAATAGATAAACAAGCACATAAAATAGCAAGCAAGTGATTTCAAGCATGTCTAAAAATAGTGAACAAGGGCAAAAGCAACCTTGCGCATGAGCAATCAAGTGACTTATTTGCTCTAATCCTCAGAAGCACTAATTGTGTATGTTCCAAAAAATGTTTTACAATAACACACATATACCCTAGAAAATAAAAATTTGGCCTTGCTAGGGTTTTTAGTAATGGTTTGACTCTACAACTTTTATGATCCAAAGGGGTGAACTCCAATCCCAGCGCACCAGGGTTTTGACACAGTCTGAGAACTTAATCTTAAGGAGCTGCTAGGGAGATCTGACAACCCAACAATGAACCACACCTATGGAGATTTCTTCCACAAGGACATTTATATAGCAGCTATCACTACCATGGTGAAAATGGCTATTACCGCTTGAGGTTCTGTCAATGCAATTTTCCTTGTGAAGGGAGTGTCTACTATAGTTAACCCTCTCTAAAGGTGACTCACAATAGTATACCACAAGGGGACTTGGCTCCAGATCCAAGGGTTTGATGCCTTTTCACTTTTAACCCAGACAAAGTAGGTAGATAAATCCGACACACTAAGACAAAGATTATCTCACCAAGGTCTATGATATCAACCCCACGTGATCTATCAACCTCTCCGGAGAGAGAATGTATCAATCAATAAGGGAAGACGCACGGACCCAGTAGAACATGAGACACACTAAGTATCCTCCCTACCTACAAGGATTCCATTGTCAAGAGGGATTTCACTGGGAATCCAATCTCTCAAGAACCAAAAATAGTGTTCATAGGGCCTAATTACTATGTTTTCACAAATATATTTCCAAAAGAAAATCTACCGAAAGTACTCAAAAGTAGAAAGATGAACACTTAATGCTTAAAGAGAATATGAGGTGAGTCCACAAGGTAGAAGAATTAACCCCTCACACAAGCTAACAACAAGTCCACAACTTAGAAAACAAGTGAGTTCTAAAAAGCAGAAAAGGGTTGCTTGGTGGAACAATTAACGCTTCTCTCCTGTAGACCCCTCCCCTTTATGGCACTGAGATTGCAACCATGGGCTGTGTTGGTGTCCAAAATGATGCTTATGCTCTAATAGGCTACCAATGTACCTTGAGACTGATATTAGGAATGGTTAGTTCCAAGTGTGGGAGCTGTGCAAGGCAACTGGACCAACTATAGGGACTTCATATGCCCTCTTCTGCTTTTGGCTCTGCAAAACCAAGGTGGGTGCACCTAACCTAGTATAAAATATACTTCATACACAAAGAACTAGGTTTGAATAATAGATAATAGGATAGTAAGAAAGTACTAAATGATAACCACACATTCATTGACTCTCCATTACTATGGGGTGGAACCTTACACAACCAAATACTAAAAACTTAAGGATGGTTCTTAATTTATAAGTTTGAATCATAACAACAACAATCAGTATCTATTGATAAAGAGATAATCATTTAGGCCAGTGCCTCATCCATTGGGAAAGATCTCCTAGAACATGAATGCTACACACACCAGACAATAGCTGAGATTCCAAGCCATAAACACACCTACAATCCCCTTTACTACTTATGAGATATCCTTACATAGATAATAAGATAGTTCTATGTCCCATCTAAAGCATCATTTCATCTGATCCTGGATTAGAACTCAAGAGTGGATACAAATACATAAAACAATATGCAAAGGACTAGAAAGTTTAGAATCTATCTAAGTTGACACAAAGGAGAGATAAGAGTCATGTACTTGTATTAAGTATGAAGAATCCTTAAGTGTAAACAATCAATCCAGAGGAGTCAAGCTTGAAAATTACAGCTTAGACTTGCAACTTTTTCTCTATCATCAAAATATACCAAAATAGGTCATTACAATTCAGACTGGGCAGAAGACTCACAACCAGAAAAGTTTGAAAACCTAACTCCCAATAATTCAAAAATGATCATAAAAATCCCTTTATACCAGGGTTACAATGCAAGCACAATGATCATTTCAAACTCAAAAATTCAAAAACACCTAACCCCCCCTAGGAGTTAACCAAGACAAGACAAGGATCAAGCCACAACATTTGACAATCCATTCTACCCACTCTGGCCACTCAAAAATTGAATTTTGGTACCTTCTGTTGTTGCACACCCTCTGTAGAATTTGAATTTGAAATGCAATGGCTAATTGACAAAATTTTGAAACATGGCCGTCGATTATATTTCTTCTCGGCAGATCAGGCGGCCCAATATAATTCATAACAGTTGCGGGCCCCTTGAAAAGTCATCTACCACCTCATAAATCCCTCGGTGAATGAAAACCGAGCATGTCAGTAGCACAACACCATTGACCAACCTTAACTCTGCATCAGCGACATCACAATAGTTGTCACATGATCGCATAGCCTGGAGAAGGGCTATGCAAACATGTGACATGCTACACCTGCAACCCTTTACCACCTCACAACTCCGCATAACCACCACCGCTAAGCCTGGCGATTAGTCGCATGATCGCATAGCCTTGAAAAAGGCTATGAGATCATGCGACAAACCATTACTTACCATGCCTCGGCCCTACCAACAACTGCCATGCCTTAGACTTGGGCCCCCCCAATGCCACATGTCACGCCACCATTCACTGCAACTGCCGAGTCACACCTGCCACCAGGCCTCAACAAGGAAGAACCTTGTCGCATGGTCGCAAGTCATGGAAATGGCCCTTGTGATCATGCAACAAGGCCATAAGACCGCCACCTCTCCACTAATGGCCCCACAAGATAGACGTCAACCGGTCGCATGGTCGCATGTCAAAAATTCCTGACATGCGATCATGTGACAACTAATAAGAACATGCGCCCTTGCCTCCCTTCTAACACTGGGCCCACATCTCTACCCTACATCCAATAGAACCTTGCCACCTCAACATCCTCTGACAGTGGGCCTACTGCAAACAAACCCATCAGCATCCAATCGGACGGTGGGCACATGATCGCATGGGGTGAGAATATTCCTTGCAATCACACGCCGACCATAGATTGAAATCACTAACACAAGCCCCGCTGACATTTTTGACTCATCACCACATGGACCAATCAGAATGAACACCTCAGCACTATCTGACATGCAGACCCACCTGGACCCACGACACGCCCACATAGGAAAATTTGACGGTTGTCGCAAAAGTGTGAAGGATAAATGCCATGCATCTTCACCATGCGAACATGTGACAACCACCAATTCTATCTAAACTTTAACCATATCAAGCAATTGGAAGAACTGGGACCCACCAACGATCACACTTGCGCAGTTTAGGGAATGCCAACAAACAAGGCAGAAGTGTGAGGTCGAAAACACATAGGGTTTTTGATGAAAGAGGATTGAAAACACAAAGTTTTTGGCAAAAAGACCAAAAACACATTGGGTTATCGACAGACCGAAAGGTAGCAGGGAAGCCGAAAACATCATGGGTTTTCAAAAACATTGTGGGTTTTCGACACTGAGGCATATTCTGAAATTGTTTCCTGCAGACCTTAAAGCTTAAATAACTCCCTAGGTTTTATGATTTAGGAGATGTGATCTGGACTAGAGTAGGGTGATACATTGAAGAACACAGGGCTAAGAGCTCAAACCATGAAACACTATAGATTTACTTCGCAAGACAAAACTGTGACTGTAGGCCGGGTAGAGACAACATAACAAAGAATGCAGGGAAAAAGGCCATTTTCCTGGGATTTTTGCATGAATCAGAAAATGGACTAACAGGGCAGAATGAGGGGCTAGTGGATTTAGCGAGTCCAATAACCCAAGATAGAAATGTAGATCAATCACAAGTATCTAAGACTTCTTATCAATACTTAAGGTGTTACAACCTAGTATTCAATTATGCAAATTTGAAGAAAAGCATGCAAAGAAAACACTCAAGCCAAACACATGAGAGATTCATTTTAGGATCCAAATTGAAATGTTATCAAATTAAGGAGAATACCTAGAATCCTCACAACGTGCTTAGTAGATTTTTACCTATTTTTAGCAATTCTTGCACTTTTTCCAATCAAAACCAGCAGGAATCAATAAAAAATAGAGAATTTCAATTGTTAAGATTAGCCGTTAGTCAAAATCTGAAAACCAAATATGACAAACTACCCTGAAAAATGAAATGACAATTGAAATTTAATGCCAAAACTCGTACGATAGTGGGTCTATTACCAGACGACAGTGAGAAACTCGTACGACGGTGGGTATGCTCCCAGATGACAGTCTAGAAACTCATACGACACTAGGTGTATGATGAAATGATAGTTGAATTTCCAGATGATAGTGTGTACAGTCTGGCATGATTCTCGATCCAATAGACTATCATATGATAGTGGGTCCAGTGCAAAATGACTTTTGGCAGAAACTCGTACAAAGATTGTACAAACATAAATTAAAAATCATAATTTTGCACAGAAATCGAGGAGAAAAAGACAAAATTGATAGAATTGAATTGGAAACCCATTTCAGGGCCCCACGGTGGGCACCAAAAATGTGTGTGAAAATTGTACCTGATCTGTAGACACAACACTTCAGTAAAACATTAGAGGTTAGCAATAATTGAAATCATGCAATAAATGAAAGCTAAACTAACCAGGCGATTTACTACCTTCTAATAGGTGCGAGTATGATGTTCTCAGATTGTATCGAGATCAATGACCTTGATGACACCTAAATGAAGGATTTGAATGCAAAACTGATATAAAATATGAATGTAATTAATCTATTGTTTTGGATTTTAGATGCAATGATATGATGAAAACTGATATGAATGTAAAACCAAATTGATCTCACAATAGCCTTGATTCACAATAAGCTTTGATTCTCCAGATAGCAATTCTTCAGCATGATTATGCAAAATTATGAGATGATTTGAGATGAGCTGAAGCCTTAATTTATAGAAATCCAGGGCTTTAGGAATGCATGGAAGAAAGCCATAAATCACTCAAATAACTCAGGTTGATTTTTGAGTTATTTTAAAATAAAGATAATTTAATTCACAAAAACATGCAAATCATGCAAAAACAACTTTTTGACTCAAATTAGAAGTTTAGATCAACTTTAAAACTCAAAAATGATGTTGAGTTCCAAAAAGTCAATAACTTGCATTGATTTTCTGATTTGGAGTTTAACTGCTCTTTGATTGTGCACATGGATAATTATGAATTAATAAATAAATAGAGTGATTTATTCTCAACTTAACTGATTTTGGAAAATAAAACAATTGATTTATGGGTTAATCAATCATTTAATCAAACTTTTATTCAAAAATAATATTATTAAAAATTAACAACTTGCTTTAATTAATTAAATAAGAATTTAATCAATTAATGATAGGAATTTTAATTTATTGTCACATTTAAATAATAATAATTAAGAATAAATATAATTAAATTCAATTAAATAATTAAGTGGCATAATTAAATCTAATTAATTAAATATTGAGAATATTCAATTAATCAAACTTTAGGATAAATTAGATTTATCTCCAAATAATCATTAAATCAAAGATAATTATGATGATTAGGAATATTACTAGGAATATTCCCCGATGCAGAATTTAGGATAATCAATTATGATTCGATGATGTTCAGATGTGCCTTTGGTTAGGACTTTGATGTCGATTTCGTTCGATATGTCGATATAGGAGGTTAATGAACTTATAGCCCATTTTTGGGGTATTACATTTTGCCCCTCTTTGAATTATTGTGCAAAGCGAAGTGGTTCAAAGATAGTAGTCAGATGACTACTATCTTTGGTTGGTTCATCAACCGGTGACTCCTTATGTGAGTCAGATGTAGTTCCATATCTTTCTGAGAGATCCTTTTTCATTTTCTTTGCCCTTCTTGACATTTTACCGATCTCAATGTCCATTGTGATTCTAGACTTAGCTTCCTCATACACTCCAAACCTACTGGCAGTGATGTCAATCGGTAATGCTAGCAATGCATTGATAGATTTTAGAGTGAAATCATGATTCATTTCATAACCCATTGGTGCTAGCCATTTTGTTCTCTGTTCTACTGCCTTTATCATTGAGTGGTCTGTGCTTACCACAAAGCATATGTCATCTTCAAATTTGCTCACTAATTCTTTTGGAATTATGCTTCTTTGTTGCATTCTTGTTTGAAATTCCTTGAAATATGCATGGAACTCCTTGTTCACATTGTCTCCTAGACTTCTCATCATATCACCGATTTGGGCAATTATCGGTCTGTCCGATTGCCAGTTAACTTTTCCAATACTCGGTACATATTTTTGGAAATAGAGGAATGTAAAGACAAGCAATGATTCATACTTACATGTATTGGACTTCTTTGCTTTTATTGTCTTCATGTTGTCATGTAGTTGGTGTAGTAATAGCTTGGCAAGATCAACCTGGTGATCTTTCTTCACAATTTTGTAAGCCATGTCCACGGCGCTGCAGGGTACACTATTCGTTCTGCTTGATTGAAATATCTTGTACCCGATGACATGAGCTACGAATCTTACTGCTGGATCTTTGATAGTTGAAATCTTTAGTGCCCTACCATCCCATTGAGCTCTAGTGTTCTTTTCTACGTCGAGATGAGATGAACTTTGAAATGCTTTGGCTTTGTCAGTTGTAGGGTACCCAGTAACCCTATTGATAATCTTCTTGGTGACCTCAATTGGTTTGTCTAGCCAAAATTTGCCATCATGGAATGTGCTAAGCACGATTCTTATCCAATCATTGTGAAATGATTGCGGGAAGTCTGTGAAACACCATAACCTTGACTCCTCAATCTTCTTATACTCAGATTTGATCTTACCATCTGGTCCACAGACTTGCTGATAAGTTGCTATGGTCTCAAAGTCACATACTTCATTGATCTTGCAGTGAATGTAAGCCCTAACATCTTTTGTTAACAAAACCTTATCAAGAATACTAGAGAATGCACCCATATCATCTGTTTGTGCTGTGACCTTAGGATGAGGTTTGAATTTCTCCTTAGCAAAGTGCACCCTAACAATTAGTTCCACTTCCTCCTCAACATTCTATGATTTGCTTGTGGTCAAAGATGATGCCATAAATTGTTTCTAGGGTTTCGGCAAGGAAATAGATAATCAATGTTCAGTAGGTGGATGAACTTACTAGTTTTCATCGAAGAATTATCATTAGTTTGATCTAGTTTCTTTGAATCTATTTTGAAAGTTGTTAGCTTGAACTCTTCTCTATAAAATCTCCTTTCTTCGAAATCGCAATGTAACAATGAACTCTGTTTCCGCATATATATAGGGTTTTTTGATATTCCCACTCAAACTTTGATGCATTAAATGCGTGACCTCAATTTTGATAAGAGATGGCTGTCAGCTTGGTAATATCTTTTTTCTCGGTTAACATAGAGTTTCTTCATCAGTTTGAACTATTGTCAGTTAACCTTTTATAGTGATTATTGATGGGTAACCAACTCATGTTTCTCCTTTTACCGACTATATGACATTTGCAAACTTACAATATATAAACCATAGTGCATCTTCATTCATGCAGATTTGGTATTTGTAATTAATATATAAGGAACTATATGTAAAATGTGATCATTTGAAATGTCAGTTCCATACATACCTTTGTCATCTTAAGTGGAGGTACCGATGTCACCCAATCCAGTGGATGAGGTTTCATCGATAGTGTTACTTGACTCAGTATTCTCATTAGATGCCTTCTTCCACATTGTGTTCCTTAACTTTGTAATTTTTGCAATTTTATATCCACTCTCAAATATATGGTTTTCATCAAGTGCTCAGTCTCTATAGTTCTTGCTTACATGATCAACCTTGTGACAGTGCATACATGCCATTCCTGCATTTGTCCAGTTACTTGATTGTCCAATCCGACTCTTTCTGTAATAGTTTGCTGCAATATGTCCATACTGACCACATGTAGTACAATTAGTCCATGTATTATAATCCCAAACATATGAGTTACCTTGTCTCTTCAGTTGATATGACTTTCATTGTAGTTTCTCTTTAGGTGTCCACACCTGCTTCGTTTTCTCCTTACATTCCCTTGTAGTGTGTCCATACTTATTACAAGTATAGCATATTTTCTCCTCAGTAGTGTTATTAGAAATGTCATTCTTCTTTTCTCTACATTCATAAGCTATATGTCCAAACTTACCACAGTAATAACAATATCCATTGAACTTAGGAATGACAGGAGGTTTACCTTGTGCTTTGCTTCTGCACACATTAGATGTATGTCCTAGTTTTCCATAGTGGTAACATGTCAACACTTTAGTTTTTTTACTTTGATTTTTGTTGACTTCTTCAGCTTGTTGTGATGATTCTCCTCCATTGGTGTAGCCTATACCGGCCTTGCTTCTGAATCTCCTCTAATTAGTCAGAAAATCATCAATCTTTTTAGAGCTGTCCTCAGCTATCTTCATCATCTCATTGTGTTCCTTTTGTGTTTTTATTTCATTTCTCAATTTTTCATTATCTTCTCTAAGTGTTGCTACATCTTCAAGTCTTCTTGATAATTCTCCATTTACTCGGTTCATTTCTTGATTAACTATCATCATCTGATTTGATACTTGGAAGTGACGATCAGTGAGTCTCTAGATTTCACTTTCTTTTTCTTGAAGTTGTTCAGTCATCAGTCTTCGGTCTTCATTGGCCAGATTCTAATCTTGTTCAACTTGTCTACCATTGTTCATGATTTCCACCATTCTCACCATTTGAGATTCATGACCAATTTGAAGTGCTTTCACTTTCTCAGATAGATGTTGATTCTTTTTAGATAGCTCAGAGATTATGCTTTTAGATCTGTCAGAGATGCTTCCAGAGCTTGATCCAATATGATCAAATATGTCATTAATAGGTTCTTCATGATAACTTATTTCATTCTACTGAATTGCAAGGTTCTTTCTTTCAACCAGTAATTTCTTCAGTTCTTCCTTGGCTTGTTTATATTGTTCCACAAACATCTGCATTTGTATCTTCTGATTCTCAATAGTCTTGTCAAGATTGTATTTCTCCATGACTTAGATCTTTTCCCTTCAGTGGTTAAAATATTCAACAAGAGAACTTAGCTCTGATACCAATTTTTGGAATTAGGAGAGATAGGTACTGAGAGGGGAGGGGTGAATCAGTGCCTTCAAAACTTTAGTTGCAAAACCTTTCTGATCTATAACTGAATACTGTGATAACTGATCAAAATAACTTGAATCTAATTGCATAAATCAATCATCTAGTTAACTTAAGAAAGTAAACAATATGAAATCAATATGACAATCACATAACACAAGTATTTTGGTAATGCAGAAACCCTTGTTAGAAGGTAAAAACTGCGGTGGGGATGACACCCACAAATTCTTCACTACTGTAGATAGAAAAGGTTTGCCTATTAAGGCTACAAGTTTTGATCACTTCTGGTGATCTTACCCTATTAGGAGTAACATATTAGATTAGCTAGATCTACCTAGTTATAGGATATAACAACACTATATGAAGTGTGTACTTGGTTAAGAGATTTATACAAAGAGTGTTAAGTCTACTCTGTTAAGAGATTTATCAAAAATCTATCACAATTGTCAGAAAGTAATAGGTAAATTATCTACTAGTTGACAACTCAATTGTCTAAAACATATCTATAAGTTCTCATCAAAATATCACCTTATCTGTGATGGTTCTCTGCTCTGATCTACTCGGTTGCCTTATCTGATTCTGCTCAATCTAAAAACCTCTATACTCTATTCTGCTCGGTAAATTGATTATCTTGAAGATAGGCAATTTCTTCAAGTGCTCCGTGATTCATATATATCAGTTCAACAACCTTATAAAATGGTGTGAACATATACAATATATAGTGTTCTATTTTTCCGCTTAAACAAAAATTAGGTTACAAAAGAAAATCATAACCCTAAGATCTACGGTGCAAAATAACCTAGATCAACTAATACAAATAAGATAATCATTGCATTTAATGAATATCTTTTACAATAAATGCTCCTCGATCTTGGTAAACCATTTTATGATCTGTTATAACCGTTTGCATAGAATAATGTTCCATTTCTGATTACTATGCCATTTCTTGTGATCATTGGTAAACACTGTATAATCTACTCAGTGTATACTGTGATGCTCAGTGTTTACTGACCGTTGGTGTCGGTGTCGTTGGTGCTCGGTTAACTGTGTGATGCTCGATGTAAGGCTTTACCAACTGCTCTGTCTTACTTCTAGTTACCGACTGTCTCAATGTAAATAACCGACCAACCTGTTTACTATCCTTTGATACTAATGAAAACCTAAAATGTTCAATAGAGATTAACAAAAGTCATGGAGAAATTGATAGATAGGGATAGAGAGAAATTTTTCATAAACCTATTTCAAGCGGGAGTGAAGCTTCCCCACGACTATGACTTAGAGAAGCTTAAGAAAGATCAAGAGTAAGATGACCCCATGAATGCTATGACTAGGCAAATAAAGGCCTTCCAAGAAAAAAATGATAGTATGAAGAAGGAGGCTGAACCTAAGGCCTTTTCTATTGAAACTTTGTGTCCTTTCCCATTCGACAAAAGCTTATTTATGGCACCCTTTCCCTTTAATACCATTTTTCCTAAGTATGACAAATATATGGTTAAAACAGACCTACGAGATCATCTAAGGGAGTTTTGTGCCTTAATCAATGAGTTCATGCACAATGATACCTATCTAATGAGACTCTTTCCTAGAAGTTTAGGAGGTTCCACCATGGAGTGGTTTTCAAAACTACCCCAAGGAATAAAGACCTTTGAGGAACTAGCCTCCAAGTTTGTGACCCATTACTCTTACAACATTGAGCATGAAATCACGATGCTCAAGTTGTGTGATACCAAACAGAAAGATGGAGAATCCTTCTTAGGATTCCTACAAAGGTGGAGGACCATTTTCACAAGGTATCCATGAAGTATCCCTGAGAAAGAAAAGATGGAAATCTTCACAAACAATTTGACCATGGAAATGAATTATAGATTACAACTCTAATGTCCCCCAGCATTTGAAAAACTCATCGAAAATGGGATCAAGATTGAGGATGTATTGGTCAAGAGAGGTGAAATAAAATTATTTAAAGATTACAAACCCAATAACACCAACAATAATAATTATTATTATGTACCTAAATATATCAATAATCAAGGGTCCAACAATCACAATGATAAGTCTAAATCATGGATAAAGAATAACAACAAAAACCTTGTGAATAATGGAGTTGTGGAGGCCCACAACTTAAATGCAACCCCTTTTACCTTACCATATGGAGCCAATTATTCCAATAATGTTAATCTATAAGAATAACTAAGAGGGGGGTGAATCAGTTATCCACAATCCCAAATACAAAATGTATATGTTAGAATTTGTAATCTTTCCTTGGTGTATTTATAAACCAAGGTTAGACTATTAATCTTTTCTTCTTGTAATATATTAGGATATAAGCCAAGGTATCCTAATATACTTCTTTTTGTCTTCTTTCCACTACATTCTATTTTGTCCTCTAGTGGAATATGTGAGGACAAATATTTATTGTAATTTGTAATTTAGTTTATTCCTCCTTAAGAGGAATCTCACACTTGGCCCACACACACTTATGAATGGTGGCATTCATAGACTTGAGAGTTACATTCTAACTCCTCTCTCTCATCTCTATTTAAGAGATGCTCCTCTCTCTCATTTCATATGAGGTTTCTTCCTCTTCTCAATTATTGTATGAGCATATTGCTCTCTCTCTCTCTCTCTCTCTCTCTCTCTCTCTCTTTTGGCTTTTTTATGCCTCCTTCATAATTCACAAGGGGTTTTCTTTGCTTTCCCCTTTCAAATTCTTCTCCTCCTTGCTTATTTTGGTGTATGCTCCTAGTTCTTGTGCTAATTCATGGTAAATTCCCTACTCCTCGCTCTTGAGATAAATAATTTCTTGCAATTCCATACTTTGTTCTTTATCATTTTAACATGGTATCAGAGCAGGTTGGTTTAATCTCATTTTGAGTGTACATGTGATGGAACTACCATATCTTGGAGCACTCCATATTGGAGACTCTTGAGAGAGATTTCACTAATTTCTTTTTTAATCTTCTTAAGTTGGTAAAAAATTGATATTTTTTTTTGGGGGTTTGGCTGGTTTACTGCCAAACCCTATTAACTCTTGGTTTCATTTTGTGCAGGTTCTCCATTGTGCAGGTTCTCCATTGTGCAGGTTCTTTTAACAAGTTTCACGGAAAGATTTATATTGTTATTCATTATTTTGTGTGCAGGTTTCTCTTTTTTATTCAAAATTTTATTGTTCTGCAGCATTTCACATTCTTGCATATCCGATTCTAACATGTTTTCCAGCTCTAATACCCTTGCAAATTTTAATATTTTAATATCTTTGTCCATTTCAATAACAAGAACGTTAGTTCTTCAGAAATAACCTTAAGCAATATATCTCAAACATATATTTCTCAACTCAATATATCTCAAAAAATCTATCTTAAAGTTATAACAAACAAGAACGTTATTTCTCAAAATATATCTGCAAAAAAATGTAATAACGATACGCAATAATGTTATTTCATTGCAAAAAGATAACAAATATATTAGTTTAGGCGACTTAGAAAGTCTGCATTTTATTATCATTAGATTGTAATTTTGAGTTCATTAAATTTGCATCCAAAATTCAAATTAGAATTTCATCCTGTTCAAACGCCTTAGTATACTATTCTATGTTTTAATTATTAACATCCTTCCCATAAAATTATTAACCATTAGGTTGTTCTATAGTTGAATGTACCCATGTTCCATACTTGGATTGAATTGTATCATTGTGCTTACAAACACAGGTTATAAATCACAGCAACATCTGTGTCATTCAACTTCACATTTATTCTTTAATGCACATATTAGTTGCTATTTTTTATCTAAGTCCTTAACTTAGTCATAACCTAGAAACGTATCTTCTAGGCATGTTCTTTGATTGGCATTGAGAACCTAACGTGAATATAAGTGAATTTAATCTCCAGCCATATATCATTCTTTCTAGCAGTCTTAACATCTTTTTTATTTACATTTTTTATATCATAGCATAACGTTTTTTGATCATTACATATACTAACATTTTTTAATAACATTTTTTATCATTGCATATACTAACATTTTTTTAATAATTGCATAACATTTTTTATCATTGCAGAATGTCTTATCATTGCATAACATTGCATATACATAATTCATTGCAGACGTTTCTTTTTTTTGCATTACATAGTCTATAATATTTTTATCATATATCATTGCATAATAGAACGCTATCATTGCAGATGTTTTTAGTATTAACGATTTAATGTTTTTAGTATTAACAATAAGAACATTTTTTATATCATTACGTTTTTATCATTGAATAACATTTTCATATATTATTGCATAATGTTTTTAACGTTATTATATCATTACATAATGGTTCTAATCATTATATTTTCTGCCTTCTTTTTAATGCAAGTTGTTTTCAAATCTCTCCTTATGACCCAAGATTCATAGAATATATTCATAAGAATAAAATCTTCTTCTTTTAGCTCTTACGTAGAGTTTTTTTAAAAAAAAGGAAAACTTAATTTAAAGTTATTCATAATTAAAGTTTTCTTAGATATTATTTAAATTTGTTTAAAAATAAAAACACTTCTTCTCTATTCTCTCTCATTCTTCTAAAATATTATATGAGCTAAAGCTCTCTCTCTCTCTCTTTTTGGCTATTTTGCCCATTCATAATTCACGGGGTTTTTTTACGCTTTTCCCCCTTCAAAACTTCTTGTCTCCTTTGTTGTTTCATCTTGGTGTATGCTCTAAGGATTAGTTTTATTCATGATAATCTCCCTTTTTCCTAACTCATTTGGATTAATTTGTTCCTAGCTCATATTTGATTTTCCATAAAAAACAATTTACTAAAACTTCTGCAGCTCAATAACATAAAATAGTATTATGTTTGTGCTTTTACCAATTACCAATTAATAACATACAGTGATTACTGATCAAATCCAATATGCAACATGTAAAGTATGACAACAAACAATCATCACAATCAACACATAACATAAGAGATTTAACGTGGAAACCCTGTAAAGGGAAAAACCACCTGGGACCGACAACCCAAAAATTGTTCACTCTTCTGAAGTGAGGTCGGTGAAGACCCAATCCTGTTAAAGGTTACAAACACACTATGAGGTGTGACCTTGTTAGAGGATTTAACACTAATCGTTATCGTCCAACCAACATTTACTATGGGGTTGACAAGATAACAAATGTACATTCTATGAATGACATTACAAGACTTTGTAGTCCACTCTGTTAAGAGATTTATCTATTTACTATGGTTAAACTATAACAACAATTGATTTGAATACAATACAACTTGATTTGCAGATTATCAGATCTATATTATGCTCATTCAAATCCTCTGATCATTATATCAATTCTATTTCAATCAATATTCAGTAACTTACTGTCTCTTGGTTATAGCTCTTTGATGCTCGATAATCTTTGCAGTTTGGTTCTCCTTAACTAGTTTGATCAGGCATGCATGAAACTTGTTCATGTGATATCTCTATAGTCTCCTTCTTTCAAAATTTGTTTCATCATGAAATCCTAGTCTCTTAAATAGACAAGTAAACTATTTTAATTCCATCCATCAGATTTTTTTGCTTAATCTCCTTTGTTGATTTTTTTGCTTTAACCTTCCTCGGCTGATGTGTTAGTAACACATTTTATTTCAATCCCTTAGAGCTTCTTTGAATTATGCTAGCCGTCGATCTTTGTAATAAACATTATCTCCAACCTCAATCTTATACACTTTACAACTCATCAACTTCTATTAGCTAAACTAGTCATTTAGTTCTTTTCTTCTGCCCAGTTAACAAAGAAATGCATTGGTGAACACAAGCTCGATTTATATTGTGCTCAGTATACACTACACGGTGTCGGTGTATACTAAAATTCTTCTTTAACTAACTATACTGCTTTGTGTATTTTGCTCTATCCTTCATCATAGATGGATGCAACATAATCAAGTCAATAACATAAGGTCATAGACTCATTCATAAGTTACCCAATGTATTCCTTATCCTTATCTATCATCTCCATCTTCCTCATGTAGATATATATGTTCTTCATCTCTTTTCTCCTTCTTTCTACAAATATTTGGGTATAACAACTTACAAGATAAGTACTGTCAAAACTAGTTGACATCAATGACAACATATTACTGATTTAATCATCTTACATATCTAATCAGCAACTCAGTAATCTCAAATCACAGATCTTCAAGTCATATAATTTATTCAAATCAGTTGTAGTTCATCAATCTGTCCCTTTGGCATTGATGGAAACACAAGCAATATGAAATATTCCATACACATACCAAACATGTATTCTACAACTCTGTATGCAAATGATGTAACTCAGTACAAGCTCTCCTTAGCTTAATATGTTTAATCACTACATTACATAAAAGCATTTGCAAGTGTAGACTAACTTCTGCAGATAAGATATTTTTAGCTCTCAGATTATTTCTCCTTGTTCTCAGTAGCTGATCTTCAATGCTCTCCCCAACTATCTGATTTCTCTAGTTCTGTAGTCTGTATCTTCATATGGTTCATCTCTCCCTTTTCTGTATCTCTCTCCCTTTGTCTCTAGCTTCATATGTTCTATGACTTCATATTGTTTATCTCTCTCTTTGACAACAATGCCAAAGAAAAACGTAAACCATATAACTCTGTATTAGCCATGTAACTCTCTATTGTCCATTTATTTGCATCAAATGTATCTCTAAATACTGATTATGCCACTTTTTTCTCAAATCTTTCAAAACTCAAGACATAAATCCAAAGTGTGAACTCTACTGCATCAACATGTATAATCTTTTGATAAGATTATGCTGATGCAACCTCCAGATCACCTTAGTGACTGGTAGATAGGGGACAGACCCCAAGTCTAGTCCTCAAATATTCAATGTATCCTTTGGTAGAGGCTTTGTCAATATGTCAACAAGTTGTTCTTTTGATGTAGCAAATTCTAACTTAACTTGCTTCTCCTGTACTTGTTCCCTTAAGTAGTGATACTTAATAGATATGTGTTTTTTTTTAGAGTGCATCACTGGATTCTTTAAAATATTAATTGCACTAGTGTTGTCACAATATATAATCATCAGCTCAGTGATTACCTCATTCATACCTTCCAACACTTGCTTGATATAAGCAATATTTGAACAATTAGTAGCAGCGACAACATACTCTACTTCAGCTATAGACTAGGAAATGCAAGACCATTTCTTACTTGTCCATGTAACAAGTCTTTCACCAAAGAAAAATGTTCCTCCGATGGTACTCTTTCTATCATCCACATTTCCAGCCCAATCAGCATCGGTGTATACCTTAAGTTCAAACTTTCCTTCCTTAGGATACCATAGTCCATAATCTTTAGTTTTCTTCAGGTATCTTAAGATTCTCTTTATAGAAACCATGTGTGACTCTCTAGGGTTTGCAGAAAATCTAGCAACTATTCCAACAACATGTGCTATATTAGGTCTACTATGAACTACATACATTAACTTACCAATCATGGATCGGTACAGTGTTTGGTTTACCTCAGTAGTTCCATCTTCTTTATTTAGTTTACATCCAGTAGCCATCGGTGTTCCCATAGGTTTATCATCTTCCATGCCAAATGTCTTCAATACTTCCTTTATATATTTAGATTGTGTGATGAATATACCATCATTCTACTAAATCACTTGTAAGTCTAGAAAGAACTTAATCTCTCCAAACATAGACATTTCAAGTTCACTTCTCATTTCATCAACAAATGACTTACAGATTTGATCTTGTCCTCCAAATATTATGTCATCCACAAATATCTCAGCAATGAAGATAGTATCATCAGAATTTCCTTTCATGTACAAATTGCTATTCTCACTAGTTCTAACAAATCCAATACTCAGCAAATAGTTATGCAGCCTCTCATACCAGGCTCTCGGTGCTTGCTTTAAACCATATAAAGCTTTATGTAATCTACATACCATATCTTTGTTGTCTAGATCAACGAACCCTTCAAGATGTTCTATGTAGACTTCCTCTTCAAGTATTCCATTTAGAAAAGAAGATTTAACATCCATTTGGTAAACTTTGAACTTCTTGTGTGCAACATATGCAAGTAACATTCCGACTCCTTCTAATCTAGCAATAGGTGCAAAAGTTTCACCATAATCTATTCCTTCCTCATGTGCATATCCCTTGCATACTAACCTAGCTTTATTCCTTGTTACCTCTCCATTCACATTTAGCTTGTTTTTGAATATCCACTTAGTACCGATAACATTCTTGTCCTTAGGTCTGGGTACTAAACTCCAGGTTTTTTTCTTCTCTATCTATTCTATTTCCTCTTTCATTGCATTAACCCATTCATCATTTTCTAATGCAACATTTATATTCTCCAATTCATATTCCCAAACTAGACATGTACCTTTTCTTTCTTTACTCCTTGTTTGCATGCCCGCTTGTTTGTCTCCAAAGATTTGTGTCTCAGGATGATGTTTTCTGATAAATATTGCCAGTATTTGGTCTCTTCTTTCTTGTTCATCCTATGCAAGTTCATTTGCTTGCTCAGTAGATCCTTCCTACTCGTCAGTATCTCTTTCCTGTCCATCGGTATTATTTTCCTGTTGACTAGTTGTCACTATCTGCGGTGTTGGTAGGTACTCTGGGTGTTCAATGTAAGTGAATCTATCATAGTCTTTCGGTTCCTTTGTGCTTTCATCTACATTCTTATCATCAAACTCATCAACTTGAACATTAGTACTTTCAATAATTTTATTAGTTACTTTGTTAAGACACTTGTATGCTTTACTTTTAGTGGAATATCCCAGAAATATCCCTTCATCACCTTTTGAGTCAAATTTTCCATTTCTTTCATCTTTAAGAATAAAACATTTACTTCTAAAAACTCTGAAATAACTTACAGTAGGTTTGTGGCTAAACCATAACTCATAGGGTGTCTTATTAGTGTCCTTCAGTTGTACTCAGTTTAGAACATAAATAGTTGTGCTAACTACTTCTCTCTAGTATGTCTAAGCAACATTCTTTTGTAACATCAGTGTCCTTGCATAGTCAACAATTGACCTATTTCTCCTTTCAACTATTCCATTTTGTTGAGGTGTCCTTGGTGTAGAGACCTATCTTTTAATACCATGCTCATTACAAAATTTAGTAAATTCATCAGAAATAAATTCACCACCTCTATCAGATCTCAAACACTTCAATTCTTTACCAGTCTCTTTCTCAAACTTTGCTTTGTACCATTTGAACATCTTAAATGCCTCTAATTTTCATTCAAAAACATGACTATCATTAATCTAGTGTAATCATCAACAAAGAGAATGAAATATCTATCTCCATAGTAACTTTGAGTTCTCATAGGACCACATAGGTCGGTATGCACTAAATCAAGTATTTTCTTTGTTGAATAATCTTTTCTTTTGAAACTAGATTTAGTCATTTTACCTTTCTAACATTCATGACACATAACATGATCAGGCTTTGATAAGTTAGGTAGACCTCTAACCTTTTTTTTTTACTGATCATAATCATGTTATCAAAATTCACATGACATAACCTTTTATGCCACAACCATGCATCTTCATCTTTCATCATTAAACAAGAAGATTGATCATTATCAAGATAAAACAAATTACCTTTCGATTGTGTTCCAATTCCAACAAGTCTTCCTCCATCATCAAATATCTTCACTTTCTTGCTCTCAAAAGAAACTTGGTGGCTTGAATTGTTCAACTGTGCCACACTTAGCAAATTATAGTTTAGTCCTTTTACCCAATAAGCATTTTCACATTTTATTCTATCATTTATCATCATGGATCCTTTTCCTCTAACCATACAAGGTGCATCATTACCCATTCTCACAGATCCTCCATTATATTCCTCAAGATGATCAAATTTTTCTTCATCATTAGTCATGTGATCTATAAAGCCACTATCTATGATCAATGTATCATTTTTATTAACCTTAGAGATAAGTGTTGTCTCTACCTACCTTTCATCTTCCTCTGAATCATCCTTCATTGAAACAAATACAACTTCTACATCATCATCTGATTCAGTGTCAGTATTATCTTCTTCCTCAGCAATGTAACACACCTTTTTACCTTTATCATTATTGTCTCAGTTATTTCTATTGTAGTGTTAGTAACTTCTATTGTCTCTTCTCCCATAGCTTCCTTCACCAAATTGATCTTTGTTTCTATCATCTTCCTTCCTATTTTGACATCTAGCAGCAATATGACCAACCTCCTTACAGTTAAAACATGCTAAACGTAACTTACCCTTATATCTTCCTTTAACTTTAGGTAACCTTCTGGCCATCAGAGCTTCAAGTTAACCAAGCTCATTATCAGTATTGCTATCACTATCATCATTCTTACTTCTGCTACTAGACTTATCAATCTTCAGAGAAGACATAAAAGTAGACTCAACAGATGGTACAACACTATTATCAAAGTTATTTAGTTCAAATGTAGTCAGTTTACTGATCAGATTGTCAAGAGTAAGGTTGTTACCAAATGTAGACCTAGTTTCATGAATTGCAAATATTCTTATTGCATAGACCTGAAATAAGGTCCTTAAAACTTTTCTTACCACTATCTCTTCATCAATAACACAATCAGATCCTCTGATAGAATAAACTACCTCTTTTATTATGTTTGTGTACTGTAGAATATTTTCTCCTTCCTTCATCTTCATGTCATCAAATCTTCCCTTTAAGCTTTCAGCTCTAGCTCTTTTCACATTCACATCACCACTATAAACTTGAGAAATTTTATCCCACATCTACTTAGCAGTAGTACAGTCCTTGATATCTTCAAATTTGGCATCTATCAAGGCAACAATAATCTACATCATAGTAACATTATGCTTATGTCTGTCCCTTAGTTGATCAAGGGTCAAGGGACTAGTGGGCAGTGCAAGGTAGCCATTCTCTAATAAGGTGAGGGCAAAATTCCTAATTCCAGATATATGCAATTTCATTTAGCTTTTCCATATTGTAAAGTTATCCTTGTTCAACTTCGGTACATCCCTCTTATACATTTTGTGATCTTTGTGCTAAAGTCCATAAAACTCTATTCCAAGCAACCAATGCTCTGATACCAATTGTTAGAATAGCTGAGAGGGGGGTGAATTAGTTATCCACAGTCCCAAATACAAAATGTATATCCAAAAACAATTTACTAAAACTTCTGTAGCTCGGTAACATAAAATAGTATTATGTCTATGCTTTTACCGATTACCAATTAATAACATATAGTGATTACCGATCAAATCCAATATGCAACATGTAAAGTATGACAACAAACAATCATCACAGTCAACACATAACACAAAAGATTTAACGTGGAAACCTTGTAAAGGGAAAAACCACCTGGGACCGACAACCCAAAAATTGTTCACTCTTTTGAAGTGAGGTCGGTGAAGACCCAACCTTGTTAAAGGTTATAAACACACTATGAGGTGTGACCTTGTTAGAGGATTTAACACTAACCGTTATCATCCAACCAGCATTCACTATGGGGTTGACAGGATAACAAATGTACATTCTATGAATGACATTACAAGACTTTCTAGTCCACTCTATTAAGAGATTTATCTATTTACAATGGTTAAATTGTAATAGTAATTGATCTGAATACAATACAACTTGAATTGCAGATTATCAGATCTATATTATGCTCATTCAAATCCTCTAATCATTATATCAATTCTATTTCAATCAATATTCAGTAACTTATTGTCTCTCAGTTATAGCTCTCTGACGCTCGATAATCTTTGTAGTTCGGTTCTCCTTAACCAATTTGATTAGGCATGCATGAAACTTGTTCACATGATATCTCTGCAGTCTCCTTTTTTCGGCATCCATTTCATCATGAAATCCTAGTCTCTTAAATAGACAAGTAAACCATTTTAATTCCATCCATTAGATTTTGCCGCTTAATCTCCTTTGTTGATTTTTCTACTTTAACCTTCCTTGGCTGATGTGTTAGTAACACATTTTATTTCAATCCCTTAGATCTTCTTTGAATTATGCTAGTCGTCGATCTTCGTAACAAATATTATCTCCAACCTCGATCTTATACACTTTAAAGCTCATCAACTTCTATCGGCTAAACTAGTCATTTAGTTCTTTTCTTCTGCTCTGCTAACAAAGAAATGTGTCAGTGAACACAAGCTCAATTTATACTGTGCTCAATATACACTACACTATGTCGGTGTATACTAAAATGCTTCTTTAACTGACCACACTGCTTTGTGCATTCTTCTCTATCCTTCATCATAGATGAATGCAACATAATCAAGTCAATAACATAAGGTCATAGACTCATTCATAAGTTACCCAATGTATTCCTTATCCTTATCTATCATCTCCATCTTCCTCATGTAGATATATCTGTTCTTCATCTCTTTTCTTCTTCTTTCTATAGATTTTTGGGTATAGCAATTTACAAGATAATTACTGTCAAAACTAGTTGACATCAATGACAACATATTATTGATTTAATAATCTTACATATCTAATCAGCAACTCAGTGATCTCAAATCATAGATCTTCAAGTCATACAATTTATTCAAATCAGTTGTAGTTCATCATAATCAATCAAACAAAGCTCCATTTAATTCCAATAATTCCAATAACAATTCCAACAATTCCAACAATAATACTAATAATCCTTACAATAATGCTAATGGGAATAAGCCCAAACCCTTTTTCTCCACTACTAATAAAAGAAAATTCACCTATCTAGGTGAACCATTGGAGAATGCATTAAGGACTTTGGTTGCCAACAAAATCATCACCTTACCTGATGTAAGAGAATTTGAACCTCAAATTAAGCCTAATTGGTGGAACAACTCTCATCATTGTGAATACTGTCAAAATAGAGGTCATCCAACCAATGAATGCATGTGATTAAAACACTTAGTGCAAGATTCAATAGATAATGGAACCATCAAAATTGAAGGGCCTAGAAACAATGAGGATCACACGGCCTTCAAGAACCCCTTTTTGAGTCATGAAAAGGGTGAGTAATCTAATGCTAATCAAAATTAAAAAAAGGTAACGAGAAAGTGAACTTTGCTCATACTTATGATAACACGATAAATACTCTAAGAGAAGAGGATAATACCATAAATGTTATCATAGTAAAGGAAAAGTCAAGAGAAGCATCATCAAATGTTGTCACTAGGGGCCAAGCATAAAAAAATATCCTACCTACCAACTCTCCTAAAATTGTGTTATCAAACCAAGCTTCAACCTCATCATCAAAACAATACAACTTGGTTGATCAACTACAAAGAACTCCCACTCAAATCTCTATTCTTGAGTTACTCAAATTGTCACCAAAGCATAAAGATATTTTGGTGAAAACCTTATTATAAACCAAATTACCTCTAAATTTGGCGGTAGACAAGTTTCAAAATATGGTGGGACACCTCATTACACCCCATTGCTTATCATTTTCTGAGCAAGATGACATGTCCCTTAATCATCCCCAAAATCTGCTTTTGCACATAGAAGTCTTGGTTCATAATCATAGGGTGAAAAGAGTCCTTATAGATGGAGGAGCTAGCCTAAACATTTGTACCCTTATCCTAGTGAAGGCCTTAGGATTTTTTGAGGAGGCTATTGACCCTAAGAAAAAGATAACCATTAAAGCCTACGATGATAAAGAAAGAGCTTCAAAAGGAGTCATAGTGTTACCCATAAGAGCTGGTCCCATGCAAAAAGAGACCATATGCCAAGTGCTAGATCTAAAGTTGACTTACAATATCTTATTAGGAAGGCAATGGATCCATGAAATGCAAGCCATTCCTTCTACCTATCATCAATGCCTAAAATTTCCTTATCTAGGGCAGGAAATAATGGTAAGTGGGGACCTAAACCCCTTCCAATATTGTAACAATATCAAGCCTATCAACGACTCTCTAGTACCACATAATACAGAAGGGTCTATACCTAATCAAATGGAGCAAGGGAAAAGTTCTAAAGGCATCCCATTACTAAAGGGAAAATAAAAGAAGGAGAATGAAATTGTTGTTGAAGACACACCAAAACTCACTAACATAGCCACATCGACTAAAGGAAAAGAGAAAGTTAGTGAGGATAATGTAATTGAAAAAATGAAAGAGCTCTAACCAAATCTATCCAAGTGTACACTAAGGAGGCCCATTATCAGAAAATGGACCAAATGATGAAGAAATTTAATGAGCAATGTCAAATCAAGCAAAAAGGAGTAGGTGAATACTCCTTATCAATGATGGACTTACCCTTATCACCAAACTCCTATGGAAGACCCTTAAATGTACCCCATAAATATAATGAACATTTTGTGAGGGAAAGTACATCATCTTCCATGGATGAAGAAGACAATGAGATCTTGAATTGGTTGTACAAAGATGAAGAGTCAAGTGCTCAAGAGAAGTGTATCCAAAACATAAGCATTCCCACACATCAATATGGGAAGGGCTTTCAAATAATACAAAAAATAGGATACAAAGGTCAAGGACCTTTAGGAGCAAGAAATGAGGGTATCATAGAACCTATTGAAATGACTTGGAAAAATAACAAGGTGAATACTGGTGTAGGGTACTTAGAAGAAGGGTACACTAAAAAGCATTATCCCAAACACCACGATCAAATATTGCAATTAGAGTCTCATAGTGATGAAGATTATAATGATTGGGAGTGGGATATTCTATCTAATCAGTCATTCCATGATAAGGCTATTGATGTTGTTCACACATATACTACTACTAGCAATGGAAAAGCATCTATTCCACCACCAAATCAAACTCAAGTATCTAGTTCGAGTCAAGTGATCATGGATGATACTCCAAGCATAGAAATAGAGATAAATCAATGGGTAGGTGAACCTTACGTACCTTCATGGAGACCTACTATGGAGGAATCAAATGTTAGGTTTAATCCACATGAATTTTATCCAACGAAAACCTTAGAGGAGTCTAGTGGGGAGGACTTTGATCCTTCTTCTTTAGAGCATTTAGAAGAGGCCCATGTTATAGACTTGCACGACACAATGTATGAGCCCTATAACGAGGTATTAGCTTTAAACCCCATGGAAATAAACCCAAGTATTGACCCATTGATTCTCATATACCCAAAATTAATTGAATAGAATTCCATTGAGCCAACTACCCTTCCAATCTTCTTGAATGACAATGCAGTGTCCCAATACCTTAACGTGGTTGAACCATCTTCTATCAGGTTATATCAGGAAGAATTGTTCAAGGGGAGCATCCAAACTTTCAATCTGAGAAAAATTGAAAAAAAATAAAAAAATAAAGAAATAAAGGATGTTTCCAAAGGTGAAAACCCAACTGAGGCACCTAAGGAAGGGAGTTTGGATGTTCCACCAGAACATTATGAAGAAATATCTCCAATCTTAATTGATCCTATAGAAAAGATAAATATTGGATCTAAAATTGAGCCAAAGATCATCCACCTAGCAACATCCCTATCTAGCGAAGAGAGAACAAAATTCATCAAGTTCTTTAAAGAAAAATATGTTAACTTTGTATGGTCTTATGATGATATGTCGGGACTAGATCCAAAGCTGATAATGCATCATCTAAATATCAAGGAAGGAGAAAAACCTGTTAAGAAAAAGCTAAGGAAGATGCATCCGCATATAGCATTACTTGTCAAAGTGGAATTAGAAAAACTATTGAAAGTGGAATTTATAAGGGCCATTGATTATGCACAATGGATCTCAAATATAGTGCCAATATCAAAAGTAGATAAATCCATCATAATCTGCATAGATTTTAGAGACTTAAACTTGGCATGTCCTAAAGACGACTTCCCACTTCCAAGTATATATGCCATTGTGGAGATAACAATAGGAAACTCTATGTTCTAACTCATGGATGGATTTAGCAGATATAACCAAATAAATATAGCACCAGAAGACCAAGATAAGATAGCTTTTACATGTGCATGGGGTACTTTTTGTTGGAATGTCATGCCTTTTGGTTTGAAGAATGCCGGAGCGACCTATCAACTAGCGATGACAACAATATTTCATGATATGATGCATAAGTTCATGGAGGATTATGTGGATGACATATTAGCCAAATCTCACTCAAGAAAAGAGAAATTACCAATTTTGGAAATTTTTTTTGAAAGATTAGAGCAATTCAAAGTAAGGCTTAATCCAAAAAAATGTGCATTTGGAGTCCAATCCGAAAAACTACTAGGCTACATTGTGTCTATTAAGGGAATAGAGGTGGATCCTGCTAAAGTTAAGGCCATTATAGAGATGGAAGCACCTAAAAACATTAGCCAAATGAGATCTCTACAAGGAAGGATACAATCCATTAGGAGATTTATCTACCAACTAGCAAAAAAGTACCATAATTTCACCCAACTTCTGCATAAAGATACAATTTTCAAATGGGATGAAAAATGTGAAGAGGACTTTAATCTATAGAAGAAATACCTCATCAACCCACCAATCTTGATGCCACCTATTAGAGGCAAGTCCTTGATCTTATATATTTTAGCAATGGAGAATTCATTAGGGGCACTTTTAGCATAGGAAGATGAAATAGGCAAAGAAAAGGCAATTTACTACATAAGTAGAACCTTGGTCAAATATGAGCTGAACTATACATTCATGGAAAGGGCATGCTTGGCTGTGGTTTTTCCTTTCCAAAAATTATGCCATTATATGCTAGCCCACAAGATAAGGCTCATTGCCAAAATTGATCCTTTGAAATATCTACTTAGTAAAACAATATTGAATGGAAAGCTAGCAAAGTGGGTTATGGTGTTAAGTGAATTCGACATTGAATATGTTGATAGAAAATCAATCAAAGGACAAGTCATTGTTGATCAGTTAGTAGAAGCACCACTTCAAGATGATCATCCCACCCAAGTGGAATTCTTGGATTCAGAGATTATGAATGTTGAGGCAAAAACATGGCAACTATATTTTGATGGTTTATACACTCAACATGGGTCAAGAGTAGGCATACTTTTAATCACTCCTCAAGGCTCTACTATTCCCAAATCCTATAAATTGTTATTTCCATGCACCAATAAAATAGTATAATATGAAGCCTTGGTTATTGGAATCAAGTTGGCACTAGAATGGAAAGTAATAGAACTAAAGGTTTATGGAGACTCACAATTAGTCATTAAGCAGGTTAATGATGAATATCAAATGAAAGATGACAAATTGGTACCCTATAAAAACATGGTGGAAAGTCTTAAAAAGTATTTCATTCTTATTACATTTGAGCAAGTGCTAAGAGAAAAGAAAAAAGCAGTAGATGTAATGGAAACTTTGGCTTCACTTCTATAGATGCCTAATCAGAGTGCCAAATATGAATTCCTGGTAGAAGAAGACGATCAACCCGCATTTTACCCTACTCACCCTTATACCATTTTCTTGTTAACTACAAATGAATCACCTTGATATGGACCTATTTACACTTACCTAAAAGATCAAATCCTTCCCATAGACCAAACTAGGAATCAAAAGAAAAGCTTCATTCACCAAGCTGCCTGATATATCATAATTTCTGAAACATTGTATCGCAAGAGTTTAGATAGAATGCTCCTTAGATGTCTAGAAGAAGAGGAATCAAATGTAGCCTTATGAGAAATCCATGAAGGAATTTTTGGATCACACTCAAATAGATTAATCCTAGCTAAGAAAATTCTTAGGATAGGATATTTTTGGCCTACGATGGAGAAAGATGCTTGTAACTTTGTTAAAACTTGTAAAAAGTGTCAATTCCATGGAAACTTGATACATGTGCCTGCACAAGAGCTTCATCCGATGACAACACCTTGGTCATTCTATCAATGGGGTCTAGACCTAATAGGCATGATTTATCCACCATCCTTGAATGGTCATAAATTCATCATCACAACAATGGAATATTTTACCAAGTGGGTTGGAAGCTGTACCCTTATCAACTGCAATGGGAAAATAGATTTCTTTGTTTATCCTAAACCACATCATTTTTAGATATGGAATACCTCATGCTATCATTACAGATAATGCTAAGCATTTCAAAAACAAAGACTTAAAGGAATTATGCATAAAGTTTCACAGTATTCATCATTCTTCATCCATCTATTACACTTAAGGTAATGGACAAGCTGAGGCAACAAATAAAACCATCTTGAAGATATTGAAGAAAATGGTAGACAATTCATGTAGAGATTGGCACATCAAAATAAAACCGACCTTATGGGCTTATAAAACAAGCATAAGAATGCCAACAGGAGCTACACCTTTTTCCTTAGTCTTTGGAACAGAAGCAGTTTTTCCATTGGAGGTAGAAATTCCATCCTTAAGGGTATCTCTTCATGTTTTGATAAGTGAGGAAGATTATAGGGTTGCTAGGATGCAAGAACTAGAATTCCTAGATGAGAAACAAAAACAAGCATTTGATCACTTAAAGGTGTACCAAAATAGATTGTTAAGGACCTATAATAAGCATATCAAGTCAAGGACATTTCACATAGGTGATTTAATTTTGAGAGAAAATCCCAAGAACCAAGGAGAATGGGAGGAAATTTGGTTAGGACCATTTGTGATCATTACAGATTTTGGGACCGACACCTACAAATTAGCAGATTGTGAGAGAGAAGAGCTACAAGAGCCTATTAATAGAATACATCTAAAGAGGTTCTATACATGAGGAAAGAGTATAAGGAGTATAAAGAGTATCAAATGGAAAGCATCATATTTATGGTACATAGTCAAAAGAGATCCTGAAAATACCAACAACATTGAGAAGAAGAAAAGAGCAAACAAATTGAAAAGCAGAAAAAATTAAAAATAGTGGAAAATTGACCATGAAGAAATATAAAAAAAAATCATATATGATCCTCAAAAAGATGTTGTCTTGGTGAAAACCTATCAAATAGGCACCTCGATGATAAAAATAATAATAAAAGAAAAATACAAAAAAAAATTTAAAAAAGAGAAAAAGTGCCTTGGTGAAAACCTAGCAAATAGGCACCTTGGTAGCAAAAAAAGAGAAAATAGAAAAAAATAGAAAAAAAAAGTAAGATCTATTCAATCGGTGAAAACTTGGTAAACATGCACCATTGAAAGTCCAAGTCAATCACATGCCTAGAAGGTCACCTTGTAAATATTGCATTCGCCAACATTTGTATATATTGCATAATAAAACCCCATAGTTGCATTTGCAAGTACCTTGAGATTTTGGTCACCTAATCTGCAAATTTTCCTAAGTCCCACAAATGGAATTATCTCAAACTGGGGGCAATCTACTCAAAAGGAGGAAGGATTCATCAAAATGAGCTTTATTCAATCATGGAATCAATTCATCAAACTCGAAAGAGGAACACTTAATCAAATCTACCTTCTAATCCAATTTGAGCCAAATGCAAAATTTGATCCAAGATCTTACATGACCTTATATTTATCAGGATTAAAAGTATAAAATGGATGGAACTACACTGAAATATGGATTTGAAAAACATTGCAAGAAATTTTTTAAAGTGTTGACTTAATTGATGAAATCATGTATTTCTAGCAAATCAATGAAAGTTTTAGACTAGACAAGCTATGATGAAAGGATGATATTTTTGTTGATTTCTGAATGACTATCTTAAAATCAAATTTTTAAATCATGTATTAGTTGTCTAAAGATGTTATCATCATAGAATCATCGAGGACTGGTACATAGGATAAAATAAGATTTTTGCTTGTTTACGCAAAAGGATATCTTGGCTATTTTGATCTTCAATATCATAATACCAAAATCCACTTGCAACATAGAATCCAACAAAATTGTTATTCGTACTCTCATGATTGGCTTCAATCAGTGATAGTCATACCGAAAAGAGATGGGAAAGAAAATTAAGAAAGAGGTGCAAAAAGTATTCATATCATCATAGTTGAACTAGTGATGGTTGTACTAAAATGAGATTTGAAAAATGCTCAATGATGATTATAAGCTCCAAATTTTGAATAATGACAATTAGTTGCATACATCTTAGATTAAGTGCATTGTATATTGTTTTTCCTTCTTATCTAAATTTGCAAGAGAAAAATAAAAAGGGGGTGTACTCAAATAAAAATCAAAGGATCATAAAAAATAACTATAATGGATTTAGTGTGTTGGAAATCAAAAAAATAAATAAAAAACAAAGTGCATTTCATTAGTTCTCTTGCATGGATTAAGTTGCATTAAGTCATCTTCATTAAACCTGGCATACATTTAAATGTGTCTAAAATTTGAATCATTAATTTCATTTCATGAAGTTACATTATCATTAGATTGCATCCATCTACATTTCATTAAGTTGCATTATCATTAGATTGATTTCACCTCATTTAAAGTGCATACATTAAGTGCATTGCATTAGTTAATTGTCATTGGTATCAATCCATTAAGATCGTTCACCATTAAAGAGTAAATCATACATGATAGTATCATTCATTCATATTGCATATATCATTATTCATTAAAAGCTCATAATCAATGCATTATTACATAGACTCATCACATTTGCATATCAAAAGAAATACATCAATAGATTCATCACATTTATATTCATTTCATTATTCATTATTTAGCTAACATCCTACATACATCCATTGCATAAATATACAATATCATTAATCATTAAAGTAAGATTACATTCATCTATTCTATGTCATACATAAGATAATCATTTAAGCACCATTAGAACATATGCATACATTTGGAAAATTGCATTCTGAAAAGCATAAAACAAAGCATATAGGAGATAGAGTCATATAGATCCGCATATCATGCAAAACAATTGAAATAGAAATCCAACACATGATGACATCATATATCATGAAATCTATCAAAGAAAGTATCAGATTCCATGGTACTATAATCATGAAATCAACAAGATATCAAAGTCTAAATGAATGATCATAAAAAGCAATATCTAAAGATCAATGTCCATCAACTATCAAAGTATCAACATAAACAACATCAATCAATCAAAACTGATACAATAAGAGTCCAATGTCTTGATAACAACAAAGAAGAGAAAGATCATGTATATCAAATCATATAAATCATAGATATCTCAAACAGCTAAGCCACCAGCACCATCGATACCATCAGGACCAAGACCACTATTTGGAGGCCAACTTGAACTAGCCTATAAACCATGCTGACTCATAGCAGCCATAAAAGTCTACACCATCAATCTCAACTATGAAACCAACTATTGTACTATTGATATCTGAGTCTACAAAGATACAACATCTGATGCTAAGGTTGGGGCAAGAGTCTGTGATGTAGAAGACTATGGAGGAGGAACAGAAGAAGATGGCATCGAAGAAGATGGATCACCCAAAGATGGAACAAACTAAGAAGATGATGGATGTGAAGAAGATGAAGGCATCAAAGTAGAAGCATGTGCTTGAGATGAGGTAGCCTGTGGAGCAATTAGAGGAATGACCTGCTGAACCTGCTGAGCAGGGGCACCCTATGCCTGATCAAGTAATACCTATGCAATATCTACATCAACATCGCTCTGGCACCTAAATCTAGGCCTATCTACTAGATCCCTGGCAAAATGATGTAGTACTCTATCAACTTGAAGACCCCTCACCTGATCATTACCCCTAGGAGGAATAGGAGGAGCAACAATCACTAGTATAGGAACCCTACCTACTCTAGCTCCTCGATGACCCTATCATCCATGCCATCCCTTGATCCTACCAACTCCACCACCATCACCACCACCATCTCCATCATCATCATCATCATCATCTCTTGTAGCCCCATCATCCCCATCTAATAACTCATCAATAGTCGAAACTCTCTCCACGGGATTGGTAAATCTGGGGAAGGGATAGCACAAAAGCGAAGCACCATAATCATTAGTAATACCTGCATCCATGACAGGTGATCTCTGAGACCAAGGAAAATATCCAATCTCTTGTATCTCTCACACAACTATCCCATAATCCACACATGGGCTCCATAATGATCTCTTGACCTATACACGAGCATAGATGGCTACTTCCTGTGGCATATCCTAAGTATGCCGATACTGATAGAAAAATCATCAAAAGTAGAATCTCTCAATGGTATAAGTGGAATGCTCGATCATCCATCAGGGGCAAAACATAAAAGGAAGCTCACCATCATCCTTTGGCTAAGCCTCACAACCAAGATATGGCCTCCATACAACACTATCTATATCATCAATGACCCATCGCCAGTAATCCAACTTACCCATATGGGTCTGGATGAAAATAACCCGATACATCCATGCAAATGGCCAACCTGGCTGACGATCTCACGCTGAAATAGGACGTGTCACTGGGATATTCTCCCAAGTCCACAACTGAAGAAGTATCACACCGGTAGTAAGTGTAGTAGAATGTCTATAAACCAATGTATGCAACTCATGGTATAACTAGGCCAGAATGCAAGAACCCCAGTAAAAGAGATGAGGATGTGCCATCAGATCCTCAAGAATGGGACCCCAACCGATAGCAAACCCATGCCCGCTGTTAGCACCTAGAAATTTTTCATGGCTCTAGCCTTTTTCCTTTGGTCTCTACATTCATTTTCCTATCTCTGGCCTTGAAACCCTTGCAAAAATTCAAAAAATTAGCCGTTGTGTTAAAAAAGCCCTAAAATGCCCTGGCCTTGTTCTATTTTCATGTTACTTTTTTGGGCGACTTAAAATCCTAATCTGCATGTGCTAATTAAAGTCCTTTAAGTTGTTCGATGGTTAGGTTTTCATGTCCGGCAAGGTCCCTTTTAATTTTTCCTAATTTTCTACCCCGGCGGCCTTTAATTTTTCCCTAAGTCCATGCGCTAATATTTTCTAATGCTTTGGCTTATGTGTTTCCTTGGCTTGGCTCTAACAACATCTACATCTAACGACTTTCATTAAAGCGTAAGCAATGTGTCAGAGGCTTGTGATGTTGTGACAACCATTCATTCTCTCTGTGACATAGCCTTTCATATCAGCGGGTCCACTTCCATGTAAGCACAAATGGCAGTTCTTCATTGGTCAGGAATAGTGAGTTGGACATTCTGTCAGTGGGACCTGTTTTCAAGTAGATTCTAGATTGATGGTTGGCATATACGCACATGGAATCTCAAGAGCCCTTTAGATCATGCACCATCCATCTGATTGTCTAGGTGTTATGATCAGTAAGCGGTGGGTCCAAAGTGACATGTAAGTACAAATGGCAAGCTATGATTGGCCCATGTAGCAGTGACTTGGCAGGTGTCAGTGGGTCCTAGTATCTGGCGTGTTAGAGGGTCCTGATATTGTCAGTGAATCAACAGTGGGAATAAGTTCTAATGAGATTTGTCAGAGGCTTCAGATTATGCGATAGCCATTGATCTCATCTGGTGTCAGAGGGTTGTCAGGGCAGGGAAAGATTCTTGATCTAACGGTTGTCTTAAGTTCTGATAGAATCTTCATGGTCTATGCGAAGGTGAGATGGCCATTGATCTTCTTGATGTGGGCCCAATTAGTTTATCAATCTTTTTGGTGGTTCTGACAGATTCTTGCTTGGTTCACTAGTTCACATGATGTTTTAGCAAAGGGTCTAAAGACTTAGTGATTTGGTGAATAGTGTTCGCGTAGTAGCCAAATGATTTAGCGGTGCTCTCAAAGTTCTCACAAATGGGAAAGGGTTTCTTTGGTCACGTGTTTGCCAAATGGATAGAATGTTAAGGGTTAGCTGAGGATAGTGGGACCACATGATGATTCATCACTAAGGTGTTAGTTTCTGATTGGCTGAGCTGGAGGATGACAAGGAATACTACAAGGTGGGGCCGTTGTCAGAAAGGTCAGTGATGGGGACAAAACCTATGGTTGGTGTAAGTTCTCATCAATTGTGTTAGAGGCATGAGATCTTATGCCCACTATTCATTTTCAAAGGCTTATGCGGGTGGGTCATGCGTTAGTGGTGACTGAGCAGTGACAATGAATGATGCAGTGACAAATGGCACAAAGCAGGCCCAGGTGGGGTCTAAGGTCTTAGCAGTTCGGACAAAAGTGTTTAGCAACCTGACAAATTTTCAAAGGCCTCGCTCATTCACACAATAAAGTGGTGATATTCTAAATTGATTGGTGATCCAGCAAACAAGTGTTCATGTAATAGCTAAATGAATTGGCAGAAAGGTGAAACATTCGGTGAATAGGCACTAACCTTTTATCGCCAGTTCACTAAATATGGGACCGAGGTTGAATGTTTCCTTTAGTCACCAGGTCACTAGGTTAAGCTTGGGTTAAGATTTTCATTTCATGAATAGGAAATTCCTTGTCGCATGTTCGCTAAGTGTTGACCGAGGGCTATCCGATGAGTTAAGTCATAAAGCCCGCGAAACATGATGATCGAATGGTCATGATATAATGTTGATTCAAGTTTGAATGACAACTTCTGATTTGCTATTGGCACTTTGATATGACCATTGACATTCAAATTCAAATTTTTTGAGGGTTTCTCAATGACAAAGAGGACTAAAATTCAATGCAGAAGCGATTGGAACTGGTAAGAGATGATTTGTTTGTCATTGCAATGTGGTCCAGGGTGTGATGATTGAATACAGAGATCTGTACCATGCAAGGAATGAGATGAATGGCTTGAGGTATGTTGTGTTAGGATTAACAAGGCAGAAATAACAATTATGTGCAAATATAACTAATATCAGAAAATAATAAACCACACAGAATAGAACACAAGACACACAGATTTAACGTGGTTCACCCAATCCCTGGGCTACGTCCACCAACAGTGAGTCCAATATTATTATTATCCAATGATTACAACCTGATTACAATCTATAATCCCTTATAGCCTAATTCTGCCGCAAGTACTAAAATCATACATCATGAAAATCCCTAACCCTAAGCCATATTATACAATATTTTTCCACTTTAGGGTTAGAATGAGTTATAAGTAGTCGGCCCAAATAACCGATAAGTAGTCAGCCCAAATAACCTGGGCGAGGTCGGGAGGAAAAGTGTACAGTACTTTCCTGGATAGTACTTTCCTGATTAGTCACCACAAGCTAACATGTTGCAGGTGGTTGAACAAACTGGTTTTCATGGTGGATTTATGATCTTCTATACACTGTTCTGAGAATTTGCATAATTGGAGATCAATTTTTGATCTGTTCTTCACCAGGTTGCTTGGTTTTCCCCAAAGTGCAGTAAATTCTAATCTTTTGAATTGTTTTGGTGGGTGGAAACCCTAACCCTTACCATGGTTATCCATAGCTTGTTACATCCTAACTTGTGTAGGATTCCAAGATAACCAGGGGTATATATAGTTGAATTTTTTACTTTGTAAGGGTTCAAGTTTTCTTCTGAGAGCTGGTTCCATGAATGTTTTTCCTTGTATATATTGCCTTCTTCTCTACATATAGGGTTCCCTCTTTCCTCTCTAGTTTTGGAGAATATAATACAAATTGTGATAGTTTGTCTTATGTATGAGATTCAATATGTTTCTACTGTTATCAGATTGTCTTCATCTTGGGTTTTAGACTTATTGATTATGGCATCAAGAGTGTTGTGATCTTTCTATGTGCATTTCCTATGTGTTTGCAATAGAGTTGTTTTCGCAGAAACAACTAGGTCTAGGACTGGTTCTCAGGTGTGTATGAACTGGGATATCAAGGGTATCTCATGTTTGTCTTCCAATGGATGCTAGTTAATGTATTACTTGTTTATAGGTCTCTTCTAAGGGGAGGGTTAAAATCCTTTGAATGGGTGATAACACATTTGGATACACAAGTGGTTTGATAATGTATGGTCTGATTAATGGTGTATGGCTGATGTAAGGCATCACCATATTTGAATGTATTGTCTTCTTGTTTCATAGCTTTCTATTGCAGTGAGGTGTTTGAATCTACTGCCCATTGGATAAGGCACAGGTCTATGAGAGACTAAGGGTATTTCAGGGGACCATTCAACCCAACATTAAAATCATCAAATCAAATACCTTTACCTTTCATGTTGGTAGTAGTAGTAGGAGGTCCTTTCTAGTCTTTAGACTCATTCTATGCAAGTAGGGCTATTGCATGTGAATTGCCTTCATTGGGGTACAAGTTACCTGAAGGGGTTTGAAGATTATTCCACAATAATCTATCTGCAGGCCTATTGTTTATCTTAAGGTGTCTTGAGTGTGCACATAAGGCAATACCCACCTGAGTGATGTGGAGCTCAAAGAAGAAGGAGGATTCCTTTCAATCCTCATCAATTGGACTATTTTCTTGTCAAACTTGAGTGCCTACCCTGAGAATCAAACCTATCTATTGATTCAAGTTTGGTCCTACAAGGAAAATCTCCAACACCTGCATCTATCAAGAAGAAGGAAACCACCAATCAAAGTACCCAGAATAGCCAAAAAAATAGGAAAGGAAATGAATTGAGCCCATTGGATATGTTGATCACCAATAGTATGATCACCAAATACTCACTGACATGTTGCTCCATCATATAAAGAGTCGTAATAAACAAGCTCACCATGAGTAGGTAAGCAGAGGATCTGATAAACATCCTTGGGAGTGATAGTCATCTCCCTTAATGGAAAATGAAATATATTATGGTCTGAGTGTCAACGCTCAGCCATAGTAGTAAGAAGACCCTGATTTACTTGGAATCAAGGAAGATGGAGAAGGAAATATAAGCCATAAGAACTGATATGGTGATGATACGCTACACTAAGATCAGGGATCATGCTCCATGATAGAGGATAAGAACCAAAAATACACAAGGACCCAAAGACCTCCTACAAAAGCAAGTTCAACCACATCAGTATTGATATTAATTACTCTTTGGATCATTCAAAATCAATCAAAAAATTTCACAATATCAAACCATAATCAATTTTTCATGTTTCTACTCAGATATAACAAAAAATTTATCATCACTCACCATCATAATCTAGATTGACGAGAAAAATACTCAAATTATAATTGACTCATACTAACATATTATAACTTGCTAAGGACATCAAGCTTGGGAACTTAACCTATCAACTGATCGATGACATAAAAAAAATCACAAAGTGGACTTAACCAACTTAAAATCATTTTGGCAGAGTGAAAGTGCTATTTCAGGTGTTAAAAGTGCACAAAAGAAAAAGTGTTGTTTTATATTGTAAAAATGTTATTTCATGCATAAAAAGCAGAAAAATAAGTAAAAGCACCCAAAGAATTCAAAAGCGCTATTAAAATTATCGAAAGCATTGTTTAAAATGTTAAAAATGCAAACAAGTGCAAAAGCGCTCGCTAACAAAGTAAAGGCGGTTTACGGCCAAAATTTGGTGAGAAAAAGCACACAACTGAAATGTGGAAGTGCACCTTAAAATTGCGGAAGCACAACTTGAAGGATGAAAGTGCCATTTAATTGGGCAAAAGTGCACTTTAGTTTTATAAATATGAAAAAAATAGGGGTTTCTACAGGAAAATTTAAATTTTTTTGAAATTAAATGTAGAAATTGACAAAACAAGAAAGTATAGGCACTCACCAGAGGTCTAAAACTAGGTAGATGCTGATATCGATGACATCTCTCGAATCTATGCTCGCAAATGGGGACAGACATCGTAGAAAGGTTAAAGAAGTCAAAGAAGAAAAAGTAAAGAGTGAAAGTGAAAATAAATAGTGAAAAAGGAATTTTGATCCCTTTATATAGCATTTTGACCTAAAAAGGGTATATTTGACCTAAAAAAGGGAATCTTTCACCAGAATTGACTTAAGAACTTAAAAGTTTTCACCAAATCAGCCAAAATAGGGGCATTTGTAATCAAGCAGAGATAAAATCAATATCAGAAATACAAATAAAATTCATTTAAAAATTGAACTAAATTAATGTCCTTTGACCTAAAACATCAAAATTTTCAATCATCAATCAAATTTTATTTCATTTTCGAGGGGGCATACCATTGGATAATCGACATCAATAAGATCATCATCAAATCAAACAACCAATCAACAAATCAAAATGGAAGCTTTTATCAAAAAAAAATTTTGTTAATCAATCGAAGGGGGTATCGCATCAAAATCAATCATCAAATCATAATTTTTCATCAGATCAAACATCGTATCAAGTAATCGATCATCAAAATGACCATCAGAGTATCACATCAATTGAAGGAACATCATCAAAACTACATCAATCTCATATCAGATATCAGGATCAATCATCAAAAGACATCAAATGAACATCAGAGATCAACCATCAACTAAATCAGGACCTATCATCAAGCAAGATCAGAGTATTCTTTGAATCGACATGTTTCTCATGTCAACTCAAAGAGGGGCATTTGTAATCACCTGAAAATGGACAAAGACAATTTAATGATAAATCAAAGCAAATAAGGAACAAGATTGAAGCAATTGAATCACAATGCATAATTAGCTAATCAAAATTAAAATCAAGTCTTAATTCAAGATAAATCAAAATCAAGAGCATTTTAATCAAGTGAAATCAAATCAATGTGCAATTAATTCTATTAATTGTATAGTTTTGAATTAAATCAAATTCAACCCATTCAAGGGGTACATGGATAAATAAATCAATTTAAATCAATTAATAAATCCTAATTTCCTTCAACAACCACAAAGGGAGGAAATTCAATCAACCAATAGGATTTGAGAAAATGCATTCACATGGATCAAGCCAAATTCAATCTCAATCACTCAAAGTGAAAGAGAATCTTGTCCATTGATCTTGTCTACTTGTCCCAAGCTTTGAGGACACAAACTTTGCATTATCTTCAAAGGGTGGAACCAAAGACTCAACTCAAGCTTAATCATGATCAACATAATTACACCCCCTACTATTGCATAAATCTATAAAAGGGAGACCAAAATCACTCATAATTCATAACCACACATCTGAGAATTACATAGAACCACTTGTGAATTATAGCTAGAAAAGCTTAATTAGCATTCAATTTGAGTATAATTGTTAGTTTTAGCTTAATATTTATCATTTCTCATTCTAGGACTGTCATTAATGGTAGCTTACTGAGAGCTTCTATTAACACTCTAACATAGAGAAGCATAGGATGCTCAATTGATCTTTCATTTGCTAAATAGTTTCTATATTGTGGTTTATTTAGTTACTATTTCATTTATTGTCAATACTAATTCTATGAAGATGTTAGAAATAGGGAATACTGAGAGGGGGGGTGAATCAGTATTCTACAAACTTTATCTTTTTCCCAACTATGGATATAATAGATTATCTTTACACATGCATAACATAAGAAGCTAAACAACATGCATAGCAATAAAACTAAAGAACTCATGACACATGATATGTTCTCGAGGAAACCCTGGCCAAGGGAAAACCTTAGTGGGGATGGTACCCACAAAGATCCACTAATCAAAAGTATCCTATTAAAGATATTGACCTTGTTAGGAGTCTATTACAAGCATATAGTGTATCAATCCTGATTAAGGGACTATAGGCCTTGTTAGAAGCCTCAACCCTATTAGGAGTTGTCAATACAAAATCTAATTACCAGATGAGCCTACTGCCCAAACAAGTAATGTAAAATGTATACTAATTACAAAAATGGATTAAGGTACATAACCTTATGCTACTTGCATCAATATCTTTTCGCTGCTCTTACATTCGCATCATATCATTACAATATATTACCACATCCACTTGTTCTTACAATTTACAATTACATATATACAAGTTATTAAGGCTAATAACTTTACATGGTCAGCTTCTATATATCTTTTTCTAAGGGTTAACATCTAGGATGTCATCCCTTTATATTTTTAAGACATTATTTTGATAAACAAAATAATCCCTTAACTCTTTACCAATTCTGTCTTCAAAACTGTCCTGTTGGCTTAACATTGTCTTCAGTAAAACTATCATAACTAATTCCGTACATTCCGTACTGACTTGCACTATGAGATGGGTCATCATTAGACATCATAGAGTCTATGTTCAAGTGTGTAAGTATTGAAATTAATCCAGTCAATGTCACAAACAAAAACTATGTCTGGGTACACTGGTGAAAATGATGTCTCACACTAAGACAAATTTGCAATGCGCTCTGCTATACTTGTTCTTTGACCTTTACACTCTTCATGTGGATCATATGTTTCCATAATGACAACATCTATGTACTCAACTTAGCCAAATTGCCAACAATCTCCCCCTTTGTCATTGGTGGCAACATATGTGATGCAGGAGCATCCTGGGTGTAAGAGCAATCTTGCATCACCCAAAAATATTTCTGGTTTTTTTTCAATAAGGGCTATCTTGTGTAGAGCTTCTATTTATGGAAACTTTCTATTTTTAGTAAGTTGGTCATACGATCTCAGAATGTTTTGATTTCACAATTGGAGGTTCATCTTAGTCATATCAGCCTGCCTATAAAGTTTCATTGCTAGATCAAGTCCGATTTTGAAGATATTGAAACTTTTCAATTTTGGAAACAGGGTGTAGAAACTTTGAACTCAATTTTGAAGGCTTTAGAGGCCCTAGATGAGGTCAAATTTTTGGTTGAATGAAGCTTTCTTGATTCAGGCATTGTAGAGCTCTTCGTGCCCTTTCTAAAATGGGGTTATAATAGTCAATTGGGTCAACGGGTGATGACTTACGGTCTCCAAAAGTTGGGTCACCTAAAATGGTGGAGAATGATTTTCTTTCAAAATTTCTATTTGGGTTTCAAAATTTATTTTGAGCCGAATTTGATGTAATAAAATTAAAAATAAAATAATTCTAAGTTTGGTCGGCCTTGTTGGCTAAAAATTTTGGAACCTTCCCAGGCGGTGGAAAATTGCCTATATAAGGAAGGCTGTAGTGTTGTCTTAGGTAGTTCAGGACAGTTTTGGGTATTGATTCAAGGCTTTGTCCTATAGAATATTGTAAGGGAATGCCCATGTGGCTTTGCATATTGTAATTCTGAAAGTTTGTAATTCCACATTTGTGGAGATAATAAGAAGCCAATTTTCTGTTCTTGCATATTGTTGTTATTTCTCTATTTCTATTATGTATTTGTGGTATTAAGGGAAGCACCCTTCATCAAGTGGTATCAGAGTAGGAGTTCCTGAGTGTGTAAATAGATCACCGATTATGAGGCATTTTGCACCAGGACTGTGGGTTAGGGTTTCTATGTAAACAGATCACTGACTGTGAGGTAGTTTGCACTAGGATCATGGTTAGGGTTTCAGTGTGCATCACAAAAATGCCTCCACGAAGGGAACATGGTAGAAGAGCTAGTGTTGTAACACCTGAGGTTAGAGCACTCTAGAGACAAGTGCGAGCATTGCAAGAAGAGATTCACAAAGGAATGAAACTTAATGTTAGAGATGAAAGCGAGGATGAAGCCAAAGAAGAAGATCAAGAAGGAGAAGTTGAAGTTGTAAACCAGGAGGAAGAAAGACTTTTTTGGGCTATTTCCAAGATCAAAAAAATACCTAAGATTGAGGTTCCTGCATTTTTAGGAAATCTTAACCCAGAGGAGTTGATCGACTAGATCAATGAATGTGAAGAATATTTTGAGTATGAAGATATTGAGGATCCTGATAGGGTCTAATTCGCGAAGGCCAGACTGAAAGGTCATGCGAAGATCTGGTGGCAAGAGATTCAATTAGAGTGAAATAGAAGAGGGAAAGATAAAATCACAAGATGGGATTGGATGGTGGATAAACTGAAGTGACAGTTCATCCCTGTTGATTATGAGCTTGACCTACTGAAGAAAATGCAAAGTTTGAAGCAAGTGGGATGATTTTTTCAGGAGTATACAGAGGAGTTCTATCGAATCCTCATCAGAACAGGCCATGCAGAAGCTGATAAGGAGAAAGTTTCCCATTACCTTAATGGGTTGAGGCCAAGCATTCAAGAGGAGCCGAATCTGGTTTGAATGAACAGTATTGAAGAGGCATACCAGTTTGCCCTAAAAGTAGAGGAAAAGTTGAACAAGAAGTTTGAGAGCAGACAAAATGGAAGAGGTCGCGGTGGATGATCTGGTGGATGGTCATATGGAGGCCAAAATGAAGATCTGAAAAAGAAGGATGAGGCCAATAGTAGTCAAAATCAGAGAGGAAACAACTACAATCATTTCCAAGATCAGAACAATAGAGATCAGAGAGGAAGAGGAAGAGGATAAGGTTCAAGAAGAGGAGGTTTCCGTGAAACATGTTTTCACTGTGGAGGTCACAGGGCATTTGAATGTCCTCAACACCAAGGAAGGATGGATAGGAGGAATGAAAGCCAGGCCAAAGTGGCACATGTAGATGAAGATGCTAGATCCTTGAATTCTAAAGATGCTAAAAGAGGAGAAATGTTGATTAGCAGAAGAGTTCCGCTGAGTGGTGAGAATGAACCTGAACAAAGGAGGAGCCTATTTCGCACTAGATGCAAGTGTGAGGGTAAATGTTGTGATGTGATTATTGATAGTGGAAGCACTGACAATTTGGTGTCAGAAGAGATAGTGACAAAGTTGAAGCTCAAGAGATAGAAACACCCGCATCCATATCAGATTGCCTGGGTGCAGGATGACCACAAGGTCATGGTCAGTGAACAATGCCTAGTAAATTTCAAGATCGGCGGGTACCATGATGAGATACTATGTGATAATATACCTATGGATGCATGTCACATGTTGTTGGGTAGGCTATGGCAGTTTGACAGATGTGTTGTACACGATGGTTGTGTGAATACCTATTCCCTGACAAAGGATGGAGTGTGACATAAGCTAAAGCCATTGAAGGAGACTGAAGAAAAGGTATGTGGTAATGCAAGAATAACTTTTTTTGATGGAATAAAATTCTTAGATGGTATGAGGCATGAGCATGTGTGTTTTTCTTTAATTCCAAAAGCTAGTAAAGAGGAAATGGAGGATGTACCTGTAGAGGTTGCAGATTTGTTGAATGAGTTTCAGGATATTGTATCTGATAATGTACCTGATGGATTACCACTGGTAAGGAAGATTAGTCATCAGATGGATTTGATTCCAGGAGCTAGTTTTCCAAACAAGTCAGTACACAGAATGACACTAGCAGAAAGTGAAGAGTTGAACAGACAAGTACATGAGTTATTGCATAAGGGGTTGATTCAAGAGAGTCTAAGTCCTTGTACTGTACCAGTGGTATTAGCACCAAAGAATAATGGAGAATGGAGGATGTGTACAAATTCTAGAGTAATAAACAAGATCACAATCAAGTACCAGTTTCCATTGCCATGAATAGATGATATTATGGACTATTTGAGTGGGGCTGTGTATTTCTCAAAGATAGATCTAAAGAGTGGATATCACCATATTTGAATCAAAGAAGGAGATGAATGGAAGATTCCCTTCAAGACAAAAGAAGGACTGTATGAGTGGTTAGTCAGGCCTTTTGGGCTAACCAATGCACCAAGCACTTTCATGCAGCTCATGAACGAGGTTCTGAAAGAATTTTTGGGTAAGTTTGTCATTGTTTACCTAGATGATATTTTGATCTTTAGCAAGACATTGGGGGAACATATGATGCATATTCATATGGTGTTTTAGAAGTTGAGAGATGAGAAATTGTTGATTAATTTGAAGAAGTGAAGTTTTCTGAAGAAGGAATTAGTGTATTTGGGATTTGTAGTTTCAACAGAAGGTCTGAAAATGGATCCGAAGAAAGTACAGGCTATCCTTGAATGGCCTACTCCAAGGAGTGCTACTGAGGTAAGATCTTTTCATGGTTTGGCTAGCTTTTACAGAAAGTTTATCAAAAATTTTAGCGGTATTTGTGAACCCTTGACTGAAACAATGAGAGGGGATAGAAAAGAGTTCAAGTGGACTAATGGGGCGGATAAGAGTTTTAAACTGTTGAAACAAAAAGTTATAGAATAGCCTGTTTTAGCACTTCCAAATTTTAATAAGGTGTTTCAAGTAGATTGTGATGCTATTGGTACTGCAATAGGAGTTGTTATGAGCCAAGAAGCTAAACCTATTGCTTATTTTAGTGATAAGTTGAATGATGCCAAGAGAAAATATTATGTTTATGATCAGGAGTTTTATGCTATAGTTTAAGCATTGAAGAAGTGGAGACACTATCTACTTCCTAAGGAGTTTGTTTTGTATACTGATCATCAAGCTTTGTAATATTTGAATAGTCAAGGGAAGTTGAATCAGAGGCATTTGAAATGGGTTGAGTTTTTGTAGAGTTATACATTTGTTTTGAAACACAGAAGTGGAAAGTCTAACAAGGTTGCAGATGTGCTTAGCAGAAGGCAACTATTGCTGACAGAGATGCAGATTGAGGTGGTTGGGTTTAAGGAACTCAAGAATTTGTATCCAGAGGATCCTGATTTTGGTGAAGCTTGGAAAGCTTGTAAAGAACCTGTTACTCTAGACAGAATGAAGTGGTTGGATTTTATCATTCAGGATGATATGCTATTCAGGGGGAGTTAGTTGTGCATTCCACAAATTTTTATGAGGGAGAATCTCATCAAAGAGAAGCATAGCGGAGGATTGGCTGAACATTTTGGTCATGATAAAACCCTTGCTTTGGTTAGTGAGAATTATTATTGGCCACAGTTGTAGCAAGATGTGAAGAAGTTTGTACAGAGTTGCAGAGTATGTTAGATGGTGAAAGGAGTGAAGCAGAATACAGGGTTGTATCAGCCATTACCTACACCAGAGAAGCCTTGGGAGGATATCAATATGGACTTTGTTCTTGGTTTACCGAGGACTTAGTGGGGACATGATTCAATTTTTGTGGTGGTTGACAGATTTTCAAAGATGGAAAATTTTATTCCTTGCAAGAAGACTAATGATGATGTTCATGTAGCAGAATTGTTTTTCAAAGAAGTAGTGAGACTACATGGTTTGCCAAAGACCATAGTTTTAGATCAAGACACTAAGTTTGTTGGATATTTTTAGTGTACATTATGGAAGAAGTTGAAGATAGATTTGAAGTTTAGTTCATCACATTATCCACAGACTGATGGACAGACATAGGTGGTGAATAGAAGTTTGGGGAATTTGTTGAGATGTTTGGTTGGATATAAGCCAACAGGATGGGATTTGATTTTACCACAGGTGAAATTTTCATATAATAATTCTATCAACAGGAGCACTGGTAAATCACCATTCCAGATTGTATATGGAAGTAGTCCCAGAAATGCATCTTAGTTGAGGAAGATAGATAAAGGATAAATAAGTAGTGTTGAAGCTGAGGATTTTGTAGAACATTTGAAGAACATCCATGAGGAGGTGAGGAAGCACATTACCAAGATGAATGCATAGTATAAGGCTAAGGTAGATGAGAAAAGGAGGCATAAGGAATTTCAGGTTGGAGATGAAGTCATGGTTCATTTGCGGAAGGAGCAATTTCTAGTTGGTACATACAACAAGCTGAAAATGAAGAAGTTTGGGCCATGTAAGATACTAAAGAAGCATGATTCAGGAAATGCGAATGAGGTAGAATTGCCTACTGAGATGAATATTTCACCAGTGTTTAACATTTCAGATTTGATAGAGTATCATGAAGGAGGTGTTGAAGATGAGATCACAACAGCACAGTGGAGTATTCCAGCAACTAGTTCAGATACTAAGGAGATTGAGGATATACTGGACAGTCATGTTGGTAGAAGCACAAGGAACGAGACATATGAAGAATACCTGGTCAAGTGGAAAGGATGACCTGTTGAAGATTCATCATGGCTGACAAAGTAGGAGGTTAACCATCTTGGTTTCCCTCTTCACACCTGAGTCGTGATAGGGTCACTTCTCAAATTACCCTGGGTGTCTGATGTAGGAGCATCCTGGGTGTAAGAGCAATCTTGCATCACCCAAAAATATTTTTGGTTTCTTTTCAATAAGGGATATCTTGTGTAGAGCTTCTATTTATGGAAACTTGCTATTTTTAGTAAGTTGGTCATACGATCTCAGAATGTTCTAATTTCATAGTTGGAGGTTCATCTTAGTCATATTAGCCTGCCTGTAAAGTTTCATTGCTAGATCAAGTCTGGTTTTGAAGATATTGAAACTTTTCAGTTTTGGAAATAGGGTGCAAAAACTTTGAACTCAATTTTGAAGGCTTTAGAGGCCCCAGGGAATACTGAGAGGGGGGGTGAATCAGTATTTTACAAACTTTATCTTTTTCCCAAATATGGATATAATAGATTATCTTTACACATGCATAACATAAGAAGCTAAACAACATGCATAGCAATAAAACTAAAGAACTCATAACACATGATATGTTCTTGAGGAAACCCTGGCCAAGGGAAAACCTTGGTGGGGATGGTACCCACAAAGATCCACTAATAAAAAGTATCTTGTTAAGGATATTGACCCTGTTAGGAGTCTATTACAAGCATATAGTGTATCAGTCCTGATTAAGGGACTATAGGCCTTGTTAGAAGCCTCAACCCTGTTAGGAGTTGTCAATACAAAATCTGATTACCAAATGAGCCCACTACCTAAACAAGTAATGTACAATGTATACTGATTACAAAAATGGATTAAGGTACATAACCTTATGCTGCTTGCATCAATATCTTTTCGCTGCTCTTACATTCGCATCATATCATTACAATATATTACCACATCCAATTCTTCTTACAATTTACAATTACATATTTACTAGTTATTAAGGCTAATAACTTTACATGGTCATCTTACATATATCTTTTTCTAAGGTTTAACATCTAGGATGTTGTCCCTTTATATTGTTAAGACATTATTTTGATAAACAAAATAATCCCTTAACTCTTTACCAATTTTGTCTTCAAAATTGTCCTGTCGGCTTAACACTGTCTTCGGTAAAACTATCATAACTAATTCTGTACATGCCATACTAACTTGTGCTCTGAGATGGGTCATCATTAGACATCATAGAGTCTATTTTCAAGTGCAGAAGCACTAAACTTACTCTATTCAACATCACAAACAAAAACTATGTCCGAGTACACTGGTGAAAATGTTGTCTCACACTTAGACAAATTTGCAATACGCTCTGCTATACTTGCTCTTTGACTTTTATGCTCTTCATGTGGATCATATGTTGCCATAATGGCAACATCTATGTACTTAGCTCAGCCAAATTTCCAACAGAAGATACATTCCCTTGTATACAGTTGCAATGAAAGATGATTCAGAAGAGGACAGAAGGTATATAGAAACATCACTCATTTTGAAAGTTAGTAAGAATGATACTTGGATCATTGATAGTGGTTGCACACATCACATGAATAGTGATGAAGATAATTTTGATCATCTTGAGCATTATAATGGAGGTTCAGTGAAAATGGGAAATGACACACCTTGCATAGTTAAAGGAAAATGATCTATTCTATTGTATGATAAAATTAGATGTGATAAAGCATATTGGGTAAAAGGACTTAATTACAATTTTTTGAGAGTAGCACAACTAAATAACTCAAGTCACCGAGTTCCATTTGAGAGCAAGAAGGTGAAAATCTATGATGAAAATGGAAAGCTTGTTGGAATAGGTGGACAATCAAAAGGTAATTTATTTTATCTTGACAATGCTGAGACTTCTTGTTTACTGGTGAAAAATGAAGATGCATGGTTATGGAATAAGAGGTTATGTCATGTAAATTTTGATAACATGATTAAGATCAGTAGAAAGAGAAAAGTTAGAGGATTTCCAAGTCTAACCAAACATGATCATGTTATGTGCCATCAATGTCAGAAAGGGAAGATGACAAAATCTAGTTTTAAAAGTAAGGACTACTCATCTAAAGGAATTTTAGAGTTGGTTCACACTGAATTATGTGGTCCCATGAGAACTCAAAGCTACTATGGTGATAGATACTTTATTTTGTTTGTTGATGACTATACTAGATTGATGACTATTATATTCTTGGAAGAAAAATATGAGGCATTCAAATTGTTTAAATGGTATAAGGAAAAGTTGAAAAATAAACTGAAAAAGAATTGAAATGCTTAAGGTCTGATAGAGGAGGTGAGTTTGTTTCTGATGAATTCACTAACTTCTACAATGAGCATGGTATAAAAATATAGGTTTATGCACCTAGAACACCATAGCAGAATGGAATTAATGAAAGGAGAAACTGATCTATTGTTAATTATGCTAGAACATTGATGATTGAGAAAAATGTTTCACATATGTGCTGGAGAGAGGTAGTTAGCACTGCAGTCTATGTCCTAAACTGAGTTCAACTAAAGAAAGACACAAACAAGACACCTTACGAGTTATGGTTTGGATACACACCGAGTGTAAGTTATTTCAAAATCTTTGGTAGCAAGTGTTATATTCTGAAAGATAATAAGAATGGTAAATTTGACTCTAAAGGTGATGAAGGTTTATTCTTAGGTTATTCCACTAAGAGTGAAGCTTACAAATGTCTAAATAAGGTTACTAACAAGATGATAGAGAGTACTAATGTTAGAGTTAATGAGTTTGTTGAAAAGAATGAAAAAGAAAGCATGAAGGTGTTGGAAATTTGGCTGAGTTGGATACTTAGATGTTGTCATTATGGAAACATATGATCTACATGAAGATCGCATGGGACAAAGAGCAAGTATGACAGAGCGCAATGTAAAATTGTCTCAGTATGAGATAGTGTTTTTGCCAGTGTACCCGGAGACAATTTTGGTTAGAGATGTTGATTGGAGTAAGTTCAATGCTTGCACACTTGAACATAGATACTATGGTGACTATAGAAGACTCACCTAAGAGTGCAAGTTAGTATGGCATGTACAGAAGAAGTTATGACAGTTTTACTGAAGACAGTGTCTAGCAGACATGACAAAATATGAAGACAAAATTGGTAAAGAGTTAAGGGATTATTTTGTTTATCAAAATAATATCTTAACAATATAAAGGGATGACATCCTAGATGTTAACCCTTGGGTAAATATGTATTTTGTATAATGCTTTTGTCAAGCCGACTGTAAGATTTATTAATCCTAATAACTTGTATAAAATGTAAGGCATATGTAAATATAGAATAGTGATGTGAGTGATGTATATATGTGATAGCGAATCTATAAGTGAAGAATATATTGATGTGAAGTTGTGAAAGAAAGCAAGTAGTATAAGGTTATGTACCTTACCATATTTTGTATTCAGTAATCATTGTACATTACTTGTTTGGGTAGTGGGCTCATCTAGTAATCATATTTTGTACTACCAACTCTTAGCAGGGTTGAGGCTTCTAAGTTCTAACAAGGCCTAAAGTCCCTTAATCAAGACTGAGACACTATATGCATGTAATAGGCTCCTAACAGGGTCAACATACTTAACTGGATACTTTTGATTAGTGGATCTTTGTGGGTACCATCCATCTGGGGTTTTCCCTTGGCTAGGGTTTCCTTGAGAACAAATAATGTGTTATGAGTTCATTTGCTTTACTGTTATGCATATTCTTTAGTATACTATGTTATGCATGTGTCAAGCTAATCTATTATATCCATAATTGGACAAAAGTAAAATTTTGTAGAATACTGATTCACCCCCCTCCCCCCTCTTAGCATTCCCTATTTCTAATAATTGGTATCAGAGCTTAGTTACTCGAAAAAGAATCATTCAAGGAAAGCCTAGTAGCTTGAGTAAGATCTCTATGGATATGGATCAGCTACAGAAGAATCTTGAAGAAGCTCTTGCACAGATTGATATGCTTACTCAAGAAAGAGACACTCTGAAAGGAAAATATGATGATGCAAAGAACCTCATTGAGAAACTAAAAAAAAAGTTGGAAGATCTGAAATCAGAAAAGGATTTTGAAATTCAAATTGAAGATTGTGATGACAACTTGGAAAAAAAAAATGAGATCCTTAAACATGAATTGAAGATAGAAAATCTGAAATTAAGTTTGAAAGATGGACATAGCAAGAATGAAGCAAATCTGAAATCTGAGAATGAAAATCTAAAGCTTGATAATGAAGATCTAAAATCTAAACTTAGTAAAATGACATTTGATCTTGAGAAAACCAAATTATAGTATGTTGTGTATATAGTCCAATGTGGACCTCGAATCCAACTACACACACAACATAGTCCTTACTCACATGATCGAATTATGACAGAGAGTATAGATTACTCAATTCAAAATTTGTAGTGAAGCAACCTATTGCCTCCTAATTAACTAGGGTGTTTAATCACTCTCAGATTACAGAGTCAACAGCCATAGACCGAATTAATATGGAGGATTTTGAAGCTAGAAAACACAATTAATCTAAGATGAGAATGCATTTTTAATCTAAATGAAGTGCAGATTTTAACTAAGAACTTGAAAGCAAATATGAGGTGTAGATTTTAAACTAAGAATTGAAAATAAAGATGATGATTAAATAAATACCAATAAGTAAATTAAGCTACTATAAAGATTGCAATTAATACTAAATGAGAGCAAGATAAATGGATGCAACAAGCTTGGAAATATGAGAAATGTTGAGATAGAATTTCACTATAGTTCTTTTACTTTCAAATTGCTCTCTTTCGAATGAGAAATGAGGTTCAAGATATAGGCAAACCTGAAATAGGAGGGAAGAGTTTCTTGATTTGAAACAGTGGACTCTTCATTTCCTATAGAGGAGAAGAAGAGAAATATTATAGAATTATTTGATTAAAGAAATGGATTATTGCCACATGGGTGGCTCTTCAAATATTTGATTTATTAAATACAAATATATAACACATTCGAATAACCAAGTAATTTATTAATTCCTTTATGTGTAATTAGCTAAAGGGGTTGGATTTTTAATTTAATTCAAAGCACTTAGGACTTTATAATTAAATTAATTTATCATAGGGATAATTTTAACTAATAAAGTCAAAGACTTAGGAATTAATTTAGCATTTGATTTATGCAATTTAGGATTTTTGCATTTGACATCAAGTTGATTAGAGTCAAGTAGGAAAGATAAAATTTCCTAGTGAACTAGGACTTTGATGATGTAGAATCGAGAAAATGCACCAAAACTGATTGAATTTATTAGGTGCCAATTTTGGGGTATTACATTTGACCCTCTTTGAATTGATGTGTGAAAAACACATTTATTCAAAGAATAGTCTAATGTGATAGATGAAAGGAGATTGAAGCATGATTTTCTGAAGTCTAAGTTAGATTGCGAAGACAACGGTTTTGAGAGAAGATGAGAATCGGGGTTAGGTTGCCCCAATGCTCAAAATGAGATTTAGATGCAGATCGGGACTATCTCCAAAATTAGGGTTAGATCACCCCAACATGAAGCTTAGCCCTCTGAGACCTAGGTTAGATTTCCCAGATAATGGTCTAAAAGAGATTTTGAGAGCCATCTCCAAAATGAAGATTGACTCTTAGGAATTAGGGTTAGATTGCCCCAATACCTAATAGATTTTGAGAACCACCTCTAGAATGAAGCATGATCCTTGAGGATCTGAGTTAGATTGCTTAGATACCTAAAAAGATAGATAACTAGATGATAAGATGTGAGGCACAAAGATGCCCCAAGTGACGAGATGCCCCAAGTGGTGAGGTCTTTAATTGATTCAAGGAGCTACAAAAGCAATTTGGAGCAATTTAGAGGTCCTATTGACAAAGTTTGACCATGGTTGACCATAGTTGATAAAATTTGACAAGAGTTGACTTGATGACAAGATGAAAAAGTTGAGAAAGATGAAGAGAATCTAGCAAGAGAAAATGATGCCAGAAGGATGACTGCACAAGTGTCTGATCCTAATGGCCTCAGAATTTTAAAATGTGATTTTGAGCCATCTAGAGATGTCAGATTTTGATTTCGATCCTGAAAACTTGTGCAGCCAAGATGAACCCAAGATGAAAGATGAGAACCTTTGATGAGAAGATCGAGAAGAAGACAATCAAGAGAGCACCAAGATATCATCTCAAATGCAAGCCTAGAATGAAAGTTGCAAGCCTAAGCTAAATGCAAGCCTAGAATGAACAAATGCAATCCTCCGGACTTGGTTGTTGGACTCACTATTAGTTTCATCATAGAGTTTCTAGTATGGACATTTTCAAGATGCCATACAATCCTCACTGACATTGTAATCATAAGAATATGAATATGACATAAGTATTTAGATTTGTCAAAATGAGATGTAAGCATTAAGGCACAAGAAGCCAGAATGACCTGAACACCTATTCCTTTTAATTTAGCAAGTTATCATAAGCATCAAAGCATAGCTGCTAGAATGACCTAAATGTTTCTTGTGAATCAAACACACTAGACACACAAGAGTTCCTTCTTTCACTAAAGAATGCTCACAGTGACCCTTTACGTTCACTTAGTAGGATGAGCATTTGCAATTATACTCATGGCAGAAAGAAGTCACTCAAAACAAACAAGGAGAAGAACCAACCTCACCAAAGCGTCCATATAAAAGGAGTCAAGGTACACATGGCCATCCAATACGAGATGAAGGCTCTTATAGATGGACACCCCTCTTATATAGATTTTTTGGATCATTGGAACTAAACCAGAAAACAGAAAGCAAGAAAAGATCATGCCCCCAGTCTTCGCTTCTCTCAGTCCAAATAGACGTCTTAGAGTTGCTCGAGGAGGAATGAAAAAGCAAGAAACAAACAAACACACAAAAAGAAGATCTCCACATGCTTCAGAGAACCACACATATGGTTTTAGTTTTAGTTTAAGTTCATGTGTTCAAGTGGATTGAATATTGAATCTGAAGGATACGTCATGAGAAGTCTCAACAGGACGACGACAGCAGGCGGACGCAGTGAAGATCACTAGTGACTAGCATGAGGAATCATCTTAAAGAGGGAATCAGAGAGATAACAAGGTATTGGTAGGAAGACTCAATGAGAAATTTTGGTGACTGATACAAGAGAGATCATCAAGGAGAGAGATCTCAGAGATACTAGCAAAACATCAGCAGGCAAACATAGTGAGAACTACTGGTGACTGATGTATGGGGAATCCTCAAGAAGAGAGATCCAAGTGAGAGCTAGGTATTAGTAGATAGATGTAGTGAGAACCACTGGTGACTGATACATGAGAAACCCTCAAGGAGAGAAGTCTCAAAGATAGTTGTGCATTAGCAGGTAGACGCAGTGAGAACTGTTGGTGACTGATGCAAAAGAGCATCTTTGAAAGCGATAGGACCATGCCCCCTAGACCAAGGAGATGCCCCCAAGTGTGACCAGTTCCAATCCATGAAGAGTCAAGGAAAATCTTGAAAGTATCTGAAGATGAATGCATGAGCTAGCAAAGCAGGAAACAAACTAAAGCAGGAAAGTAGGAAAGCAAGGGAAGCAAACTAAAGCATGAATGCACAGAAGGGAAACTAAGGTTGAAAAGAAGGAATACAAAAGTAACTAGACAAAGCCAAGTGGTGTTGAGATGAGATACAACTTCATGGAACAAGAGGCACCTGTTTACCAGGTTTTCACCATCTTGGCAGAGATTCTATTCTTGGTACCATGACGCATGTTTACCAGGTTTTCATCAATGACACATTTTTTTTCTTTTTCAATTTTTTTTGTACTTTTCTCTTTTTTGGTTTTTTTGTATTTTCGATCTTTTCACTTTTTTTTTTTGTATTTTCACTTTTTTCATTTTTTTTGTATTTTCACTTTTTTTATTTTTTTTTTGTATTTTCACTTTTTTTATTTTTTTTTTCTATTTTTCTATTTTTTTGGTATTATCAAGGTGCCTTTTTACCAGGTTTTCACCAGGATAATAGATACATCAAAGCGCTTGTTTTCTAGGTTTTCACTAAGATGATCATTTTTTCAGGACATTTTGCCATTTTTAGGATTTTTGACAGTATATCAATTTTTGGATTTTTTTAGGATCAATAAGTATGTACATGAGCATGTAGAGAATGTCTCAGCTGTAGAAATTCTTTAGATGCAGAGTATTGATAGGCTCTTTGAGTTTCTCTCCTTCAGTGGGAATCTCTGTAAATACAGTCATTTGTAGCAGTAGTCAGCTGAGAAGTTGTAGTGTCAAAACCAGATGTTGTAGTAGTAACAAAAGATCCAACCATTAGTGCCTAGCTATCGAGAGATCAATAGTTAAGGAAAGATCACTTAAGTGAGACCCACAAATATCCTCATGGATGTATCTTAACTCTTTGTTAGATTTCCTATGCTTTAAACGCTTAGGGAGAGTACGTTCTAGATTTTTCTTAGTCATGTCATTAGCAATAAGGAGATGTTGAGATGCACTTTGGGAAAAGGCCAGATGGAGTGAAGGGTATAAAGTATGAGAGGCAAGGGTGATGAAGTGGAGAGAAGCATGAGAATTTTGGAAACTCGAATGGAAACTTTGATTTTCCTTTTGAAATCCACATAGATTTTAATTTTCTTTTTTCTTCTTCACGTTAAGGTGTTTTTGATGACAATGCTTGTAAGATGGATTTTGAGATCCATTTTTTTTCTTTTGATTGTCTTCTTCTCTTTGAGGACCTTTGCAACCTTTTGAACACCTCTATTGCTTTTCTTCTTTTCTCTTCGTAGTCACATGTCGATTAGATGGGACATGGTGACCTTGAGATATGAGTAGATTTTTATTATTTTTGTTTTTATGTTGCACATCCAAGTTACTTCCAAAAGACTTAGGAATGGTGGATGAAAGAGGTTTGTGTGGCTAGTTTAGGTGGAGAGATGGAAATGGAAGTGGATGAGCCACTTATCTAAGGAAGGAAAAGGGAAGAGAAGTCGATGGGATGGGCTCAAGTGCAAAGGTATCAACATCATCCTCATCGTTCATGAATGAATCAGATAGATCAAGAAAGTTATCTTCCATAGAACATTTTTTATTGTGAGTTGTCTTAGAAGAGTCAGATAATTTTGGAGGAATATTATGTGAGCCTAACTGAGATGACCTATTTTGAGAGTTAGGTCCCCTTTTAGGAGGTAAGAGTGCATGAACATGAATCAATTCTTTTCTAGATCTACCAAGATTCCATGAGACTATAACAGAATGGGGTCTTACATACCCATAATTTACTAGAGCAGTAAAAGTATAACTTGGAGTAGATGGCCTAGGATCCATAGGAGTGATCTCCACAAAAGAGTGGAAAGGATCATCATCAGTTTCCTAATCTGGAGGATTATAACTTTATCCTCTTTCAGAGTTGGCAGTAGCAGCATCTTTGTGTACAACATCAATTGATATTTTTGCAGTAACATCTAATATGGAGTCCCATTCATATTCACTTGAGTTTATTTTGTTGTGGTGATGTTGTTTGATGTAACCAGCTAGAGACATAGTAGGAAAAATATTTTCTTCATTGCTATCATCTGTCGCAGGAGGTGTTTCTTCAACAACAAGATCTTTCTCAGTAGCAGAAGTGTCAGAGTAATCTAAAATAGGCATACCCTACGGCATACCCAAGATAAGGGAGACATCAAATAGTTTATCCCATTCAATATGTGTGTCATCAAAGTTAGCAGAAGTAGAAGTTTGTTCAGTAAAGTGGATAAAATCCTCCTCGTGAGGACTAGGATCATGTTCTTGAGGTACTTGAGAAGGTAGATAGGACTCTCCTCGATAGTCTGGATCAAGATGTTGAATATTCAAGGATCTTTCATGTGTCATAGACTAGATCTATGCTTCTTCATTATCTAAATTTTTGCATGAGGGGAAACTACAACTATGTTAATTAAGCCCATGGCTCTGATAGCCAATACCAAATTTGTCTTCAGAGGATTCTTCACAGGAACGTGGAGATAGAGGAAGAGCTATTAATGACAATATAAACTCAATCTGATATTCCCCCATGCTAGTATCTTTGATCTTTAGGGTCTTTTCTATCTCCTTGAATTTGGTATCAAAAGATTTAGTAGATTCCCCCTTAGTTGGAACAAAACTATCACCAAATTCTATGAGCATATTGCTAGTAGGACTTGCAATAGTAGGTATTGTTATTTCTATCCCTTGGAATGGGAATTTTATACACTGATGATAAGTTGAATGGATTGCTTGCATTTCTTGGAGCCACGGTCTACCCAACAGGAGGTTGTATGCAAGAGGGATATCTAGGACTTGACAAACAACATCTCTTTCAACTAGTCCAACGTGGATTGGGAGCACAACCAGTCCTTTGGATTTTATTTCTTCTTGATCATATGCTTTGATGGAAACCTTTTTGTGGACATCTATGGAGTCTTCATTATAGCCTAACCAATTGAGAAAGCTAGCAGAGCAAATATTGAGACTAGCACCATTGTCTATAAGCACACGACAGACACGTTTGGGACCTATCATGACCTCTATATGAAAAGGAGCATTGAGTGGATGGCTTAGTGAGTGGTCATCTTTTTTAGAGAAGGATAGATAATGAGGCAAGGTCAAGTGATCCATCATGGATTGAAACTGATCGAGATTAATAGATTTTGGTTTAGGAGCATTCTTTCTCTCTAGAGCAATGATCATGTCACAGTGTTCAATATCGACAAATCCAACTGTATTGATGACATTGTCATTAATGTTGTACATGTAGTTAACCACATTTTTGGTATCTTTTGACTTGGAGGATTCACTTTTCTCATGAGAAGGAAAGGGATATTTGAACACTTGATGATTTGAATTCTTGTTGGGATTGTCTATGAGAATATCACCATTATCAATTAAATCTTGAACCTTGTGTTTCAGTTGAAGGCAATTGGAAGTCTTATAACCTTTATTCTGATGATAGTCACAATATGCATTGTCATTCCACCAATGAGGTCTTGGTTGAGGATCATAAAGATGCTTCTCTAAAGGTGTAAGAACTTGATTTTCCACTATCATCTTGAAGACTACATCCAACAATTCCCCTAAGGAAGTGAATTCATGATTAGGCTGAGAGGCCCAAGGTTTTTTGTTAGAGAACCTTGTAGGTTGTTGAGTATTTTTCATAGTCTTTTCCATAGCCTTAGCTACTTGTATACTTGAAGTGAGATTTAAAACTGATTTCTGAGGCTCTGCAGTAACATTTTCAACCACTCCATCATTCACCACCTCTCTATTCTTGTTAACAGTCTTTCCCTTGTTTTTATTGGAGGAGAATCCTCATTTATTATCCTTATTCAGGGTTAGTTCCCCTTTCTTAACCATGAAGGCCTCTATTCTCATAGCTTGTCTGATCATGTTATCAAAGGTCAAAGGACCTATTAGCTATACTTGGTATCCAAAATCTGGGACAAGGTTGTCCAAAAAGATATCAAGTTTTTCTAATTCAGGTAACTTTCGAGGATACTTAGTACAAAGCTGTCTCCACCTTTGGAGAAATGAAAAGAATGGTTCTCCTTGTTGCTATTTTAGATTGCACAAATCATGAATGTTGATAGGGTGTTGGATGTTGTGAGAGTAGTGTTGAAGGAAAAGGTTAGCAATCTCATCAAAGGATTTGATTCCAGGAGGTAATCTGCAAAACCATTCCATAGCTTCCCCGCCCAAGCTATGGGGAAAAAGTCTCATGAGATATGTCTGATCATGTATAAAATCCATGGAAAAAGTGCCAAAATCCCTCAGATGGTCTTGAGGATCTGTGGTTCCCATGTACTTATCATATTTTGGTAGTTCTACTCTTCTTGGAAAAGGAGGCATGTGAATACTTTTGTCAAAGGGAAAAGGATAGATGTTGTCCAAAGTGAACTATTGCGTGGGTTTATCCTTTTCCTTTGCAAGATGACTAATTTGATCTTGCATGCTCTGGATCATCTTTTGTAGCTTAGCAGTTTTAGTTTCTTCCTCTTTAGCTACAAGTGTCTCAACTTGGAAATTTGGGGGTAACTTGGCCCCTTTTTGTGCAAGCTCAAGGAAGTATTTCTCTTTTTCTTCTGAAAGGATGATCTCCATCATCTTAATGAGACTCTTATTAGCCTTGGTAGTAGCTACATCATTGGGATTTATTATATCATGTTCATTACTAAGGATTTCATAGATACTCGGAACCGGTCCTCCTTGTTGCTCATCTTGATTTTGATCATATGGAGGAGGACGATAAAGGAACATTTGTTTATCACCTTGATCTTTACTTTGAGGTTGGTCATCATTGTGAGTTTGGTTTTGGTCATGTTGGGACTAACCGTGATATTATTCATTTTGAGGTTGAGCTTGACATGGCTCATTAGAAGATTGACCATAAAATATGTTGCCTTGAGATTGATCTTGATTTTGGCAATATTTTTCCGGGTGGAAGCCAAATGGATCTCCCATCTTATCAGTTTGGGATTGAGTAGCATGTGACTTAGTGAAGTGATACAAATAGTGTCAGAAGGGTGCAACTAAGGTAACCTTCAGTGCACACACAAGATCAAAAGGATCAAAATCATCAACTAATTTGAATATGTTACTGTCTTCAGTAGGATCAATGGATTTGATAATAGGAGCCATCTTGGGGAATGGTCTCCCAAGGTTATGAAATAGTGAGTTGTCTTGAAAGAATGAGTTGTCTTTCTCTTGGAATGAGAAAGTAGATTGCACTTGAAATAGTGGATTGAAACACTCTTGGAATATTGGAGGTGTTGATTTAGATGGACTATCTTTCACAATACTAAATGAAGAATTAGAGGATCCCTGACAAAGTTCAGATTTCACGATAGACTCGGGATGATCTATTTCTTGATTGGAAGGTTTACTTCTACCTTGACAAGGATTTTGAATGGGAAAAGTTTTTCCACTTCTTGTCATGATAGTCATAAACAAAGATGCGTCGAGAGAAGACTCAGGATAAAGCTACGACTTAGTCTCTGAGATAACAAAAGGAGGTGAAATGGCTAGAATAGCCAAGATGCGAGATGAATCTAGTATGAGTCGTCGAGAGGGTGGCTAGAATAGCCAAGATAAGACTATCACAACATGACGTCAAAAGCATAAAGAGATAAGGTAAACAAAGATGAGATAAGATGATTCAAGGCAAAATCGATCGATTCTCAGCTCTATACACTCAGTTTATGACGAGGAATAACAGAGAAAAGGTAGACAAAACACAGACAAAAACTAGATTGGGAAAAAGTTTAACTGGTCAACTAGAAATAGCTCACTGTTCTTGAAAGTAGGGTACATGCTCACGTGATAAAATGTAGGACCACACAAGAAAACTCTAGGCTTCGCATGAGAAAAAGAAATCTCACATGAGAAAACAATCCAATTCTAAAACTTCACACGGGAAAAGTTTAATGTCTGACAGAGCTAACACAATATTCAAGGTAAAATTTGAGTTTTGAGCAACATTCTGAATAGTTTCCTGACAGAAAATCTAGTTTCCTGATAGGTTTGGAGATTAGTTTAATCAACAAGCTTAGTTTTAGGAATTCAAGCATCCATTTACAAGCACAATGGTTTAAATCAAGCAGTTGTGATACAAGAAGCAGTAAAAAATAGACCTACCAAGGACAAGGCAACTTGGTAGTATCGATGGAGTTTTTTTTTTATCATGATTGGACAAATTTAAGACTTGATAAAAAACACATAGCTTAGTCCTACAAAAAAAATGGTGAGAAGCCAAAACCTTTGCCCCACAACTTGAACACATACGTGCACCTCACATAGTCATGTTACCCCCTAGAGGCCGCCCCTATTTTTGGTGTTTCCAAGGACTCAATAGTATATGTTTGAAGGTTACCCTTGAAGTAGGGGCCAATGTCATATACCACCTTCAAACATCTAGGTGTATGCCTATGGTGAGAATCTATGGGAGAGATTCTTCCCCCTCCCCGCGCAAAGATTATGACTCCTTTCGGAGGTGAACTGGGTAGGCCACTAGCTAAGGAAAGTTTTTAATAGGCTTCTATTCATGTTAACCTTTGGTGCCCCTGATACAGGGTTGAGGCCTCACAGCCACACCAACACTTGAGAGTTGTACACCCCCACAAGTAGGGCTAGGAGTGGTGCCGCTCAATATAACAAACAAGGCCTACTCAAGATGATAGTCAAAATCTTGAGGAGGAAGTTACCATGTCTTTGGATTCTTTAGACTCAACAAAGCATTCTTTATTAGAGTGAGGTGGAATCACCGGAAAAAGGTGTTTACTCACTTGGGTCGTTCTCAGAGGTTCAACTTCTGACAGGCCCTCTAAAGGTGACACTGGACTTGGTTCAGATTCAGGGTTCAAATTTTATGATTCTCCCAAAGGGAGAAGAGCATACTTCTCTATCCTATTTCCTCACCCAAACACGCAAGACATTTTCATCACCAAGCTAGCTTCACTTTACCAAATCCACACGCTTTTGGGTTTTTGGTTCTCTCAAAGAGAGAAGAGCATAATCCCCTGGTGATTAGAAGTGTTAAAGATTCACTACCTTTCCTCACTTCCCCAAGAATCTATCATATTAGTAGGATCATTAGGTTTTTGGGTTCATTCATGGTCATCACCTCCATGTAATGAAGAGCCAAATTCCCTAGCCCACTATCAAAATTCTCAAGAAATTTTAACAAGGTCCTATTAAACTATGTCATGAAAGCAAGAAAGAAAACACAATGTTTTATGAGATCTTCAACTATCGTCCTGCAATCAAACCATTAGCATGTTTTATATTCTTCGAAAAACATCCTGCAGAAAAATTTTATGCTGTGAAAAGAACAGAGAAATGAAAATTGACAGAAAATAGAAACTGTTAGAAATCTAGAACAGGAAACGCAGAGATTGAATTTTTAAAAAAAAACTAGAGCCAAATCTCGCATGAGAAAGTACTCCATAGCGAGCGAGAAAACACAGTGTGTTGTGCAAGACAGTGAAACTTTGCACGAGAGAGTGCTACTAAGAGTGAAACTTCACGCGGTATGCTCTGGATTCTCGCGCGAGAATCCATACATAGTACAGTATGGACGCACGACAGAGCTCAAAAATATTATCAAAAAAATTCAAGTATGAGGCTAGAAATCAATTATTCTGCTCCACGGTGGGTGCCAGCTATGTATATAGTCTAATGTGGACCTTGAATCCAACTACACACACAACATAGTCCTTACTCACATGATTGAATTGCAAGAGAGAGAATATAGATTACTCAATTCAAAATTCATAGTAAAGTGACCTGTTGCCTCCTAATTAATCAAGTTGTTTAATCACTCTCAGATTGGAGAGTCAACAGCCACAGACCGAATTAATATGGAAGATTTTGAAGCTAGAAAACACAATTAATCTAAGATGAGAATGTAGTTTTAATCTAAATGAAGTGCAGATTTTAACTAAGAACTTGAAAGCAAATATGAGGTACAAATTTTAAACTAAGAATTGAAAATAAAGATGATGATTAACTAAATACCAATAAGTAAATTAAGCTACTATAAAGAATGAAATTAATACTAAATGAGAGCAAGATAAATGGATGCAACAAGCTTGGAAATATGAGAAATGTTGAGACAGAATTTCACTATAGTTCTTTTACTTTCAAATTGCTCTCTTTCAAATGAGAAATGAGGTTCAAGATATAGGAAAGCTTGAAAGAGGAGTGAGGAGTTTCTTGATTCGAAATGGTGGACTCTTCATTTCCTACGGAGGAGGAGAAGAGAAATATTAGAGAATTATTTGATTAAAGAAATGGATTATTGCCACATGGGTGGCTCTTCAAATATATGATTTATTAAATACAAATATATAACCCATTCGAATAACCAAGTAATTTATTAATTCATTTATGTGTAATTAGCTAAAGGGGTTGGATTTTTAATTTAATTTAAAGCACTTAGGACTTTAGAATTAAATTAATTTATCGTAGGGATAATTTTAGCTAATAAATTCAAAGACTTAGGAATTAATTTAGCATTTGATTTATGCAATTTAGGATTTTTGCATTTGACATCAAGTCTATTAGAGTCAAGTAGGAAAGAGAAAATTGCCTAGTGAACTAGGACTTTGATGATGTAGAATCGAGAAAATGCACCAAAATTGATTGAATTCATTACGTGCCAATTTTGGGGTATTACATGCTAAACTTGAGAAATATAATACAATTGTGAAAGGTGAAATGACTCAATCTAAGCAGCAACTTGAGAGACTATATTCAACTAGTGAGAAGATTGATGAACAAATGTCTTATAAAAAACCATTCTATGATAAAATTGGTCTTGGATTTAACTCATGTAAAACATATGAAGAAAGCAAGAAACCAGATCTGAAAGTATAGATGAAAAGAAGTCTGATGAAGTTGACAAATCTAAAGATACACCTAAAGAAGAAGAACCTCCTAAGCAAGAGGAGTCACCTAAAGGTACGCAAAGAGAATTTAAAGGTAGATGCTTTGCTTGTAATACTTTTGGTCATATGAAGAAAGATTTTACAGGTAAGAAATTTAAACCCCTTAATGGTTATTGTTATAATTGTCATGGTTTTGGACATAGAGCTATTGAATGTAGAAAACCTAAATTTATTGAGAATAATAATAGTAGTAGAATGTTTAGAAATACTAACCATGCAGATAAAAGACCTACTGAAGACACAAACAAGAGAAATAGAGTAGTATGTTATAGATGCAACAAAGTTGGACACATTGCTAGAAATTGCATATCACAGATCAATTAGTCAGGATCAAGATATGGAAACAATGGAATAGTTTACCAGATATGTAACATGATTAGACATACAACAAGGTTTTGTAGAAGGAATAATAGGATTCCTCATCCTAACCCTAACTCTAGAAGTCATGCAAGGAAAAATGAAAGTAACAGTCAAAGAGGATGTTGTAGTAATTCAGAAGAAGTAAAGTTTGTTAAAGCCACGAATCAAGAAGACATTTTCAACACTGAAGGTAATTAGAAAAGTGAAGTATCTAATGGTAAGAATGAATTTCTACTTAACCCATCTCAAAGTACTTAATTCATGAAAAATACAGTAGAATAGGAACTTAGAATAGTGTAGAAGTTGATATATGATGAATTGAGTCTTGCGCAGTTAATGCAAGGTAGTATATGATACGCTAATGCTATGGTTAAGAGCGCATAGAAAAATATTGTGTTATGTGAGATCGCAAGAAGTTTTAAGTTTTGCAGGTAAGCAGAAACAACTTTTTTGGAAAGAAGCGGCAAATGAATTGAATGTGATGTCAGATATTTTTGAGATTGAAAGGATAAAAGCTTATAATCGGTACTATTTGATCATTAAGGTAAATAAAAGTGCTAAGGAGATCAAAGAGTAGTGATTGAAAGTAGTTTACAAGGATTGGGTGAAGGATTTTTGTGCCGAATCTACGAAAGCCCTAAATCATCGAATCGAGGTATTTACTTGATAGATCTATAAATTAGTTAAAGCATTTGCAGAAGTCATGGATGTTTCATTGATTCATAATGTCAGAGATAAAAATAGACCTAAAATCAAAAGGGAACTAGTTTACCCTTGGAGGAAGATCCTAAGTTAGCTTTATCATCTGTACCAAACATAGTTATGCACTTAGAAAATGTTAGAAGCTATTTGGGATGCAAGCTTGAAACTATCAGTAATAGTGACTTTACAAGAGAATATGAAAGCTTTACAATCAAGACATGTCATTGAAAGTAGGGTTTGAACACTTGAATGATAATGAGATCATTAAGTATTCCTTACAGTGTGATTTTGTTGATGAAGAATGTACTAAGATAATTCTGAGCAAAATTCACAATGGAAAGTTTTGGTTAGATGACAAAGTGATAGATATCACATTTGACCTAATTCATGAGGTAATTAGCCTATCTAAAACTAGAGCCATACCTTTTAATGAGAAGAACATGAGAAAAATAGTTATAGACAACACAAAATCATCTTACAATGGCAGAGGTATAGTGATCAATAAGATACAGCAAGATGATGTTAGGTATTTGTGCAAGATCCTTACAGCTAAGTTTTGTGCAAATTCAAGAGAAGATGACATGGTAGCTGGAATGATACATGTAGCCTACTTAATGTGTTTTGACAAAGTTCAAGTTGACATGTGTGAAATTTTGAGAATTCAGTTATTTGAAAACTTAAAGAAGATTAAGAAGACTAAGAACTCTCAGTTTAGATTCTCATCATTGATAACTTATATGTTTTTCCATTTGTTGAGAAGATTCCCTTACACTGTTGGTAATGATTGGAATGATAGAAAAACCACAATATAAAGGATAAATAATGTATTCATGAGACATGTGATAGACAAGGTCAATGAGAGTGCACAATTGGTAATAAATTTTTTTTAGAATTTGATGAAAAGTAGACCAAGGATTCCACAGTCTTTAGTTGAGAAGTATAAGAATGAGATATGCTTTATGGTTGATATTGACTTTACATTCATTGAAGTAGTATAACCTAGAGTAGAATTCATAGACCCTCTTGGCTATGAAATATCTGAAACAAAAATAGAAGAGAATGTGAGAAGATTCCTTAAAAGCAAGTTGGATATTCATAGGAACATATTTGGAACCTTTGAGGAAAACTTCAACTCTGCAAAGACTATCTTAGGATAGAAATAGTCTAAGAAGAGAGTAGAAAGTACAATCAAGAAAATATTAAAGGACACAGGGATGACTGAACAAGAATTTTTGATAGCTAAGCAAACATCAGCAGCAGTTAGAGATATAGGACAAAAGGAAATTTTGTCTGTTCCTCCTCTTTCATTAATTGTAGTACAACAAGCAGGCACTTAGATTAAAGTGAAAGTGGAAGAAGCTGAGAAAGATCAAGAAGCCAGTAAGTCCACTATATCATCCTCTTCTACACCTAGTAAAAGAGTGAAAGAGATTGCTACTGGCTGGGGAAAAGATAGAAAACTCTAATGCCACCAGTACAAAGGAAGATTGCAGAAATAAAAGATGATGAAGAGACCCCAGCAAAGAAGAAAAATTAGAAACCAAAGATAGAAAAGGTGAACGAAGAGATCATACAAGATAGAGAATTTTCAAAGATGAACAAGTACTATGATCTCTATAACTATTCAGAGAGATTGAACCTTGAAAATGTAGCTATGAGACATATGATATTGTCTGACAAGAAGTTTGACACAATTCAGGGCAAGATACCTGATGAATTGTATGAAAAGTTAGTAAACAAAAAGAAAAGAGCAACAGAAGAAGACATCAAAATCAGAGAAAATCTTGTTAGGAAGATATTTGATGTAAAAGATGAAGAACACTTCAAGAAAATCATGAAAGAACTAAACACCCATTTGAGAACAAAGAAAAGAACCATTCAGATTATGGGAGGTAACTATGAAGAGATAAACCAAGAGATAGATCAATCAATAATTAAAGTGATGACATCTAGTGTTGGAAAACAATCAGATACAACAGAACCAACAGAGCAAGCAAAGGAAGTAGAACAACTGAAAATTCCCTCTCCACCAGCAATTAACATTGAAGATGAGACAATGAATGTGGAAGGAACCAAAATCACTTTAGATAGTGATGATAATATTTTTAAGAACCTTGAGAACATTGTTGACAATTCAGCTTTTGAAGAGTAGGATAGTGCTAGAGGAGAAGAATAGAGAGACACAAAAATTGAAGAGACTAAGGAGTCAAAGAAGCAAATAGAAGCCCCTAGACAAGAAGAAATTAGTCTAACATCAGAGACTGGTAAGAAAACTCAAATTGGATCTATATTTGAAATCTTGGGAAAAGAAGTAGATGATGATGATCAGATGGAATTGATCACATCTCTGAATAAGATTATTGGAAAGAATAAGAAGGTAAAAATCCTTGAAGGATCCCTAAAGGAGTTAGCTGAGAAGTTACAAAGTATTGTGACTACACAGATTATAGAGGCAGACCCACTTGAAAGAGAAAAGAAAGTAATGAGTACATTTGATGATGAGTTTACCAACTTATCAGATATAGCTAAGGTGAAGGCACAAGTAGATTATGAGGCCAAACTACTTCTGATATAAGTTAGAATATCAGGAATGACATCAACAATCTTGATATCTGTATAAAAGACTTGAGAAGGAACTTGGACAGAGGTAAGACTTTGTACATTCAGTGTACAAAATCTGAGAACCTTATAGTAGAAGAAACTCAGAAGATTAAGATCAAAGAAGCAGAAATTCAAATAGAGATAAATCTTCTTTCCACCCCCAATGTGAAGATACTCGACATTGAGAAGAATATTTGTAGAATTTATGATGAAATAAGGATTCTCCATGATGACAAGGATAGGAAGCTGAAAAGATTCACTCTTCTAAGAGAGCATATTTCAATTAAATTGAGCATTGTTGAAGGGACAACTGGAAGAATGTCTTTCATCAAAGACATCTTTCCAGAAATTCAATTTTGCAAACCTCCAAGCCTATGAAATTTGCATCTTATGGATTATGTGCACTACTTAGTGTTGCAGATTCCATTAAGAAGGTATGGGAGAAAGAGATAGAGACCATGAAGATAAACTTTGTAGATTTTGTTGCAAGCCTACCGACTTTGCAATATTGAATCAAGGTATACACATTTTTGTTATGAACACAGTTTTGACACCCTCCTTACCTTTTTTTGTCATTTTTGTCAAAGGGGGAGAGATATATAGAAAAAAATTGATAAATATGATAAGGATGTCTACTCTTAGGGGGATTATAGTATATAGATAAGATATATGCAGTTATAAGGACAGTATATACATATTTTTTTGTTATGTCCACAATTTTGAGATTTTGAAGTCTTATGACAGCCAATTTTCTCATATGTTGCCACCAATGACAAAGGGGGAGATTTTTGGAAATTTGGCTGAGTTGGATACTTAGATGTTGTCATTATGGAAACATATGATCTACATGAAGATCACATAGGACAGAGAGCAAGTATGACAGACCGCAATGCAAAATTGTCTAAGTATGAGACAGTGTTTTTGCCAGTGTACTCGGAGATAGTTTTAGTTAGCGATGTTGATTGGAGTAAGTTCAGTGCTTGCACACTTTAAAATAGATACTATGGTGACTATAGAAGACTCACCTAAGAGTGCAAGTCAGTATGACATGTACGAAAGAAGTTATGACAGTTTTACTAAAGACAATGTCTAGCCGACAGGACAGAATATGAAGACAAAATTGGTAAAGAGTTAAGGGATTATTTTGTTTATCAAAATAATGTCTTAACAATATAAAGGGATGAAATCCTAGATGTTAACCCTTGGGTAAATATGTACTTTATATAATGATTTTTTCAAGATGATTGTAAGAGTTATTAATCCTAATAACTTGTATAAAATGTAAGGCATATGTAAATGCGGAATAGTGATGTGAGTGATGTATGTATGTGATAGAGAATCTATAAGTGAAGAAGATATTGATGAAAAGTTGTGAAAGAAAGAAAGTAGTATAAGGTTATGTACCTTACCATATTTTGTATTTAGTAATCATTGTACATTACTTTTTTGGGCAGTGGGCTCATCTAGTAATCATATTTTGTACTACCAACTCTTAGTAGGGTTGAGGCTTCTAACAAGGCCTAAAGTCCCTTAATCAGGACTGAGACACTGTATGCATGTAATAGACTCCTAACAGGGTCAACATCCTTAACATGATACTTTTGAGTAGTGGATCTTTGTGGGTACCATCCCCACCGAGGTTTTCCCTTGGCTAGGGTTTCCTCAAGAAAAAATAATGTGTTATAAGTTCATTTGCTTTACTATTATGCATATTCTTTAGTTTACTATGTTATGCATGTATCAAGCTAATCTGTTATATCCATAATTGGGAAAAATTAAAATTTTTTAGAATACTGATTCAACCCCTCCTCTCAATATTCCCTATTTCTAACAGAAGGAGCCTAAAGATTATGGTAGATTTACTTATGTTGAAGATCCATACTATCTACCAATGCCACAGACTGAGTCTATCGAGCATCAGGAAAATGCTATTGAGAATCAACAAATGGAAATTGAGAATCAGGAAGAAGCTACCGAGGAGGAAAATGTACCTAAACAAAATGATGAGTAGAGGAGAGATCAAGTAATAGCAAGATTTGTTAGAAGACATCATCCTGAGAACCAAATCATTGGAGATAAGCAAGCTGGCATGATGACCTGAACAAAATACATGCTTAGTTTGTAAGTTTGAACCTAAGAATGTTACGGATGCACTTAAAAATGAGGAATGGATCAATGCTATGAATGAGGAAATTGAACAAATTGAGAAAAATAAAACATGGACTTTAGTGCCTAGATGATGCAATAGTGGCAAGCAGAAGCTTTCAAATAGTGACAATTTGGTGAGTTCCAAGGTCTCAACAATCCCAACTTTGGATCCAAGTGCCCAATACTTATCACAAGTCTGGTAAGGACTAAGGGAAATGGTTATCACAACCCAAACACCCAAGGCAACCTAATCACTAGGCTATGCCAAGTCCAAGACACCAATCAATTGAGAGGTTACTAAGAGGTCTCTTTAGCCTAATAGACAATCAAACCCCATGAAATGTCTTATAAGACCAAGGGTGGTCTAAAATCACTATTATGGCCTATTTAGGTCCTATTCTTTTAGTTCCAATGGTTCTTTCATTCAAAAACAACCCATAGTACTAAGTTGCTTCACAACCTAAGGGTTTGGCTTGTAGCCTTTCCAAACTATTATTTTGAATCTAGATCAAAATCCTTCCAAAAAAAGTATGAATTAGGTTAAGGATCTTGACACCCTTTTGGTACTTATAGAACATATCCAAACACTAGGACTTGAAACCAAATGGAGGTCACTGATTTATCCAAATTTAGGATAGGGCTAATATGCCTAATTAGGCCTAAATTGCACTACAAGTGCTTCTTCCTCCAAACCAATGCCAATATCAATGGTGGAAACCTATGAGGGCATGTATAAGAGTTCCAAATCCAAAATCTAGGGTCTTGATGAATCCCCAACCGAGTTTTATCATGATTGTACTAAGTCACTGGTAGGTGCACATATGGGCCTGTACACCTAGGGCTTTGTGGCAAACTCACCTCTCTGCAGAACTCCACCCCTAACCTAAATTTTATGAAAGCACATAGATAAACCTTTAATTCCACCAAGGGGTATCACTTTCCCATGGTGGAATTGAGTGGAAAGTTTAGACACAGTTAAAACCCTAGTTCAAACCCTATAACCCGGACAATGATAAAGAAAATGAAATAACTTTCAATGAAAGTAAGATCAAGACATGAAACAAAAAGGAAATGAGAGGTGCTTCCTAGGGCTAACAAAACCTATCAGGGTTTCATCCCAAACTCCAATGCTCATCCATACCAGCAGTCTGTAACATGAAATCTATAGAGAAATGGTTGTTTCTTTATTGATAATTGTCAAATTACACCACCTTGTCCTACCACCCGTCTGTAAGGGATTATGTAGGAACTCCCAATGGTTACATGACTTTTTTGAACTAATTAGCCATTTGGGAGTTGTGTTTACAAGTTTTGACAACTTTTAAGAAAGTTGCTCAAAAGTTGCTTGACAACTTTTAGAGCAACTTTTGCCTATTTTGCAATTTTGCAAATCTAATGACCAAACTTGGTCCTAACCTTATTTTAATGATCCCTAATGGATCCAAACATATAAAACATAAAAATACCTATGGATAGGGTTTTGGATCATTAATGACCACTAGTTAGACCAAGGGCTCATAAAATGCCAATCTTGGAACTATGGTCTTACAAAGAGATCCAATGTTTAACCCTTGTTCTAAGCATGACTAGAGGCCTCTAAGGACCTTAGTGTGAAACCCTAGGTTCCATAGGAATGTTTTTTGAATCTAGAGTAGGTGCTCCTGCACCACTAGACCAAAGGATAAAAATGTTATTGGTACTAAGCAGATTTTTAAGAATAAGCTGAATGAGAATGGAGAAATTACAAGGAATAAGAAAAGACTTATTCGCAAAGGATATGAACAAGAAGAAGGTATTGATTATGGTGAAACCTTTGCACCAGTTTCTAGACTAGAAGTAGTTCACATATTACTTTTTTATGTTGCACATAATGGATTTAAGGTATATCAAATGGATGTGAAATCAATGTTTCTAAATGGAATTCTTGAGGAGGAGGTCTACATAGAACAATCAGAAGGGTTTTTTGATCAGAATCAGAAAGACATGGTATGTAGATTGCACAAAACCTTGTATGGATTAAAGCAAGCACTGAGGGAATGGTATGAAAAACTACATGCTTATCTTATAAGTATTGGTTTTGTAAGAACTAGTGAAAACAATAATTTTTACATGAAAGGAGGATCTGATGATAACATTTTGATTGTTGAGATATTTGTTGATGATATAATATTTGGAGGACAACATCTAATTTGCAAATCTTTTGCTAATGACATGAGAAAGGAATTTGAGATGTCTATGTTTGGAAAGATTAAATTCTTTCTAGGTTTGCAGGTTATACAACAGAAAGATGGGATTTTCATCACTCAATCAAAATACATTAAAGAAGTATTGAAAACTTTTGGCATGGAAGATGCTAAACCAGTGGGAACAATGATGGTAACTAGCTGTAAATTGACAAAATATGATGAATCTGGAGAAGTAAATCAAACTCTGTACCGATCTATGATTGGTAAACTAATGTATGTTGTACACAGTAGGCCTAATATTGCACATGTAGTAGGGATTGTAGCTATATTTTTTGCCAATCCTAAAGATTCACATATGGTTGCAGTAAAAAGAATCTTGAGATATGTGAAGAAAATAGAAGAATATGAATTATGGTATACATTTGAAGGCAAATTTGAACTTAGAGTTTACACTGATGCAAATTGGGCTGGAAACATAGATGATTGGAAGACCACAATTGGTGGAGAATTCTTTTTAGGGGAAAGGCTTGTGAATTGGATTAGCAAGAAACAAGCATGCATTTCTCAGTCCACTGTTGAAGCAAAGTATGTTGTTGCTTCTACAAATTGCAAAAATATAGCCTGGATTAGACAAGTGTTGGAAGGAATGAATGAGGTAATCACTAACCTGGTGATTATATATTGTGACAACACTAGTGCTATAAATATTTCTAAGAATCCTATGATGCATTCCAAGACAAAGCATATATCCATTAAGTATCACTACTTAAGAGAACAATCTCAAGAGAAGCAGGTGAAACTGGAATTTGTAACATCTAAGGAACAACTTGCTGGTATCTTTACTAAACCATTATCGAAGGACACATTTGAGTATTTAAGGACTAAACTTGGGGTTCATCCCCTATCTATCAGTCACTAAGGTGATCTAGAGGTTGCATCAACCTATACTTATCATAAGATCATTCATATTGATGCACATAACTCACACTTTGGATTTTGTCTAAGGTTGTGAAAGATTGTAGAAGCTAGAACAAAAATTTGTTTATCTATACACTGAAGGTACATGATATAAACCGAACAAAAAAGAATTACTTGGTTGTTGAAGAGTTGTTTGCATATTTTCTTTGGCATTGTTGTCAAAGGAAGAGAGAATGAATATGGAAAATTAGTTAATGAGAACACAAAGAAAGGGAGAGACATATTTGTTGCTGAGAACAAAGGGAATTCAAGAACTAAAAAGATCAAATCCACAAGGAGAGTATGCACTTGTAATGTTGTTATGTTTTGTAGTGATTAAACATATTAAATTTGAGCTTACCGAGCTACACCATTTTCTTACATAGTTGTAGAATACGTGTTTGGTATGTGCATGGCATATTTTCATATTTCTTGTGTTGTGATCAATGCCAAAGGGAGAGATTGATGAACTACAACTAATTGAATATCTGAATGAACTAAGGATAAGGATAAGGATAAGGAAAACATTGGGTAACTTATTGATGAGTCTATGGCTTTATATTATTGACTTGAGCATGTTACATTAATCTATTATGAAGAAGAGATTTGAAATTAAATGAGTAAATATGGATAGTAATTGAAGATTTCTATATACACTGAGCCAGTGCAGTGTATACTGACTAATAGTATTAATTGAACTAGTTCAACTAGTTATCATCGATGCATTTCTATATCAACTGAGTATGGATGAAAACATTAAGTGGAAAGAACAAATAACTAAAATTGATGAGCTGGATATTGTTATGATTTTGAGATTAAGGATGAAGTTTGTTATGAGATCCATGGATAAGAAAATTTGGAGATCTAAGGATGAGATTGAAATGTGTTAATGAAACATTTACCGAGGAAGGTTTAAGAGGAAAAATGAATGAAGAAGATTAAGGGGAAAAATCTTATGGTTGATATGAAAATATTTACTTGTCTATATAAGAGATATGAGTTTAATTATTGAAACAAGCCAGAAGAAGAAGACTGCATAGATTTTACATGAAGACTATATTCATGCATGCCAAATCAAACTGGTTATTGAAGAACTGAGCTGCAGAGTTTTACCAAGCATCAGAGAACCATTTACCAAGTGAAAGTAAGTTGAAGAATCACTACTAAATTTGGGGTCAAATTTTGACGGCCATTTGTCAGATTTGCAATGCTAATTTGTCAGCATTTTGACAGATGGGTCTGTCGTTATTTTTGCATAGGAAATTGTGACAGAAGATGTATCCATCAGTTTACCGACACCATATCACGTTGAAAACTTGCACATGGAAACAACTTCATTATGGCATTTTGTACGGTTCATCCATCAGAATTTTGACACAATGACCTATTAATTTTTGAAAACATATCCTTTCTGACATTATAACTGTTGGAATAGTGACAGTTTCCACTTAATTCTGACATATATACCTATTGGTGATATGGAATTAATGTCAAAGTTTCTATTGAAAAATTTCTATTTGCGACACTTAAAATGTCAGAAGAGTGACAGTCCTTCATTATTTCTCCGACAGGTTCCCTGTCGAACATATAGCATTACTGTTGGAACTATTGTCATAAATTAGTTTTCTCCAACATTTTATCTATTGAATGCGTAGCACTTTTGTCAAAATTAATTATTAAGTGTCGAAAAACTGACGGATATGCACATTAAAGATAAAACAGCTCAAGAGACCATCATAGGTTTTGTCTTTCTTCAGTCTATATTATTGACATAATGTTTTACCTTTCATTAGCTCATCAAATCTGGGGATTTGAAAGAATTTAATAGAATATTTTCATGACAATGTATATTATTTAAGTTGATGTTGCATGAATTTATCTACTTCGCACAGTTTTAGACTATGATGATGGTGAAAAAGAAGCATGGCCATGGATGGCCATGCTTCTTTATCACCGTCCTCATAATATACGTGAAACGTAGATAAATTTGTGCAACGTCAACTTAAATAATATATGTTGTCATAAAAATATTCTATTAAATTCTTTCAAATCCCCGGATTTGATGAGCTAATGAAAGGTAAAACATTCTGTCAATAATATAGACCGAAGAAAGAGAGAACCTATGATGGTCTCTTGAGCTATTTTATCTTTAGTCCTAGCTACTATCCTAGCTACCTATCGATCATCAAGAATAATCACCGCCTTGCATTTATGTACACTGCACAAATTGATCCCAGTCTTGCAAAAACATTTTACACATGTACATCTCATCAATACTGGAGGCCTAAAGTAATTTTATATGATCACTAGCACATTTCGTGCATGGATGAGAAACAGTATCCAAAGTTTCTAGATAACCATTTTTTAGAAGAGGAATGAGTGTAGGCCAAAGAAGGGATAATTCCACAACATAAAGGAAGACATCTTTTTAGCCTGGGTCTAGATCCTACCCCAATTTTTGAAGGATCTAGGGCCAATCTAGAAAGATGTATTCCCATTCTGTCTGTAACATTGTGTCCATCCATGATCTCAGGAATATCATCATCTTTCTACTCTTCATTTGCCAAAATATATCACTTCTTCAAGCTTGAAAATTAATCTTATTAATAAAAGAACTCTTGCCAACACTAGGGTACCCACAGATCAAAATAGTTGATGTTATTGGTGCTTGTGCTCAAGGATATCGATTCATTGTTTTGAAATGGCCAAATCATTTTTATTTCATTTGTAGAGAAAAGGAGTGGGAGAAAAGGAGTGGGAGAAAAGGAGTGGGTGAAATTTGATTGAGCACAAGAGAAGGCATTGCATTTTATTTGATCATGAATGCTCTTTGAAATGACCAATCATGTTTTCTATTCAATTTTTTTTGGTTTTTTTTTTTCCATATTCAGTAGATAAAAATCATGGTGGCAGCCACTTAGCCATCTTTTTGATGTTCCAAGTATTTTACAAAGATACAAGTATGTGGATTTATCATTCAGTTGCTTGTAGTATTGGTCAAATGAAAATATTTTGTCAAGTTGAAAGGGCAAGATATCAGTTTGGTGTTTTCGGTTTATGTTAAAAGTTGATTTGGTAAAATCCTCAAAAAACACACTACATGTTCTAAAATGTAAAGAAGTTGAATGTTAAATGTAAGATATATATCTCATCCATAGTAATCAAAAGAAAGGACATGAAACTTATAAGGAGATTCACCAATCCAAAAATATAAGCGAATAGGAAACATGATTGGTACCTTATGAATTGGTTTTTGAGGTGCACAATCTTCATCAATCTCTTGAGAACAAGACCCCTCCTCACAAAAAATGCATTTAACGGATTAAAAAAATCTACAACACTCAACCAATGGCATGTTTAGAACAAAGAAATAGATTGATAATAATATGCTAAAAATTCTATTATGTTTGATACATGCAAAAGGACCAGTCCCAACAATTCTTAAACATACTTTATCTGATATGATAATAACATGCTAATTAAATTGATAAAGGTGTTATATGCATTTAATCTACCAATTACTAATTACACAAAAAATAAATTACAAAACTGAACCAATGGCATGTTCTTCATGTGGTGCAAGGAAGATTTGGCTATGAAAAAAAAAAGTGAAACGGCCTCATCATTTTTATTTCAATTGGATAGAGGAGAAAAAGCTGAGCGCAAGAGAAGGTATGTGGTTTCTTCATCTTTTGAGCATTTGGCATCATATTCGACTGCAAATTTCAAATGCATTGCATTTTATTTGATCACGAATGCTCTCTGAAATGACCGTATTCTACTGGTGTCGTGCCCTAGCCCGTGCTTTATCTCCATTATTTGATATTATTGGTGCTTGTGCTCAAGGATATCAATTCACTATTTTCAAATGTTTGGATCATTTAGACAGTTACATTTCCTGATTGTTCCTCTAGTACACAGTCAGGAAATGTAACTGTCTAATGATTATATGTAATGTTGAATGGATTAAATGCTTTATTCTTGGTAGAAGTGAATGGAAGGAATAGTGTGTATTAAATACAATCTAGTCACTTATTGAATGCTTTGGAGACTACTGGTTTGACTATCCATGCGCTACCAGTGACTGAGATTCATTAAAGGATACAAAACCCTTCATTTTGGGGTTATTGTGTGTGGATTCAAATGTAGGTTTGATTTGGTTAATGTTTAGAAGAGATCAATAAAGTATTTAAAGACAATCTTACATGTTTGGAGAGGTTGAGAGGAACTTATCATGACTATACCCTCACAAACATCGGCATAGACTGGTTTTACTAAGTTTCCTTTCTCTATTTTGAGGTTTCCTTTATCTACCACAGGGGTACAGTCAGAGGGTTCATTGACAAAATGATCCTTCAAATGGTTACTATGAATATGAATGATTTGATATAGCATATTTCTCATTTTACTTGAAGTTTGGAATAGCTTGTGCAAGGGTGAAAGTAGTTTTGATCATTTTGGTCGTGACTGTTCCTCTACATAGTCAGGAAATGTAACTATCTAATGATTATATCCAATGTTGAATGGATTAAATGCTTTATTCTTGGTAGAAGTGAATGGAAGGAATAGTGTTGGTGTTAGGTTTCATTTATTATTGAATTCAATGGTTTCCAAGATGTGTTGAGGAGTTTTCTCCTTGTTTAATGTTAACTGTTCCTACACAATCCACTCATACAATAGTGAAGTTACAAAACTGAACCGATGGCATGTTTACAACAAAGAAATAGAATGATAATAATATGCTAAAAATTTTATTCTATTTAATACATGCCAAAGGACCGCATTCTAAATTTTTGTCACTGAAATGACCGCATTCTACTGGTGTCGTGCCCTAGCTCATGCTTTAACTCCATTATTTGATTTTATTGGTGCTTGTGCTCAAGGATATCCATTTTTTTGAAATGTTGACTGTGGTTATCAAATGGACAGCCCGTGAGCTTCTAGCTAGGTTCCATTTGTATTGATAGCTTAGGGCATCAAATGTATTGTATCATTGATAGTTGATACTTTGTTAAAAGGAAATAGGACAAAGAATGATTTTTATTTAGTTTCTCTATTTTGATCCCTAAGTGGCTTACAACCCTAGAGAAGTATATGCAAATTTACGGATGCAGTTGTAGGATACATAGCATCCAATAATTCATAATAAATCCATGCATCCAATTTAAATAGCAATTAATACAAAGAACTAGGGTCCTCCAATGGCCCAATCATCCGAACCTTGACTGTCCCCTCAACCAGTGACCCTTCAAAACCAGGTTATCATACAATTAATGAGTGATCCTTCATTCTCCTGGTGAGCTTCTAGGTAGGTGCCATTTGTATATTTGATAGCTTAGGGAATCAAATGTATATTGTAAAATTGATAGTTGAGACTTTGTTAAAAGGAAATAGGACAAAGAATGATTTTGATTTAGTTTCTCTATTTTGATCTCTAAGTGGCTTACAACCATAGAGAAGTATATGCAGATTTACGGATGCAGTCGCAGGATACATAGCAGCGGATAATTCACAAGAAATCCATGCATCCAATTTGAATAGCAATTACTACAATGAAATAGAGTCCTCCAATGGCCCAATCATCAGGACCTTGATTGTCCCCTCAACCAGTGACCCTTCAAAATCGGGTTATCATGTAATCAGTGAGTGATCCTTCATTCTCCTAGTCTGCCCTGCAACCAAACATATTAGACATACACAATACAATGATAACAAGTCTTTCACAATTCCCCTTCCCTCAAGGAACACTATCAACCATCCCTTCTACATAGCATTTCACTATTTTATGATTGGATTGTGCAAGAACAGTTAACATTAAACAAGGAGAAAACTCCTCAACACATCTTGGAAACCATTGAATTCAATAATAAATGAAACCTAACACCAACACTATTCCTTCCATAGTTGTAAGATACATAGTAGTCGATAATTCACAAGAAATCCATGCATCAAATTTTTATAAGGATATCCTACTAATCAATAGGAATTTTCTTGAGATGACCAATGATTATGCATTTTGATGGCAGTGTGCTAGTTCAAAAGGATAATATAAATCTAAAACAATTTTTTCTAATTTTCACAAACTATAAATGTGGTTAAAGGGAAAATATTATGGCCCCTACACTGTGGTTGTTAGCCTAATTAAGATAGGCCTACCTTTGCATATAATAAGAGGCCAACATGAAACAATCATCCAGAGGTTAGGGGGTTGTTCCCTATCCATAATTTATTATTTAAGTGCTAAGTGATGATGGGTATATCATGTAATTCATACCTAGTGTGTCTCTTTCTTTCTCTCCACATTTCACATTAGGAGTATATGTTATAAAATACTAATGAAATCAACTATAGGTCAAATCTAATCAAAATTGCAATATAAAGATTAAAATAGATCTTGAAGAAATATGGGAACCATTTTTGACAAATATTGTACAAACGAAGAGAATACTCCAAAGAGGAATGCTTCAATGTGGAACAATTGAAGGACAATATTTTACTTTTATATGCACATCTGCAATGTTTTTGATATATTTCTAAGATAACAAAACCATAGAAAGAATAGCATATAGAAGAAAGTAAAGAATAATGATCATACTTTGAGATATTGTGGAAAATTAAAGGAAAGAATGCTTGGTGGGGTTATCATGCAATCAGTGAGTGATCCTTCATTCCCCTCTTCCAGTGACCCTTCAAAACCAGGTTATCATGCAATCAATGAGTGATCCTTCATTCTCCCGGTTTGCCCTACATCCAAACATATTGGAAATACACAATACAATGATAACAAGTCTTTCAAAATCCCCCTTCCCTCAAGGAACACTATCAACCATCCCTTCCACATAGCATTTCACTATTGTATGAGTGGATTGTGCAGGAACAGTTAACATTAAACAAGGACCAAACTCCTCAACACATCTTTATTGTAAACATGTCATTGGTTCGGTTTTGTAAATTTGTTTTTTGTGTTAAATGCATTTAAATGGAACATTAAGCATAGCAATAATATGCTTAGTCTATTAGTAATTTCAGATTAAATGCCCATAACACCTTTATCAGTTTAGCATGTTATTATAAGATACTAAAGAAGACATGCTATTTGTCAAAGAAATCTTCATTGTCCCCCACAATGAAGACAATGAAGATTGACCTGCTGCCCCACAACAAAGAACATTGTAATAAGAATAAGATAGTGCCAAGAAACATTTTCACAAATATGAAACGTGAGGAAAAGTAATAACATTAACAATGCCAAGATTCACAACATTAAATTTCACCTGCGGATGAGTTTCTACAGTGGGTTGCCCAGCATCAAAAATATGTTGAGTTGCATTTGAGCTATAACTAAGAGTATCATGTAGAACAGACCCTAAACTTTGAAAGCGTTCTCTAGCCTGGCAATTCAAAATTCAATCTAGGCAAGCATCAGTAAGTGAAATAAATTATAGACATCAACATCAACATCATCATAATCATTAGACATCAACATCAACATAATCATAATCATTTGGAGGGTATTCATTTTGGTCCTTGGATAGTACTATGTTTCTTGAAAGTTCTTGTGATGCTTCTAAACTTTAAAAACATATTTTATGGCTTAATGATAATATAGATTAGTGTTTTGTTTTCTAATGGAATGTTGTTGATCATTCATGGTCTTGAAGAAACTTTTTATTGTTTTTATTCTCAAGTCTTAACGTTGTTTCTCAATGTGATATAGACTGACCACAAGATGGTTCAGTTGGTCCTCTCTTTCTATTTAATAATTTTTCTTCTTCATGGTGTAAGTGTCAATATGTTATAATCCAACCAACATGTCATACCCCCACTTCTGACAAACCTCATAGCATGCAAATCACAGCCAAAGACTTGGGTGATCAGCAAACACAAACAGTGATTACCCTTAGGAAACAATGATCATTAATATTCATTAATGGTGGGCGGTGATTCCTAGGTAATAAAGGCATTGCCAGCATTCATCATCTTAACCAAGTCATGGGTGGTGATCCTTGAAATAGCACAATTAGTAAAAGTAAATAAAAACATAAGTCATGGGTGGTGATCCTTGAATTTGGAGTGAGGAAGAAGGAAAATTGAAAAATAAAATATGGAATAATCAAGTTGGAATTGGAGAAGAATTCATAAATAAACTTGAATTAGAAAAAAGCCAAGTTATCTGGTTCTTTATTTGAGGCTGGGTTCTGATTCTACTTTTGTTCTCCTCTGGGTTCGACTTGGGTTCCTTTGGTAGGAACTTGGGTGCTTGGGCCAATCCCAGGTGCACCTACAGTATTATATATGTGTAACCTGTAAGGGACATCTTCTACTCATCCATGTATCATAGCTCAGTGAGAGTTCTTAGGAGAAAGACAAGATGTCAGTGGGAGATGGAGAAACCAATATCAGAACACCACTTGAAGCCTTGCAATGTTGAGAGTGAGATAAAAGCTACACTTGAGACCCTATATAAGGAACAAACTTATTGAGCTTCACTTTGCTTCAAGAATAGTTTTATATTCTGTACTAAACAGGGCCAACCACGTGAAGGTGGAAGCTCATTTGGCCCCACCCCCCCCCTAACATCACTCTAAATTCCCCATTAACATCTAACATTCATTCATTATTTCATCCATTAATAAAATGTAACATTCATTAATTATCACATGATAATATTCATTCACACATTAATAAAATGTGACATTCATTAATTATCACACGATAACATTCATTAACACATTTTAAAATTTATGAACATTCACTGCCACATAATTAAATTCATTGGCATATAAAAATTAGTCATTATCAATTAAGGTGCATAGATGACAATCATTTCTTTTTTTTCTTTTGATTTCTAGTTTTTAAGATATAATTCTAAGATGAGTATCGATATCATCATCATGATCATCTACCCTCTCATTAGATCTCAATGCACGCCTAGTTCTCTGTTGATGGAAAGGGGGGTCATCTGCAATAACATATAAAAGGGTTAAATTAAAAACATTTTATTATAATTAAAAATATTTTAAACATTTTAAAGTATTTCAATACTTTACAAGCCATAATCGTATAGCTCTTCACCTGATCTAGTCACATCATCAACATCGAGGTTAGTTTGTCGATCCATGAGACTGTGTGGGATGCTCGTGAAAGGAGTCTGGGTACCTACATATGTAATTCAATTATCTAATGTTAGCTAAAAAACTCATGATACATATACTCAAAATCACATAGTAAGTACATTAAAAACCATAAGCATCCCATTGTAAGTACATCATGAATTAATTAGATTAAGCATTGATTGCATAACTACACATTTCTATCAAGAAATCAATATTAAATAGATTAAGCAGTGATCACGTAACTACACATTTCATTCATGTCATTCATCTTCTTCTTCATCCAACTAATCACCATGATCATCGTTGATGTCGACATCATCACCACCACCATCATTGTCTTCATCTTCATCATTGTCATCGGCATCAACATCAGCATCATCATCATCATCATCATCATCACCATCATCAACAACAACATCATCATCATCATCATCAGTAGCATCATTAGTAGCATCATCAGTAGCATCATCATCATCGTCATCTTCTTCTTCTTCAAGAAAAGTTGCGTCAGGAACATCATCAACTAACTGTTGTTCGTGATCATCATCTACATCATCTTCTAGTTGTTCACAATCTTCTTCCATCGCATTATACCTCATTGGCCTTCCTCTTGGATCATGTCTAACAACAAATGACCAACCTAATTTATGTGGAACCTCTGAGTAAAATACCTACTCACATTGTCTTGGAAGAACATAGGGTTCATCCCCAACTGGCTCAAACCACCTTGTATTAATCATTGGAAATCCATTGTCATGTTCAATAATAGTTCTATCAGGATCATTTTGATTAAGTCGTAGCCTATACCATCTGACAATGAAGAGAACTAATCTAAAGGAATTAAAGTCACACTCAAGTATATCATCCAAAATGCCATAGTATTGATTTTCGGACTCTTGAGGATGTAAGTCATTTCTAGATGAAATATTAGTCACCTGAAAGACTACACTTATCCCAGAATCACAAGTTTTCTTTGTGTCATCCAAATTTTTGATGTGAAATTTATGACCATTGCAAAACATAGCCTTGTGGTGTTTGACTTGGAAAAATATGTAAAACATGTATAAATTAATGCATCAAGAGTTCATAAACATACGAGTGATTAACAAATTTATATGTACCTGTAAATCTTTTAAACCATGTGCTAAATCTATTTCCCTTTGGGTAACATTTGGATCTTTGTTATGATGAGCTTCATTAACCAATGAAGACACAGCTTCCCATGTTATGTGCAACCTAAATGATGACATCGTTCAATCCATTTCATCATCCAATCTTGATTGTTTGCAATATACAAATGTATTGCATCCCACTCTCGAGTAGCTGTACAAAAAATAAATAGACGACTTACAACCGATTAATTTTGAAGATTAAGAATTAATTAACAGCTACAATAACATCTTATAATTTATTACCTCTCACTTTCCTCATTCTACCTTCCCCCACTAAGTACTCCCCTTCAAATTTTCTAATGGTGTCGAGATCCCAAATGCGATCTATATGGATCTTTGCTACAAGCTTAGGAAGATATTCAGTAACATACACCATAATCTGGTATACCATATATCCCTCCACCATAGAACCCTCAGGATGTGCTCTTTGCCAAACCAAAGCCTTCAAAAATTTCAAGTGCCTCTCAACCATCCACATTGACTGAGTGTGTACAGGTCCACACATTTCAATCTCCTCAACTTGGTGTATGAGGTAGTGTTCTTGTGCATTGAAAAAAGTTGAAGACATTCAAGACACAAAAATATATAAACATGAGACTTTACAATATATATATACAACAAATTGAATAGATATCATTACTTACCTCATGTATTTTCCAAAATCATATATCACTTGTTTGATGTTATTGTCAAAGTTCTCTGGGAGAGATAGGGGTAGCACGTACTGCAACAATTATAAAAATAATCATGTCATTCTTTTCTCATATAATACAATGAGAAGTACATGCAGTTTACAAATATATTGTAAATACAAAAGAGCATGACTTACCTTGATGAAGGTATGCCAATCATGCATTTTCAACCCTGGCCCAAATTCACCTTTCTTTGATATGGTACTGCTTATGTTTGCAACAAATCCTATGGGAAATCAATTTTTTTTGTATGACTTCTTTTATGGCATCACCTTGTTGTTCTGTTAATAACCAAGGAAGGGCACTTGTATTAATCCATTCTCCATTTCTATTTGATTCAATGAAATTTTTCATTGCATGATTGGATTCATGAATGTCGCTACAAATTTTGACAATTTTTTCTTTGTCACACCTTCCATCCAATATCTTTCACGATGTCTCCATTACATTCTTTCCAATATGCATAGTATCAAAAAAATGCACATCAAGTAGCTTCTCGTAGTAGAGCAACCTAATAAATTGTTTGGGATAACTCTTTAGTCCTTTTGGAAGGTGCTCAGTAGTGTTGCCTTGACGACATTTACAATCATCAATCACATAATCAGCAAATAAAACACAATAAAAATATACAAATTCCAAACATAAACCATTAGGTAGAATGGTAGTACCTTGATGATTAATTCTATTATATTCCAACTTCCATAAGTGAGGTGTCATTCTCCATGGTTTAGATGTAGTCTCTTCTTTCCTATTGAAAAGATTTTTTTTGGTAATTCGATAGTTATGATTTTTGTGGAGAAAGTGTCTATACTCATCAAACACCTGCTTTCCTAAACTTTTTGAATAATGAGATTTCATCTTTAGACCACAAACTGGACATGCAAATTTTTCCTTTGTTTGAAGACCTACAAGGTAATGATACAATTGGATTAAATATGTTAATTTTTATTTTTAGAATTATCATGTGCAACTTGAATTCACCATAACATACCAAAAAAATGTGTTAGCCCTGGGGCATCATGTATTGTCCATACAAGCATTGCATGGAATTGAAATTGTCTATATCCTATTGGTCTAGAGATGTCATACATAGTGACACCTTTCCATAACTCCACCAACTCGTCGATAAGAGGCTCAATATAAACATTCATATCTTTAACTTGGTATTTACCTAGTTGAATGAACAACAACATTATATAATTATTGTGACCATTTTACTACAAGATTTATAATTACATGCAAATAACTATTAAATGATCAAATACCTAGAACAATCATTGCCAACATAATGTGCTCCCTCTTTATTGACATCAATGGAGGAATGTTATTGTTGATGACAAAAATAGGCCAAACAGTGCAAACAGATCTTAGCTCTCCAAATGGATTGACATCGTTCGCTGCCACTGAAAGCTTGAGATTTCAAGGTTCTTCGATAAAGTGCAGCCACTTTTCCTCTATATCCTTAAATATAGAACCATCCGCAGGCATTCGAATAATGTCATCTTGACTCCTATTGTGTGCATGGTAATCCATAAATTGTGGCAAGCTATTACACCTAAATAATCTTTGCAAACGTGGTATAATGGGGATGTAACGAAGAACCTTGTGAGGCACCTTTTTTGTTATTTGATATGTTCAATATCTACTCGTATGACATTCAGGGCATTCTATTGAAAATTCATGTTCTTTATGATAAATAATATGATCATTGGGACAAGCATCTATTGCTTGATACTCTATTCCAATATCTCTCATAGTGGCACATAATTCTCGATATGAGTGAGCGAGAATATTTGATGGTGGTAACAAGAACTCACCTATCAATCTATAAAATATATATATATGTTGTTAATATTAACAATATTTATGGTACATGTTTCACCATTTAATTACTATAGTGAAATATATGACATACCATAGCATACGTGACATTGTTGTGTTGGATAAACCATTCATAACCTTCAAGTTCAAGAACAACAATATAACAGAGAGAAGATTTGTTTGGGAGCCTTTGTAAAGGGGCATGGCTACCTTCTCAAGTAGAGGTATATCATGGATGACATCAACATCATCCTGATCATCATCATCAGTTGTGCCAATACCAAATGTGTCATGGATCAATGTATTAGTACCATCATCTGGCGCATCATTGTCATCTTCTATGGGATCATAATCTTCAACTTCAATATTTGCACCTCCATGATCCTCCACTTCCAAAGCCATATTCTCAATATTCACACCTCCATGGTCCATATCACATACTCCCCTAGGGAGGTCAACCTATATTAAAATGATGAACACAAATAAACCATGATAATGATCTCATCATCAGGTGTATTTCATATATATATTAATTGTTAAATAAATATAATGAAAAACTTACCAATTCATGATAATCAAAGCCTCCTTCAATGTGACCATTATCCCTACAATGTCTCTTAGCTATTTTGATTAGCAATCTTCTAATGTTTAAGCCCTTACAATTATTGCAGGGACAATAACATTTTCCATCGCCTTTTCTTTTCAAGTTCGACCATAATCTATTGATTGCATCCCCATTACCTTCTTCACTTGGATTGTCTGACATGATGCTTCTTCACTTAGATTATCTATAACCTAATTATATATAGAAATTGAAAACTTAGTTATGAAATGATGTTGTAGTATAGTATACCAAATTGAAACACTTCTATTATTGTAGTCTTCCACCTCAAACTCTTTCCTATTGTGGCAAGAAAGAAAGCTATTCAAAAAATATAGTAGTTTGTAAATCAAAATAAAATGGAGGCAAGTTGTTGATTGAGGGTGTAGGGAACAACACCCGTCAGTACTTTTATCGAATTATAAATTTCAATTTTGAACCATTCTGTGAATATAGAACATGGATGTAATCTCAAAAAATAACAAAATGTAGACACGACAGATTACTTATTTTGTTATTCTACATTACTTACTATTTGAGTGCACGTTCCACCTGCAACTTGATCAAGTCTTGTTTGATGCTTCAATTTTGTGTTAACTGTCCTGTAGAAGTACACAATTTTGTATTTGCCCAATATGTTATTCAAAAAATAACAATAGAATAAAATACTTGTTGAGAAAGATCATCATAGGAGTATCAAAAACTTGAGATTTAAGGTAACACAACATTATAAGACTCTTATATTCAACCTTCAACTCATGCACCTAATAAATAGGAGAAAAAATACATGAAATTGAAAAATTTAACTAATGAATTATGTTTTTCTTCTCATCTTAATCAGCCAAATTTATATGAGATTTTAAAGAAGGCCTCACTCTTGATCAGCCAAATCTTCCTTGTACCACACAAAAAAATTGTGTGATAACTATGTCTACTCCAACCTTAATTGTTTAAGAATTCATCATATCGAATAAAGTATGTTTAAGAATTGTTGGGACTGGTCCTTTGACGTGTATTAAATAGAATACAATTTTCAGCATATTATTATCACTCTATTTCTTTTTTGTAAACATGTCATTGGTTCAATATTGTAAAAAAAAATTGTGTTAGATGCATTTAAAATTATCTTCATTGTCTTTCGATTGTCTAAATGCTTCTTTATTTGTCAACCAATTAATGCATGCTACTATATAAAGAAGACAATTAGAAGACAATGAAGATTTGTCTGACAAAAATGAATACACTAAACTGAACCAATAACATGTTTACAAAAATTATCATAACTCGCAAGCAAAACTAAAACAATGGCATGTTTATAACTCATTAAGAGTGAGGAATAGCTTGTGCAAGGGTGAAAGTAGTTTTGATCATTTTGGTTGTGACTATTCCTCTACACAGTCAGGAAATGTAACTGTCTAATGATTATATGTAATGTTGAATGGATTAAATTTTTTATTCTTGGTAGAAGTGAATGGAAGGAATAGTGTTGGTGTTAGGTTTCATTTATTATTGAATTCAATAGTTTCCAAGATGTGTTGAGGAGTTTGCTCCTTGTTTAATGTTAACTGTTCCTGCACAATCCACTCATACAACAGTGAAATGCTATGTGGAAAGGATGGTTGATAGTGTTCCTTGAGGGAAGGGGGATTCTGAAAGACTTGTTATCATTGTATTGTGTATTTCCAATATGTTTGGATGCAAGGCAGATCGGGAGAATGAAGGATCACTCACCGATTGCATGATAACCCAGTTTTGAAGGGTCACTAGTTGAGGGGATAGTCAAGGTCCTGATGATTGGGCCATTGGAGGACCCTATTTCTTTGTATTAATTGCTATTCAAATTGGATGCATAGATTTCTTGTGAATTATCAACTGCTATGTATCCTCCAACTACATCCGTAAATTTGCATATACTTCTCTATGGTTGTAAGCCACTTAGAGATCAAAATAGAGAAACTAAATCAAAATCATTCTTTGTCCTATTTCCTTTTAACAAAGTCTCAACTATCAATGATAAAATATACATTTGATGCTCTAAGCTATCAAATATACAAATGGCACCTACCTAGAAGCTCACCAGGAGAATGAAGGATCACTCAGTGATTGCATGATAACCCAGTTTTGAAGGGTCACTAGTTGAGGGGACAGTCAAGGTCCAGATGATTGGGCCATTGGAGGACCCTATTTCTTTGTATTAATTGCTATTCAAATTGGATGCATGGATTTATTATGAATTATCAGCTGCTATGTATCTTGCAACTGCATCCATAAATCTGCATATACTTTTCTAGGGTTGTAAGCCACTTAGGGATCAAAATAGAGAAACTAAATAAAAACCCAATTTTGAAGGGTCACTGGAAGAGGGGAATGAAGGATCACTCACTGATTTCATGATAACCCCACCAAGCATTCTTTCCTTTAATTTTCCACAATATCTCAAAGTATGATCATTATTCTTTACTTTCTTATATATGTTATTCTTTCTATGGTTTTGTTATCTCAGAAATATATCAAAAACATTGCAGATGTGCATATAAAAGTAAAATATTGTCCTTCAATTGTTCCACATTGAAGCATGTCCTCTTTGGAGTATTCTCTTCATTTGTACAATATCTGTCAAAAATGGTTCCCATATTTCTTCAAGATCTATTTTAATCTTTATATTGCAATTTTGATTAGATTTTACCTATAGTTGATTTCATTAGTATTTTATAACATATACTCCTAATGTGAAATGTGGAGAGAAAGAAAGAGACACACTAGGTATGAATCACATGATATACCCATCATCACTTAGCACTTAAATAATAAATTATGGACAGGGAACAACCCCCTAACCTCTGGATGTTTTTTTCATGTTGGCCTCTTATTATATGCAAAGTTAGGCCTATCTTAATTAGGCTAACAACCATAGTGTAGGGGCCATAAATTATGGAACCCAAAATAGTGCACACTTGTATTAAATTAGGTTCAGTATACTACAAGGGAATGGAAACCATGCAATAGTGCCTCATGGGGATGGAAGAAACCCTTCACCAAGAAGATGGTTGTGTCTACAATATTTACTAGAGGCAAAGAACATAATTTGGTTCCAGCAATTACTCCTAGAAGATAATGGCACCCATAAAACACTTGGAAAAGATAGCACTCACTATATATCTTTTATCACTCTTTTAAAGCTGGGACAATAAATCTCAAAGATTGATCAATGAATTCTTGAACACAAAGAACCATTGACAAATATGATTCATGTGTACAATAGCCAACAACCAGTTGTTCCAATCATGGTGTCCAATAATTATGTTAGAAAAAGCATCTACATATCCCTTACACAACCATAATAGATTCAAACCATGAACTATAAGAACCTAACAATGGGACTCACAAAGATACAGCCTAAACAAATCTTGATCATATTCCACCCTATTGTAAGGCCCAAGAAGTAACTCTATCTTAAAGCTACACATTCCTCTAGATGAAGCTCAAAGGTCAGGTAGTTGAAGCATAGCAATACTTGAATGAATATAGGAATAATTTGATGTTCAATCATTTGCTAGCTTGGTTTGTGGGTTTTCCACATAATATTTTCCCTTTAACCACATTTATAGTTTGAGAAAATCAAAAAAAATTATTTCAAATTTATATTATCCTTTTGAACTAGCACACTGCCATCAAAATGCATAATCATTGGTCATCTCAAGAAAATTCCTATTGATTAGTAGGATATCCTTATAAAAATTTGATGCATGGATTTCTTGTGAATTATCAACTGCTATGTATCCTACAACTATGGAAGGAATAGTGTTGGTGTTAGGTTTCATTTATTATTGAATTCAATAGTTTCTAAGATGTGTTGAGGAGTTTTCTCCTTGTTTAATGTTAACTATTCCTACACAATCCACTCATAAAACAGTGAAATTCTATGTGGAAGGGATGGTTGATAGTGTTCCTTGAGGGAAGGGGGATTGTGAAAGACTTGTTATCATTGTATTGTGTATTTCCAATATGTTTGGATGCAGGGCAGACCATGAAAATGAAGGATCACTCACTGATTGCATGATAACTCGGTTTTGAAGGGTCACTAGTTGAGGGGACAGTCAAGGTCCGGATGATTGTGCCATTGGAGGACTCTATTTCTTTGTGGTAATTGCTATTCAAATTGGATGCATGGATTTCTTGTCAATTATCGACTGCTATGTATCTTACAACTGCATCTGTAAATCTCCATATACTTCTCTAGGGTTGTAAGACACTTAGGGATCAAAATACAGAGACTAAATCAAAATCATTCTTTATCCTATTTCCTTTTAACAAAGTCTCAACTATCAATGATAAAATATACATTTGATGCTCTAAGCTATCCAATATACAAATGATGCCTACCTAGAAGCTCACCAGGAGAATGAAGGATCACTCACTGATTGCATGATAACCCAGTTTTGAAGGGTCACTGGTTGAGGGGACAGTCAAGGTCCAGATGATTGGGCCATTGGAGGACCCTAGTTCTTTGTATTAATTTCTATTCAAATTGGATGCATGGATTTATTGTGAATTATCGGTTTCTATGTATCCTGCAACTACATCTGTAAATCTGCATATACTTCTCTAGGGTTGTAAGCCACTTAAGGATCAAAATAGAGAAACTAAATAAAAATCATTCTTTATCCTATTTCTTTTTAACAAAGTATCAACTATCAATGATACAATACATTTGATGCCCTAAGCTATCAATACAAATGGCACCTAGCTAGAAGCTCACGGGCTATCCATTTGATAACCACAGTCAACATTTCAAAAAAATGGATATCCTTGAGCACAAGCACCAATAACATCAAATAATGGAGTTAAAGCACGGGCTAGGGCACGACACCAGTAGAATGCAGTCATTTCAATGACAACAATTTACAATGGCGTCATTAAACATATATGCCAGTAATATCAACAAACGTGAATCCAAACATTTGAATACAGTGAATCAATATCCTTGAGCACAAGCACCAATAACATCAAATAATAGAGATAAAGCACTGGCTACAACACAGCACCAGTAGAATGCGGTCATTTTAGAGAGCATTCATGATCAAATAAAATGAAATACATTCGAATATGATGTCAGAGGCTCGAAAGATGAAGAAATCACATACCTTCTCTCGCGCTCAGCTTTGGCTCCTTTTCTCCTGCTCCCTCTATCCAATCGAAATAAAAATGATGAGACCATTTCACTTCTTATTTTTTATCTATACTCCGAATCTGTCAGAATTCTGATGGTCAATTAAACACCCATCGGAATACCGACATCATCAGGGCCTATTACAAAAAAAAAATACCAAATTCATAATAAAAAGTTACCCGGCGGAAACTTCTGTCGAAATTTGGCCCCAAATGTAGTAGTGACTATTGAGGAAGTGAATTGATTAATGATCAGAGGATTTTTATGGGCTTACCATAGATCTAAATATCTACAATTGAGTTGTATTTCAATCAAATTATTACTGTATTAGTTTAACCATTGATTCAAAAAATCTCTTAATTGAGTGGACTTAACCATCTTATATTCTGCCCTATGTCATTCAGAGAATGTACATTGTTATCTTGTTGACCCCATAGTGAATGTTGGTCAAAAGTTAAAAGTTAGTGATAAATCCTCTAACCAGGTCACACCTAACAGTGTGTATTGTAACCTTTAACAGGTTGGGTCTTCACCGAGCTCACTTCAAAAGAGTGAATTATTTTGGGTTACCGGTCCCAGGTGGTTTTTCCCTTAACAGGGTTTCCACATTAATTCATTGTGCTATGTGTTATTTTTTATGATTTTTTTGCTATCATGCTTTACATACTGCATAGTTGATTTAGTCAGTAATTGCAGTTTTGTAATTACTAGTAATCAGTAAAGTGAACAGACATATTGATATTTTGTGTTATCAAGCTACATAATTTGGTTGAATTGTTTTGTGGAGTACATCTTTGTATTTGGGACTCTAGAATAACTGTTCTAATTGATTTACCCCCCTCTCAGTTATTCTAACATATCAAGGATATTGATTAGGTCAAGTTTGTGAAGACCAAACTGAAGGGTCATGTGAAGATCTGGTGGCAAGAGATTCAATTGGAGTGAAATAGAAGAGGAAAGGATAAAATCACAAGATGTGATTATATGGTGGATAAATTGAAGTGACAAGTCATTCATATTGATTATGAGGTTGATCCACTGAAGAAAACACAAGGTTTGAAGCAAGAAGGAAGATTTGTTCAGGAGAATACGGAGGAGTTCTATCGAATCCTCATCAGAACAGGCCATGTGAAAGTTGATAAGAAGAAATTTTCTTGCTACCTTAATGGTTTAAGGCCAAGAATTTAGGAGGAGTTGAATTTGGTTTGAATGAATAGTATTGAAGAGACATACCAATTTTCCCTAAAAGAAGAGGAAAAGTTGAACAAGAAGTTTGAGAGCTGACAAAGCGGAAGAGGTTGTGGTGGAAGATCCGATGGATGGTCATATGGAGGCCAAAATGAAGATCTAAAAAAGAATGATGAGGCTAGTAGAAGTTAAAATTAAAGAGGAAACAATTTCAATCATTTTCATGATCAGAATAATAGAGATTAGAGAGGAAGAGGAAGAGGACAAGGATTAGGAAGAGGAGGCTTCCATGGAACATGTTTTCACTATGGAGAAGAAGGTCATAGGGCATTTGAATGTCCTCAATGCCAAGGAAGGACAGATAGGAGACCTAAAGGTCAGGCTAGAGTTGCACATGTGGATGAAGATGCCAAATTATCACATTTTGAAGATGTTGAAATAGGAGAAACACTAATTAACAGAAGAGTCCTACTGAGTGGTGAGAATGAATCTAAGCAAAGGAGGATCTTATTTTGCACTAGGTGCAAGTGTGAGGATAAGTGTTGTGATGTGATTATTGATAGTGGAAGCACTGACAATTTAGTGTTATAAACGATGGTCACAAAGTTGAAGCTCAAGAGACAGAAACACCCACATCCATACCGGATCACCTGGGTGCACGATGACCACAAGGTCATGGTAAGTGAACAATGCCTAGTGAATTTCAAGATTGGTGGATACCATGATGAGGTACTATATGATATCATACCTATGGATGCATGTCATATGTTGTTGGGTAGACCATGATAGTTTGACAAGTGTGGTGTACATGATGGTTGTGTGAATACCTATTCTTTGAGGAAGGATGGAGTGCGACATAAGCTAAAGCCATTAAAGGACACAAAAGAAAAGGTATGTGGTAATGCAAGAATAATTTTTTTTGATGGAAGGAAATTCCTAGAGGGTATGAGGCATGAGAATATATATTTTTCTTTAATTCCAAAAGTTGGTAAGGAAGAAGTAGAAGATATACCTGTAGAAGTTGTAGATTTATTGAACGAGTTTCAGGATATTATATCCGATAATGTTCCTGATGCATTACCACTAATAAAGAAGTTCAGTCATTAAATGGACTTGATTCCAAGAGCCAGTTTTTGAAATAAGGCAGCACATAGAATAACACCAGTGGAAAGTGAAGAATTGAATAGACAAGTACATGAGTTGTTACAGAAGGGGTTGATTTAGGAGAGCCTGAGTCCATGTGCTATACCATCAGTATTAACACCAAAGAAGAATAGAGAATGTAGGATGTGTACAGATTCAAGAGCAATAAACAAGATCACAATCAAGTACAAGTTTCCATTGCTATGAATGGATGATATTATGGACTGTTTGAGTGGAGCCATGTCTTTTTCAAAGATAGATTTAAAGAGTGGATATCACCAGATTCAGATCAGAGAAGGAGATGAATGGAAAAATTCTTTCAAGACAAAGGAAGGATTGTATGAGTGGTTGGTCATGCCTTTTGGGCTAACCAATTCACCGATCACTTTCACATGGCTCATGAATGAGCTATTGAAATAATTTTTGGGTAAGTTTATCATTGTTTACCTAGAAGATATTTTGATCTTTAGTAAAACATTAGAAGAGCATATGATGCATATTTGTATGGTGTTTGAGAAGATGAGAGAAGAGAAATTGTTGATTAATTTAAAGAAGTATAGTTTTTTGAAGAAGGAGTTAGTGTATCTGGGATTTTTAGTTTGAGAAGAAGGTCTAAAAATGGACCTAGAGAAAGTGGAGGCTATCCTTGAATGGCCTACTCCAAGGAGTGTTGCTGAGGTAAGATCTTTTCATGGTTTGGATAGCTTTTGTAGAAAGTTTATCAAGAGTTTTAGCAATATTTGTGGACCTTTGATTGAAATAATGAGAAGAGATAGGAAAGAGTTTAAGTGGACTACTGGGGCAGATAAGAGTTTTAAACTATTGAAATAGAAAGTTACAGAATAACTTGTTTTAGCACTTCCAAATTTTAATAAGGTGTTTCAAGTAGACTGTGATGCTAGTGGTACTGCAATAGGAGTCGTTATGAGCCAAAAAGGTAAACATGTTTCTTATTTTAGTGAAAAGCTAAATAATGCCAAGAGGAAATATTCTATTTATGATTAGTAATTTTATGCTATAGTAGAGGCATTGAAGAAGTGGATACATTATTTTCTTCGTAAATATTTTTTGTGTATACTGATCATCAAGCTTTGCAATATTTGAATAGTCAAGGAAAGTTGAATCAAAGGCATTTTAAATGGGTTGAGTTTTTGTAGAGTTATACATTTATTTTGAAACACAAGAGTGGAAAGTCTAATAGGGTTGCAGATGCACTTAGTAGAAGGTAACTATTGCTGTGAAAGATGCAGATTGAGGTGGTTGGATTCAAGGAACTAAAGAATTTGTATCCAAAGTATCCTGATTTTGGAGGAGCTTGGAAAGCTTGTAAAGAACCTGTTACTCTAGATAGAACGAAGTGGTTGGATTTCATCATTCAGGATGATATGCTATTCAGAGGGAGTAAGTGTTTCATTCCAAAAAGTTCTATGAAGAAGGATATCATCAAGGAGAAACATAGTGGAGGATTGGTTGGACATTTTGGTCGAGATCAAACCCTTGCTCTTGTTAGTGAGAATTATTATTGGCCACAGTTGTAGCAAGATGTCAATAAGTTTGTACAAAGTTGCAAAGTATGTCAAATGGAAAAAGGAGTAAAGCAGAATATAGGATTGTATCAACTATTACCTGTACCAGAGAAACCTTGGAAGGATATCAGTATGGACTTTGTTCTTGGTTTACCAAGGACTCATCGGGGACATGATTCAATTTATGTGGTGGTTGATATATTTTCCAAGATGGCACATTTTATTCCTTGTAAGAAGACTACTAATGTTGTTCATGTAGAAGAATTATTTTTCAAAGAAGTGGTGAGACTACATGGTTCGCCAAAGAGTATAGTTTTAGATCGGGACACTAAGTTTGTTGGATATTTCTAGCGCACATTGTGGAAGAAATTAAAGAAAAATTTGAAGTTTAGTTCATCACATCATCCACAAAATTATGGACATATATGTTGGAAATATTCAAGACTATCTAGGTTACTGAGAGGGGAGGGGTGAATCAGTTACTTCAAAACTTTTAACAGATTCTGATCTTAATAATATTAGATTGATAATCTGACTACATGCATGAGTAATAGAAAGAATAAAACATTCATAACACTTTGAACACAAAGATTTGGTGACCCAGAAACCTTCCAAGTAGAAAGTAAAACTGGGGTGGGGATGATACCCACAAAACTTCAATACTGTAGTATAAAGTTTGTCAGTTAAGGCTTACAATGATCACTTCTAATGATCTTCCCTGTTAGGAGCAATAAGGACTGCTAGGTCCACCTTGTTAGAGGATTTACAAACATACAATGAAGTATGCACTCGGTTAAGAGATTTTACAAAGACTGTTAAGTCTACCTGGTTAAAGGATTTCAAGTTGATTCACCTGTTAGGATGAAACAGTAGATTTCTTACTTGCAATTATACTTGTTGATTGAGATTCTCTGATGTACTGATCACCTTCTATGATGGATATATCTTTGCTGCTTCTTATACTGTTGTAGCCCTTTGTAATTTTCTTATCTCTGCCTTTCTCTCTTTTTCATACTTCGCTATATTTCTACTTTTGATATGATATAAAACATTGTTTATATATCAATCTAAAACAATTACAACATAATTACAAAGTCGGCTCTTAAACAAGTTAACACAAATATTAATGAGTCGGCCCAAATATAGTGACTCAGTTACTGCAAACTAACTTGGTGGCTTTCTGATACTCAGCATCCACTGTGTTACTTGGCATCATCATGCACTCGGTAGAAGTGGAGGCATGGTCCATACTAACCACTCGGTTGTAGTTTTGAACACGGTATATACTGGAGGCTCGGTAGATATAGTGTCACTCGATAAGCACTGTCTGCTTGGTAAGCACTGTCTACTCAGTAAGCACTGTCTGTCTGAATAAGTGTTGTCACTGATGACAATCATACTTAATGCCAACAATCTCCCCCTTTGGCATTAGTGACAAAACACTTATTGCCCAAAACTTATATACACAATCATGCTAACACTAGTTTTGTATATACATTTCATGTTTCCCTTATACAGTATATATACAAAATATCTTATTTCACCTCATACTCATATTTTCTATTTATATTTTCTCCCCCTTTCATATCTCATATACTTTCTCCCCCTTTTTGACAATAATGCCAAAGGTGTATTTACAAATATTTTACACGGAGATACCAAAATGTGAGAGAAAATTAGAATGCACCTTTGCAATTAGTGCTAGAGTACTATCCCAATTCTCTTGCAGAATCTTGCATGTATGGAGTGCAACTTGGATTTCTGTAGAGAGTTCAATCATGTGGTCTGCAATTGAAAACTGATTGTCATGGATCAATGTTTTTGAGTATGTAATATGCTTCTGCATTGTATCCATGATGGGAAGGATCATGTTCTGAATATCTATTATTGTTGATCTGATCCTTGCATCTTCTTTCAATAACTCTGACTGCTTATCAGATAGGAATCTGATTGTCATCTGATGTGCAGAGCTTGAACTAGGTTCAAGTTGCAACTTTTGTGCATTGATCTTCAGATCCTCATCAATCTTATTTATTTTGTCTTTAATTTCCTTTGAGAACTTGGTAACATTACAGATTTTGACAAAAAGAGATGTTACCTTGGAATAGGAGGACTCAATGCTAGTCAAAACTGAAGATAACCCTGCCTTATTGATAGCTATTTGTTGAGCAATGTGCTCAAGCACTTCATTTTCAAACTTCTTCTCAGCCTTTTCAAGCAACTTGTCTGTTCCAGAGGAATCATCATTAAACCTATTAATTGCTTCTGCCAACTGCAACAAAATGTGTTGAGAGGAATCAACTTTAGCACCTGTAGCTTCTGTCAAAATGTTCTTGGCATCCTCAATGATCTTATATTCCTTATCTCTTTCTTCTTTTAGTTTCTTTTTCTTTGCTTTCTTCTGGAGGAGTTCACCAACTATTTGCATTTGATCTGCAGTGAGGTTTGCAAAATCTAGCTGGGGAATTTGTATCTCCTCATCTAGATCTATACCTTCTACTACACTCTTACTCAGGAATTTTGTACTTGGTTGAGTCTTTATACTTATTGCCTTTGTAGTAGAAATTATTGTAGACACAGTAGGACTAGTAGCAAAAAATGATAAACTTCCGACTGATGGGATGCTAACTGGAATACTTGATAAATCAAAAATTGAAGTATTTACAACTGTAGAATCTGAAGTACTTACTACTGAAAAACTCAAATTTGAAGAAGGTACAGAAGACTGCAACTCGGTGCAAGAAGGAGGTTGAAACTCAGTAGATGAAGTGGTAGCCACTTTTGTCATTGATACATTGAGCTGTGCTAGTGATGATTGGACATTTGATGTAACTAAGGGAGTTGTTACAATCACACTTGAAGTTTTCTCTGAGCTAGATGTAGCAATTTTTACTGGAGAGTGGGGAAGTGAGGCAATTACCTCTGCAGCTATCTGAACTGGATCATCTTCCTCAACATTCTCCTCAGCTTCCTCGATAGCTTCTGTCCCTACTTCCTCGATCACAACATTATCAATCTGAACTGTTTCTTCTTCTTCTTCTTCTTCATCACTGTCATCATCAATATCTTTGATTATCACAGTTTCAGTACTCGATTTGTGAAGATGATAGATGTTTTTCCAAGTAGAATTTGCACTCTTCACAACCGACTCTATATCTTTGATCAAAACTAAACAACTGTTGAATTTTAGTGTCATCTTGCTCTCATTTTCTATCAATGCCTTATTTATTTCATCATCTTTCAAACTTGGCATTAACTGTCTTAAGGTTTGAGCATATATGTCCTTGACAGTTTGTCTTGCATTGGACCATCTCATCTTTACTTTATCCAATAGAACACCTAGAATTTGAGAAGCCATATCATCAGGTGAGTACTTCCATTTTCCCATTTTCTCAATGACAGCATCTTCTATTTCCTGCTGTTCTACCTTTGATTTAATTTCATATTTGAGAGATTTAAAATTTGCAATTCCAGATCCTTCTCTCAAATCCTTAATCTTTTGTTCAAATGAGGGAGGAGGCCTTTTGAGTACTATATCATCATTGATTTTACCTGCCTTGCCCCTTGATCTTCTCCTTGTGAATACTGCAGTGGATTGCTCGGGTTTCTTGGTGATAGTTACCTTTCCTTTCTTCTTTACAGACACTTGTTCTTCTTTATTCTCATCCTTTTCTTCTTCTTCTACAATATCTTCTCCTAAGCCCTCAGTTAACATTAGAGGTGTGCTAGATTGCATCTTGGCCATCCTCTTTCTGCCTTTGTTAACCACTTGTGGAAGTTTTATGATGAGCTCAATTCTTATCTTAGCTTCATCATATGTTCCAAAGTATGGAGCCTTTGGATCAATAGGTTGATTTACTAGGGCTTTAATTATATCATTTGTTTCATCAATGTTTACCTCATAAGGAAGAGGTTTCACCCATACAATCCTGGGCCTTACTGCCTGAATGTATACTCTATCACAATCAACCATGAAACAAATATCATCTTTATAATCTTCCACCAATTTTAGTGAAATACAGAATCTGTTATTTATCTTCTCCTTAAAAGATTCAAAATAGTTATCCATTATGCTTGTAAAATTCTCACCCATTTCTGCAATATACTCATTTATCTAATAAAGAATAGGTACATCCTTTCTCCATTTTACTGTGCCTTTTGATGGGAAAAACTTTTGAGCATAGAAAAATAAACAAACCAATAGTGAGCCAAACTTACATGGATTGTTCTTTGAGGTTTGGATGCTCTCCATGTTCTTGTTGAACTGTTTCAACAAAAGATTTGCTAGGTCAAATGATAGATTGTTCTTCACAATTTTATAGGCTAGGTCAACTGCTTCACACGGAACACTATTCTGCCGACTTGAACTGTATATCTTGTGAGCTATTACATATGTGCCAAATTTTAGTTCTACATCGGTAATACTGTTAATTTTCATACCTCCACCGTCCCATTTGGCTAGGGTTTTCTTTTCTAGCTCTACCCGACCTAGGGTTTTTGTAGATTTAGCCTGGGCAAGCATGGGAAGACCAATGAATTGGTGAATCATCTTCTTTGTTATTTCCACTGGTTGCTCAAGCCAAATTTTACCTTTGTGTACTCGGCTCAGAATATATCTTATCCATTTTATCTGGAAACCCCGAGGCAAGTGGGTGATATGTGTTAAACCCTTTTCTTCCAAATGTTTATGTCCTGGTTTGAGAACACCATCAACACATAGTTCATCACGAGCAACATCTATCTCTAGGGTTCCAAGTTCTTGAATTGTACCTTTAAAATGACTGCGAAGTCATTTACAAGAAGTACCTTTGGAGGAATTTGAGACTGAGCTCCACTCGGATCTAGGGTTTCTACAATCGCTGGCACGAGTTTGAAATCCGGTGCTTTCCATTCTCCATTAACTAACATTTCTGAACCTTTCTTTACTTTGGTGCTGGATGAAGCCATGGTAGCACAGTAGAAAAATTTCTGCTTTAAAATTTTGCTTTGAATCGCTTGATCGCACTTAGAAATTTCTCTGCCCAAAATGTTGATATTCACAGTGAAGAATGAACTTGATTTCATGTTTTTTTTTAAAACTTTGTCATTAATGCTTCATATGAATTAGGGTATTGAATTTGATAGACTGTCATCCACTATGCATTAAATGCTCGGTGAAGATTCCGCAGCTCGGAGAACATATGAATTCATACTTCTCTGACCTTACTCGGTAACCAAATGAAGTTAGGTTACTCCCGACCTTGCTCGGTGGTAACTGATACTGACCTTCTTGTGATCCTATTGTATCTTGCATACTGATTTGGATCTGTCTTCCTTTTAGTTCAAGAACTATTTTGGAATATGTCTATGAAGATACAGTTCCAGTGCTTTCTTGGAGACTAGTTAGAGTTCATAGAGCCACTCCCTTCATGAGTGACTTCAGGATTGGTTTTCTCGGTAGGTTTAGGAATCCACTACTGTCTTATCTACTTCCTAATGCTATTTTCTTTTGCTTTCTTTTCATCTTCAACTTTTCCTAAATTCATGCAGTTTTTAGCTATGTGACCAAGCTTAGTGCAATTATAACATCTTATGGTAGAATCCCTTTTTCTCAAGTGGTGCCTTACACAATTCATGCCAATGTGTCCATATTCTCCATAGTAATGACATCTACACCAAGTGTTGTAATCCCAACAAAACATTGCTTTAATAATTTGTTCCCCTGGATTGGGTATTTTAGTTCTGCATTCTGATGCCTTATGACCTTGTTTGCTACATTTGTGACATTTGCCTTCAAATCTTGGTTTCTCCTTGCATTCATTTTCTTTATGACCAAGCTGATTGCAATTGTAGCATTTTCCATTGAATTTTTCTTTTCCATTGCTTCAACATTTGTTTGAATTATGACCAATTTTACCACAGTGATTACAAGTAGGTTTCTGTTTCTTTTGACTACCTTGTTTGGAGGATTCACCTTCCTCTTTGTATCCAAGTCCTGCTTTTTCTTTTTGCCTATGAAGGTTTCGTTCATACACCTGATTCATATCTTCTTGAGATTTCAACATTCTCTCATTGATTTGCCTTTCAGCATCTAGGTCACTCATCACTCTTAAATTGATTTGCTTCTCAGATCTCAGCTCCTCTCTTATATTTTCATTTTCTGATCTCAGAGTCAAGATTTCTTCATTTGCATTGGAGATTTGATCAATAAGGTTTTCTAGCTGAAGGGTTTGATTCTAGATTTCATTTTTCTTTCCATCTATTTCATCTTTCATCTTGTTTCTTTGTTCCAAGACTTCATAGAATCTTGTTGACTGAATTTCCTGATCTCTTTTCAATTTTCTTACTTCTTCTTGCAGAGATCCACTCTTTTCTAGAAGTTCTTTGATTGCATTGTTTGCTTCATCTGAGCTGCTTGAAGGGAAAAAGTCTTCAATCTTTTCTTCAACATACTGGTGGTCATTGATCTGATTTGCAAGTTCCTTCCTTCTTTTTAGGGAAAGGGAAAGATGCTCTCTTGCTTCTTTGAGTTGAGTTAAGGCCATTTCCAGATCTAGCTTTTCATTCTCAATTACTTTGTTAAGTCTGAATATCTCCATTATCCTAAATCTTTTCTCAAGCTGTCAAACTTTATTCTAAGAACCACTGAGCTCTGATACCAATTGTTGGAAATATTCAAGACTATCTAGGTTATTGAGAGGGGAGGGGTGAATCAGTAACTTCAAAACTTTTAACAAATTCTGATCTTAATAATATTAGATTGATAATCTGACTACATGCATGAGTAATAGAAAGAATAAAACATTCATAACACTTTGAACACAGAGATTTGGTGACCCAGAAACCTTCCAAGTAGAAAGTAAAACTGGGGTGGGGATGATACCCACAAAACTTCAATACTGCAGTATAAAGTTTGTCGGTTAAGGCTTACAATGATCACTTCTAATGATCTACCCTGTTAGGAGCAATAAGGACTGCTAGGTCCACCTTGTTAGAAGATTTACAAACATACAATGAAGTATGCACTCGGTTAAGAGATTTTACAAAGACTATTAAGTCTACCCGATTAAAGGATTTCAAGCTGATTCACCTGTTAGGATGAAACAGTAGATTTCTTACTTGCAACTGTACTTGCTGATTGAGATTCTCTGATGTACTGATCACCTTCTATGATGGATATATCTTTGCTGCTTCTTATACTGTTGTAGCCCTTTGTAATTCGCTTATCTCTGCCTTTCTCTCTTTTTCATACTTCGCTATATTTCTACTTTTGATATGATATAAAACATTGTTTATCTATCAATCTAAAACAATTACAACATAATTACAAAGTTAGCTCTTAAACAAGTTAACACAAATATTACTAAGTCGGCCCAAATATAGTGACTCGGTTACTACAAACTAACTCGGTGACTTTCTGATACTCGACATCCACTGCGTTACTCAGCATCGTCATGCACTCGGTAGAAGTGGAGGCACAGTCCATACTAACCACTCGGTTGTAGTTTCAAACATGGTATATACTGGAGACTCGATAGATATAGTGTCACTCGGTAAACACTGTCTTCTCAGTAAGCACTGTCTGTCTGAATAAGTGTTGTCACTGATGACAATCATACTTAATGCCAACAATATAGAGGTGGTGAATAGGAGTTTGGGGAATTTATTGATGGGATTTGATTTTACCACAGGTGGAATTTGCATACAATAATTATGTCAATAGGAGCACTAGTAAATCACCATTTCAGACTGTATATGGAAGTAGTCTTAGAAATGTATCTGAATTGAGAAAGATAGATAAAAGAGAAATAAGTAGTGTTGAAGCTGAGGATTTTGCAAAATATTTGAAGAACATCCATGAGGAGGTGAGGAAACACCTTACCAAAATGAATGCGTAGTATAAGGCTAAGGTAGATGAGAAAAGGAGACATAAGGAATTTTAGGCTGGAGATGAAGTCATGGTTAATTTACGGAAGGAGAAATTTTTAGTTGGTACATATAACAAGCTGAAAATGAAGAAGTTCGGTCCATGTAAGATACTGAAGAAACATGATTCAGGAAATGCCTATGAAGTAGAATTACCTAGCGAGCTGAATATTTTACCAGTATTTAACATTTTAAATCTGCCAGAGTATCATGAAGGAGGTGTTAAAGATGAGATCATAAAAGCACAGTGGAGTATTCCAGCAACTACTTCAACCACCAAGGAGATTCAGGATATACTGGATAGTCTTGTTGGCAGAAGCACAAGGAACAGGATATATGAAGAATATCTAGTCAAATGGAAATGATGACCTGTTGAAGATTCATCATGGTTGACAAAAGTAGAAGTTAACCATCTTGATTTTCTTGTGCACACCTGAGTCGTGGCAGGGTCACTTCTCAAATTACCCTGGGTGTCTGATGTAGGAGCATCCTAGGTGTAAGAGCAATCTTGCATAACCCAAAAACATTTCTAGTTTCTTTTCAATAAGGGCTATTGTAATTTCCCCTTAACCAGAAATTAATAATAAATTAATAGACAATCAAAAATAATAAATATACTTATCATTAAATTAATTAAAATGTTCTAAAATGAATATAATAATTAAAACTTATTATTAATTAGTAAATTATATATATATATATATATATAATTAATAAGAGTAATTTAATAAGATATAGTTATTCTACAAATCAAACATTATAATATATTAATAATGTTATTATTAATAATAATCATTTAATAAAAATATATTTTATTAAATAATCAATTTAATAAAATACATATATTATAATCATTTAATGACATAATATTATAATATAATATATATTTAATGACATAATGAAATAAATCATTAAATTAATTATAATGTTCCAAAATGAATATAATAATTAAAACTTATTATTAATTAATAAGTTATATATATATATATATATATATATATATATATATATATATATATATATATATATATATATATATATATATATATATATATATATATATATATATATATATATATATATATATATATAAAAGAGTAATTTAATAAGACATAGTTATTATAAAAATCAAAGAGTATAATATATTAATAATGTTATTATTAATAATAATCATTTAATAAAATGTATTTGTAATATATTATTATTATTAATAATCAATTTAATAAGATATATATATTATAATCATTTAATGACATAATATTTGTAGACTAGGATTTGAGTGTGCACCTAAACCTGTTTTGAAGGCCAAAGACAAACAAACGTCATAGCATATTATCAAATCAAATTTAATGGTAAACAAACTAAAATCAAAGCCACCTCAGTTTAAGCCTAAAACGGATGCGCCCATGCACCGTTTGATATGCTTGGATATAAATGGATGTGGGTGTGCAAACTCAAGCACTTGGAACATGCAAAATAGGATGATTTGAGGATCAAGAAGACCCAAAATGACACAAAATAGGTATGAGGAACCTATTTTGCCTCAAAGGCCTCAAGAACACACAAATATGCAAAGCTAAAAGATGAACTAAGATTGATTAAACAAGAAATGAATCTATGTTAATCCCATTAAGCTAATTTAGATGTGATTTAAGCTTGAAAATGATCTAAAATGATGAGTTCATGCTTATGCTAAAATGAAAATGGCATTATAACTTTGCTATTGAGTTTGAGAGTTGAAAGATGATTTGCCTTAGGAAGTGAGGGTATTTATAGGATTTCTAAAGGCTTGGGGTAGGAGGAATGAATGGCCAGGATTGAAATTCTTAAGAGAGGCCAAGATTCACTCAAAGGGAAGCACATGGATTGTGCTAGTTCTCAGCCAATCAGGAGGTGACACATGTCACAAGGTGAGTGGATGAAGGGAAGGGCAAAGAGGAGTCAACAAAGGGGGCTCCAAGCTCATAACTCTCCAAATAAATGCTTGTAAGAGCAATGAATGGGCTTTAAGAGGCTTTGAAGACTTTGGGGAAGCAATAAATGCTTTGTGGTTGAGATATTTGGAAGCAAAGACTTTGCTTTGGTTTAGGAAAGTCTTAAGCTTGGTTAGGATTGCACAAAGGTTTAAGGGTAGGATTAGGATTAGATTAGGACAAAAAAAAGGATTAGGATGGGTGAAGAGGGTGGATTTGAGAAGATTCTAGAAGAGTCTAGATTTCTCCTTAGTTTCATGGAATAAAAGTTATTCATTCCAAAAGCTTAAGTTTTAGGAATATTTATTAAAATATTTTCAATAAATATGAAAATTAAATATTTAACTTTAATTAAATATTTAACCTTGGGATTAGGGTTAGAAAAGATGGGATTAGCCTTTTAATCGAAATTAAGAAGGGATTAGAAGATTTTGGAAGAGGTTAGTGGTCTTAAGGAAATTGGCCAAGTTTGGGATAAAAAATAAATTAAAAATAAATTTATTTATTTTTAAAGTTTTTGGGCAATTTATTAATTAAAATAATTAATAAATTAGGGATAATGTCCACATGACATTTTTAGGCTAGATTCCTTAATTAAAGATTTTTAATTAAGAGAGAGGGATTTAGTGCCATAAAAATAAATTAATTAATTAAATAATTAATTAATTAATAAATGATGATGTCATCAAGGATTTTCAGAAAACAAAAATAATTTATTTTCTAAAAGATTTTTCGGTGTCTACAATATTATAATATAATATATATTTAATGACATAATGAAATTATATAATATATATTATATTAAAATATAAATAAGAATTTAATCATTTAATATAATAGCAAATATGGGGTGGCAACCCATGTTGGGAGGGACGTGACTCCCCTCTCCCACTTATTAATATGCATACGTCCAAGGTAAAAAAGAGGGGTGGAGTAAAATAAATAAACGGTATTAATTGTGAAAGTTGGAGATAAGGCAACAAAGAAACATTTAAAATAAAGAGGGAGTACTCTACGTAAAAGTTAATTAGTAGAAGGAATCTTTTTTTCTTATAAAAGAATAAGGAATCCCCTCTCATAAAAGGTAAGATACTTTTTTTTTTTATTTTTTAATAATTATTTCTAAGACTTGTATAAATCAATAATATATATACTTATATTTTGATAATCATATTTATTTAAAATCATTAATCATATATATATATATATATATATATACTCGGGTTAATCAATTCAAGAATTTATGTGATATAAAAGAGCATAATTTCATTTATGTTCATAAATAGTATCATGATTTCACTTCAAATTTATAAATGATAATTCGGTAATTATTGACAAAGTAATTTTGTTATCAAAAAGTAATTATTAACAAAATAATGGAAAAGAACTCTCAAGGGGGAATTAAGACCCCCACTAAGCCAGTGTACATTGATGACCCACATGCATATGTACTAAGCTTTGGATAGAAAAAACCTCTTCCAAGAAGAGGAATGGACCTATGGTCAGCCTATAAGCCCTGAGTGATGCGCTCTAGTGGATGACGACAAGATTGGGCCAAGGACTATAAAAGATCCTTATAAGGTCATGAGTCCGACCTAGCAGACTTTTCTCGGGAAGTCCCTAAGGATACACTCCAGAGGACGACGACAAGATTTAATCAAAGGACACAAGGGTCCTTATTAAGGTTATGAGCCCGACTAGGTAGACTTCCTTTTTGAGGGGTTAGTAGTTGGGGTAGATAATTAATTAATTATCTTTCTATTCATATTTGTGTCCACACTATTATTGCTAACATCTTCCTTGCAGGTTAATTCTTAAAGAGATATTCCAGCAATACTAGAGACATTACAGCTATCTTGTGCAGAGCTGCTATTTTTGGAAATTTACTATTTTTAGTAAGTTTTTTGTTTGAACTCAGAATGGTCTATTTTCTTCCCTGGAGGTTCATTTTAGTCATATTATCCTGTCATTGAAGTTTCATTGCTAGATCAAGTCTAGTTTTGAATATATTGAAAATTTTTGGTATTGGCAATAGGGTACATAAACTTTGAACTCAGTTTGAAGGCTTTAGAGGCCCCGACCGATGTTGAAACTTCAAATGACTAGAGCTTGTGCAAGTCAAGTGTTGTAGACAACTTTGTTCCCTTTCTGAAATGGGGTCATAATAGTCAATTGGGTCAACGAGTGATGACTTATGGTCTTCGGAAGTTGGGTCACCTGAAATGGCAGAAAAATAAATTTCCTTCAAAATTTTTGTTTAGGTTTCAAAAGTTGTTTGAGCTAACTCTGATGTAATAAAATGAAAAATAAAATAATTCTAGGGTTGGTCTTCCTTAATGGCTAAATTTCTAGAACCTTCCTAGGCGGTGGAAAATTTTCTATATAAGGAAGGTCGTAGTGTTGTCTTGGGTAGTTCTGAGTAATAATTCAAGGCTTTGTCTTACAGAAAATTGTAATGGAAAATTCCCATGTGGCTTTTCATATTGTAATTCTAAAATTTGTAATTCCACATTTGTGGAGATAATAAGACGCCCATTTTTTGTTCTTGTAAATTGTTGTTGTTTCTCTATTTCTGTTATGTGTTTGTGGTATTAAGGGGAGCACCCTTCATCACATAGTAAATAACATACCCCTATTTTCAAAAACTATTGACCCAAACTCATTTTTTTCATCCCCTTCCAATACCCACCCATTTTTCTCCACACACCTTTTCCTATATAACCCCACCCCCCCTCCCCCCCGACCAAAAAAAAACACCTTCCCTATATAGGCAATATATTTCCCTATTTGTTGCCCATTTTAAACCCCCCAATATGAACACACATGATATGGTATTTCCCCATCAATGAAGCCCTCATGAAAGCACCATGATATTTTTCATGTGTCAAGTTGGTGCACCTCCTTTGTAGATCGTAAGTAGTTTCTCTCTTCTTAATGTGTGGCGCTAATACATAGCAATTGTTGAGGGTTGTCCAATGTTGACTATGGGGATTTGTGTTCATTCATCCCAAGGCTTTCCTTGTGTTTTCACTTTTGTCTTCAACACTCTTTTGAATTTTATTCCTTTTTGTGGGGTCTCCTCTTACACTAATATGCCACGTATTAGCTATTCAACAAATTGTAGAGAATTTATTTTGTGTGATCCTCAGTGGATTGGGTTGCAGTTTAGGCCAAGTGGTTCCTGCACATTCAAGAATTTATGTTCCCCCTAAATTGTACTACTACATATATTCCACATGTCCTTTCTCTTAATTTTCATACCTAAGGAGATTTTAGTTCGCATCCATATGTCACATGTAGGAGGAGGTGGTTGTTACAAGTGGTCTTTCATTGTGCATGCTAATTAAATGATGAAAATAAAAAATTGATGGGTAATTTTAATATCCTCCATCATGGCACACACAAAAAAGGGAGAAGTGGTGAATATTTTCAGTTAGAAGGTTCTTCCCTTTTTTGAGGTTAGAAATAGTACAAATCAAGGAGGTTTGCCTATTTTAAAAGTTCATTCTAGCATCCAAATTTCTTAAAACAAAACTTGATAAAAAAGGGAACCAAAAATGGAAATACACATTAGGTAGTAATTTTTATAATTATTAGAACCAATGGCTCTACTCAGAGAACTTTGTATTTTATTTCATTCTTAATGGAAACTAGTGTATTGGAATGTACATTTGGGAATCTACCTTGTGTTCTCTCTATTCTATAATCTTTATTATACAAATTATATTTTTTCATGAAGTGGGTAATGGTCATTTCCTATTTAGTTTGTTAAGCTTCTATGTTAAATGACTTAATTTTGTAGGTGATGTAATCATGTCACATTCTCTTTTCATTTCTTGATATTTATATATGATCATGTGGTATGGACAACTCTCACTAGTACATTTGAGATAGTTTTCTGATGGCCCAACATCTGAATTTAGAAAGTAAACTATCGATTAAGCCACACCACACGATGTCGCAATTTTGCAGTCAAAAAAATTGAGGGTTTTGTTAGGCATCGTAATTATGACAACCATGGTCATCGCAAAAAGAGGGTGCCAACATAGCGAACCTGTCATCGGACCTGTTTGTGGCCGTCGAAATTGGGATGCCTATCCGTCACAAAAAATAAAAAATGATGACGACCCGTCAAAATCTTCCGACAAGTAGCCGTTGTTTGTAACATGTTCACTGACGGAAATGCTTTTAATGCAACGGATATCTGTTGAAAGTTTATGACGCATATCCATTGTTTATGGTTTGTAACGATGACTATGTTGTACATGCGACGGACATGTGTTGGACATTTATGACAGATATCTATCGTTTATGGTTGTTTTTCGACAGCAATGCATTTAATGAACAAATAGATGTCAGATGTTTACGATGGATAATCATCGCTATTTTGAAGCCATAGTAGTTATGATGACAATCAATTTTTTAATATATATATATATATATATATATATATATATATATATATATATATATATATATATATATATATATATATATATATATATATATATATATATATATTTGTCGATCGAATTGGTATCGATTCAAAATAATGTTCTTGCAAATCTGGCTCTTGCTCGTGATTTGGTTATGGATCATTCAGAGATAACTTTGCAGTAGATTCGGTAGCGGCTCGTGGATTATTGAGTCAAGTCTAGAGACTTGGATTTCGAATGGATCCTACCGAATCAAGACTTGTGAAAGTGACTTCTCCAGCACAATTTAGAGATAACTTTGTAGTAGTTTCGGTAGCAGCTCATGGATTATTGAATCAAGTCTAGAGACTTGGATTTGGAATGGATCCTATCGAATCAAGACTTGTGACAACGACTGCTCCAGCACAAGAAGCTAGTGTGGCGATCAAAGATGCATTCTTCCTAATGTGTTCATGGGATATATGCGGACCTGATTGCATTCGGATCTGATTTGAGCAAATTCTTGACTTCTTTGGTCTGAATTTGATGTGCGGGTTCACGGTGCGGTCTATGGTGTTTCTTTGCAACCGGGTTCTTGACAGAGATCTATTGATTTGGTAGCCATTGAGATGGATTGATATATATTTGTCGTACATGGATTGAGATCTTAAATTATTTAGCTTCTCTTTGTTTTGAGAATAGTTTAACATTCTCTACTTAACAGGGCCAACTACGTGAAGGTGGAAGCTCATTTGATCCCTCCTAGGAGCCTCTTATGACCCTTTACGACATTTTAAGATATCTAAGATGTATTCTTAGCGATTGTAAAGGATTGTAAAGGGTCATAAGGGGTCCTAGGACACAACAGCTGAGAAACATAAATGTAGGCATCATGGTCAAAAAAATTTGGAAACACAACATAATTGAGTGGTATACCCAGATGATGCAACACAACTACTCCTCTAGTTCCATGTCTACACTATGTAAACAAAACCCAAAGATAAAGAATAAATTTAGAGAGTGTAGAAGAGTGATAACGATCAAAATAATATAGGGACTTGTATTACTTTGGTCGTTCTCACTCTCCTCCACTCTCTAAATTTATTTTTTATCTATGGATTTTGTTTACCGCAATGTAAACTTGGAACCAGAGGAGTGATATATAGTTGTGTTGCATCGTCTAGGTATACCATTCAATTATGTTGTGTCTCCAAAAAATTATGATTATGATGCCTACATTTATGTTTGTCAGTTGTTGTGATATCTATATTTATGTTTCTCATTTGTCGTGTTTATGTGCATGTTCTTTATGTGTATATACTATAAATTCTAAAAAAAAATTTGTATCTACAATAGCCCTCTGTTAACCACATTTATGCATGTGGTCCCAACAAAGTAGTGCACAAACTACACAAAGAAGGCATCACAGAAATATGATTTCTACTTTCTCTATTGAAGCAATCTTGGCAGTACTAGCTGCCTCTGGAGCCTTGCACAAGTTGCACTTATTTCCTACATTGGGTATATATGTAGATGGGGTAGATATAAATGTGGTTTGATCAACCCACCGAAAGTATTGACATCCAGTATTTCCCTAACAATACCAAATGTACATCATTTCTTCATAAAATGATTAGTTGTCACATTATTTTTCAACATAAAATATAATTACGTATCCAAACCTTTTTCCTATTTGGGAAAACCCAAAATTGACGCCCAAGATTACTTGTTGTACGTGAGATCTTCAACATGCATGGGCCAACACCACATTGACACATAGGCACATTGACCGAAGTCATTGATGCTATTTTGACAAATATTGCATTATCACAAATATTGCATTGTCATTATTTTGTTCATTCATACTAATTATAATTACAATAAAAAGAAACATACTAATGTAGACTTGCACTTTTTTTGGCTAAGTCAAAGTCATTGGTTTAAATCACTAGACACTCAAAACAAAATGACAAACCAAAGACAACCATGCAATTGTAAAGAAAGGTAATTTTCTTAATCACGTCACTAATTTGTGCATGTCTAAATACATGTGTCTTTCAAGTGATTTGATTCTATTCATGCCCACTACAAATGAGAACAGTCTTAACTATTGAGGTTGTTTAAGCATATAGAGATTAAATACAATCTTTTAGAATGAAATTTCTCTTAACAAAAGATCAAAGATATATAATTAGGACCTATAAAATAAGTTGAATAAGAGTAGTACATATAAAATAATCATTAGAACATGTCAAACATCTGGCATAGTTGTACATTTCATTCATGTCATTGATATTCTTCTTCATCCATCTCATCATCAAGATCGTCATCATCAATGACATCATCACCACCACTATTGTCATTATTGTCATCATCACCATCAGCATCATCATCATCCTCATCCTCATCATCTCCTCATCAGTAGCAACATCATCCTCATTAGTAGCAGCATCATCGTCATCAGTAGTAGCATCATCGTCATCTTCTTCTTCATATTCTTCCTTGACTAGCTCTTGATCGTGATCTAGTTCTATATCATCTTCCACTTCTTCATCTTCCTTGGTATCTTCTTCCATCACATTATACTTTATTGGTCTTCCTCTTGGATCATGTCTAACAACAAATGACCAACCTAGTTTATGTGGAACCTCTAAGTAAAATACATGCCCACATTGGCTTGGAAGAACATAGGGCTCTTCTCCAACTAGCTCAAACAACCTTGTATTAATCATTGAAAATTCATTGTCATGTTCAATAGCAGTTCTATCAAGATCATTTTTATTGAGTCATAGTATGTACCATTTCACAACGAAGAGAACTAATTTGAAGGAATTGAATTCGCAGTCAAGTATATCAACCAAAATACCATAGTATCAATTTTGTGACTCTTGAGGATGTAAGTCATTTCTAGATGAAATATTAGTCACCTGGAACACTGCACTTATCCCAGAATCACAAGTTCTTTTCGTGTCATCAAAATTTTTGATGTGAAATTTATAACCATTGCAAAACATAGCCTTGTGGTGTTTCACATGCAATAATGTCAAACATGTATAAATTATTGCATCAGGAGTTGAAAAACATACGATTGATTAATTAACAAATTTACAAGTACCTGGTGATCTCTTAAACCATATGCTAATTCTATTTCCTTTTGTGTAACAATGGGATCTCCATTGCGATGAGCTTGTATAACCAATGAAGACATGGATTCCCATGTTAATCTATGACCATCATGTTGACATCATTCAATCCATGCCACCATCCAATCTTGATTGTTTGCAATAAACAAATATATTGCATCCCACTCTTTAGCAGTTGTACAAAAGTAAATAGATGACTTACAATAGATTTATTTTAAAGATTAAGAATTAATTTACTACAATAACATCTCATAATTTATTACCTTTCACTTTCTTAAATCTACCGTTGCCTACTAAGTACTCCCCTTCAAATTTTTTAATTGAGTCGAGATCCCAAATGCAATCTATATGGGTCTTTACTACAAGATTAGGAAGATATTAAGTAACGTACACCATCATCTAGTATACCATATATCCCTCAACCATAGAACCCTTGGGACGTGCTCTTTGTCATACCAAACCCTTGAAAAATTTTAAGTGTCTCTCAACCATCCACATTGACCTAGCATGTACAGGTCCAGACAATTCAATCTCCTCAACTTGGTGTATGAGGTAGTGTTCTTGTACATTGAAAAAAGATGGAGGTAAACACTTTTGCATTTCACACATTAATCAACAAATTATTTTCTTCTAATATTTTATATCTTCTTTATAGATTTCTTTAGATGACAACCACCTACAAGGGATTCAAGACATAAATATATAAATATGAGACTTTACAATATATTACTTGTTTGATATTATTGTTTGATATATTGAACAAATATCACTGCTTACCTCATGTATTTTTCAAGATCATATATCACTTGTTTGATATTATCGTTGAAGTTCTCTAGGAGAGATAGGGGTAGCAAATACTGCAACAATTGTCAACTGATCATTTCATACAATGAAAATTGAATGCAATTATACAAATATATTGTAAATACAAAAGACTATGACTTACCTTGATGAAGGTATTCCAATCATGCATTTTCATCCCTGGCCTAAAATCATTTTTCTTTGATATGAGATTGCTTATATCCATTGCAAATCCTATAGGAACTCAAATTTTTCGAATCACTTCTTTTATGGCATTACTTTGTTACTTTGTTAATAACCAAGGAAGAGCACTTGCATTAATCCAGTCTCCATTGCTATTTGATTCAATGATATTTTTCATTGCATGATTGGAATCATGAATGTCACTACAAATTTTGCCAAGTTTTTCTTTGTCATTCCTTCCATCCAATATTTTTCACAGCGTCTCTATTACATTCTTTCCAATATGCATAGTATCAAACAAATGCACAATTTGTAGATGCTCATAGTAGGGCAGCCTACTAAATTCTTTGGGATAACATTTTAGTCCCTTTGGAAGCTAGTCGGTGATGCCTTCATGACCTTCAAGATCATCAACTACATAATTAGCCAACAAAACACAATCAAAATATATAATTTTTAAACATCAACCATTACGTGGAACGATATTACCTTGAATTCTATTATATTTCAACTGCCATAGGTGAGGTTTCATTCTTTAGTGCTTTGATGTAGTCTCTTCTTTCCTATTGAAAAGATGACTTTCTGCACTTTGATACTTATGATTTCTAGGGAGGAACTGCCTATACTCATCAAACACATGTTTTCTTAAACTTTTGGAATGACGAGATTTCATCTTTGGACCACACATTGGACATGCAAATTTTTACTTTCTTTGAAGACTTACAAGATAACAGTAAAATTGAATTAAATATGTATATTTTTAGAATTTGAATTGTCTCGTACAACTAAAATTCACCATAACATACCACAAAAATGTGTCAACCCTGGAGAATCATGAATTGTCCACACAAGCATTGCATGGAATTGAAATTCTCTTTTTCCAATTGGTTGGGAGATGTCATACATAGTGAAACCATTCCATAACACCAACAACTCATCAAAAACAGGTGCAATATATACATTCATATCTTTCACTTGGTACTTACCTAGTTGAATTAACAACATCAGATAATTATTGTGGCCATTTCACTCCAAGACTTATAATTACATGTAGATAACTATAAAATAATAAGATACCTAGAACAATCATTTCCAACATAATGTGCTTCCTCTTTATTGACATCCCTGGAGGAATTTTATTATTTATAACAAAAATAGGCCACACCAAGCAAACGGATCTCATCTCTCCATGCAGATTGACAACGTCTCCTGCCAGAGAAAGCTTGAGATTTTGAGGTTCATCTTTAAAGTGTGGCCACTTTTCCTCTATGTCAATAAATGATGAACCATCTATAGACATTCAAATAATGTCATCTTGACTCCTGTCACGTGCATGGTAATCCATAAATTGTGCCAAGCTATTGCACCTGAATAATCATTTCAGACGTAGAATAATGGGGATGTGATGAAGAACCTTGCAAGGCACCTTTTTTGTCACTTGATCATCTTGATATCTACTTGTATGGCATTCAGGGCATTCTATTTCATTTTTGTTTTATTTATAATAAATAATATGATCTTCAGGATAAGCATCTATTGTTTGATACTCCATTCCAATATGTTTCATAGTGGCACATAATTCTCAATACGAGCGAGGGAGAATATTTGATGGTGGTAACAGAAAGTCACCTATCAATCTGCAACAAATAATAAGTCATTACTATAAATAATCTTAATGGTACATGTTTCACCTTTTATAGACTATAATGACATATATGACAAACCTTAGCATATGTGACATTGCTATGTTGGATAAACCATTCATAACCTTCAAATTCACCAACAACAATATAGCAGAGAGAAGAGTAGATTGGGAGCCTTCCTAAAGGGTTGTGTCTATCTTCTCAAGTAGAGGTATATCATGGACATCGTCAATGTCATCCTCATCATCAGCAGCAGCACCAGTAGCACCAGTACCAAATGTGTCAACGATCAATGCATTCATACCATCATCCTCAAATGTGTTTTCTGGTGCATGATCATCATCTTCCATGGGATCATGATCTTCAACTTCAATACTCACACCTCCATGTTCCTCTATATTCACACTAGGGAGATTAACCTATATAAAAATGATGATAATCAAACCTCTTTCCATGGTTCATATGTATATTAATTGTGAAAACAATATAACAAACAACTTACCACTGGATTATAATCAAACCCCCCTTCCATGTGATGATTCTCCCTACAATGTCTCTTTGTTGTTTTGATTTTGATTCTTCTTGTCTTTAAGCCGTTACAACTCTTGCATGGACAATAACATTTGTCATCGCCTTCTCTTTGAAAGTTATACAACAATATAGTGATTGTCTCCCTATTTTGATTGAATTCCTTTGTATTATCTGACATGATTCTTAATGTGTATATCTGGAAAACAAATTGGAGATGCCTTCTTTCATTAGCTTCATGTCACCTTCTCATAGCTTCTCATTTTCTTACAGATTTCACCAAAAGCTTTGTAGGAAACCAAGTAAGGGGTATTCTTTAGCTCAAACACATTGAGCTACTACAACTGAATTATAAATCATGAATTCACTGTAAAATTAAAACTTGATAGGGACATAAGTAAGATATTAAAAATTAAAAATTAATAGGGACATAAGTAAGATATTACTTCATCATGATGACAAAAATTTTATTGGCTCAAAGCACATAGAAATTCAAAATAGTAGGATATCTTAATCTTTATGAGCTAAAATTCAAAAATTAAGTGCATTATTTTATTACTGATGTCTCTATTTGATCTAATAGCATCAATATAACAAACAGAGCACCAATCAATCAAATAGGGACATGAGGTGCTCAAATAGTGAGCTCATAAAACAATATATTTAGTCTTAATAAAATCTTATAAAACAACATATATTGTGTGAAGTGTTTGATCTCTCTTTATTTGTTTTGTTGTTGATATTCACTATGTGGTACTCCCTGTTTATGATCATTTCATGAGGAAATGTCTTGATGGCTTGCGGGATGCAAGCTAGGGTATCATGCATTATTAAACAGTGAGCTATTGTAGTTGATTGTATTCTTTTGAGGTCTGATCTATTCTAGTTGTTTCCTTTTTCTTTGAATCATTGTGTACAATTACTTTTGATGCAATATTTATGTGAAGAACAAGAACAAAATGGTGAACGAGTGTATTTGACAAAGATAAACATGACACATTTTGTTGGGCTGATTAGGTTAGCCTGGTACCATTTACATGGCATGGCCAGATATTAAATAGTGAGCTCATGAACAATGCTACTATTAAATAGTGAGCTCATGAACAATGTATGATGCCCTAGCTTGCAGCTCATGATCCATCAAGATATTTCCTCATGAAATGATCATAAACGGGGAGTACCACATAGTAAATATCAACACCAAAATAAATAAAGAGAGATCAAACACTTCACACAATACCTTGAAGGTAATAGAAATGATGCCCTAGCTCTCAAAGCTCACAGGTCATCAAACATTCCAAATGAAAAGATGTAAACAATGCCAGTATTAAATAGTGAGCTCATGAACAATGTATCATGCCCTAGCTTGCAACAGTCAGCGGGCCACCAAGACATTTCCTCATGAAATGATCATAAATAGGGAGTACCACATAGTGTGTTAGTTTATTACAGATGTCCCTATTTGATCTAATAGCATCAATATAACAAACAGAGCACCGACCAATCAAATAGGGACATGAGATGCTCAAACAGTGAGCTCATAAAATAATATATTTAGTCTTAATAAAATCTTATAAAGCAACATATATTGTGTGAAGTGTTTGATCTCTCTTTATTTGTTTTGTTGTTGATATTCACTATGTGGTACTCCCCATTTATGATCATTTCATGAGGAAATGTCTTGATGGCTTGTGGGCTGCAAGCTAGGACATCATGCCTTATTTATGAGCTCACTATTTGAGCACCGGCAATCAAATAGGGACATCAGGTGCTCAAATAGTGAGCTCATAAACAATTCATGATGCCCTAGTTGTAGGTATTTATCTCTTCTATAATGATGGAGGAGTGAAAGGTAATGATCAATGAGGTTGCTGCTATTAGATCATACATTAATACACTTACTATTTTGAATTTGAGCTCAGACATCATGCAATGTTATTGCTATCATTGCATGCTTTTTGTTGTTGTGCACCATATATTGTTTTATACACTATTTATTCCATTGAGATTGTGAGCTATTGTAGTTGACTGTATTCTTTTGGGGTCTAATCTATTGTAGTTGTTTCTTTTTTCTTTGAATCATTGTTTTTTATTAAGGTAAAAATAGGTTTTGAAGGGGCCCCGAAACCCTTTACTACACTGGAACTAAGGATAAGACAATTGGAGTTCCATTATTACAACAGTCTAGCCAAAAACTAGGCCCAGACACCTGAAAAATCAGTCCATCCAAAGAATGGAAGGACACCCAAACCACTGCATTAGAATATTCAACAAGAACCGTAGTCCAAAGAGGAAAGCAACAAGGCTAGGTCCCCTTTTTATGAGAACAGAGAGTCATATCAAATGAAGAGGAAGATTTCTTTGAATGTTTCCCTTTTATATTTATCCATCCATATTCAACTTTTTCTGCCTCCTTCTACCAACACACCGAATTCAGGGAGACAACCCCTAACATCGAATCCGAACAACCCCCAGCAAGAGGAACAACATCATTTCCAACTGCTGTCAAAAAACCAATAGAGCTGGTAGGAAAAGAAAACTTAGAAACAAGGCTTTCAATACTTCCAGCATGATCAGAAGCACCAAAACCCACAACATAAAGCTTATCAGCAGGGCTGGCAGAAAAAACATCCATTGAACCACCAGCAAAAATACTAGGAACCGTTAGCAAAGAAGAGGTAGGTCCTTGCAAAGAAGAGCTGGCAGGAACAATAGAAGTGATAGGGTTAGAAATACTCCCAGCAAGAGAGCCAGAAATAGAATTTTCCACAACCTCCTGGACAGGGCTGGCAGGAACACCAACCAAAGAACCACTAGCAAAAGAACTAGGAATAGACAATTTCTTTGAAGGCTCGGGATAACTTTTGAGGACTGTATAATGTTTAGTGGAGGCATCCTTCCACCAAGTATGAGAGAATTTCTTTGATTTGAAGTTAGAACCACATTTTGAAGCATGATGACCTATTTTTAAGCATTTTCTGCATCTAAAGGGGATACCCTCATAATCCAATGGTTGCAACCAAGATCCTTTAGAAGACTCAATTTTAATCTTAGCAAGAAGACCCTAAGAGATATCAATATCTACCAAGATACGGGCATATGTAGAATGGAACATGTTAGCAGAATCATCATCAATAGACAAAAAATCCCCTAAAGCCTCCCCCACCTCCTCCAGGGTAGCACCTTGCTAGAGATGAAGAGGAAGATTGGGAAGCCTCACCCAAATAGGCATGATGTTGAAAACTTCAGCTAAGGGATTAAAATTAGGGTGCCATGGTTTTACCATGAGCATGAATTTATCCTCCACCCAGCTAAAGTAGTTCTCACATAAAATTTTTGATCTATCCTCAGTATTTTCAAATTTAGCTACAAAAAAACCTTTAGCTAAGGGGAAGATATGAACATTATCTGATAGAATTGGCTCCCATTTTTGGGAGATCCAGTCGTGAAGTTTAGACAAAGTCAGCCAAAACCCTCAAAATTAGAAAATAAGAGCAAGACCTGAAAAGATCTTAGAGTAGGTCTCTAGCTCCCCTTCAGCAATGTCATAGAGCTTGACAGAGAGAGTTCCAAAGGCTGAAGTCAGCACAAAAGAAGGCACCCCACGGGAGGGGCCCAAAACCCCAGACTGAGCCAAAGAAACAACTTTAGCATAAGATCTCACCAAGCTATGAAATGGAGCATTAGTCTCTGGCCTAGAAGAAGCTTTTACATTAGAGGCATGTGCAAAAGAGAGGGGCAGAGAGCCAAGAGGACCTAAAGCCACACCCACAGAGGCTTTACCCAAAACACCTTTGAACACCGAATTTTTAAAAGTGTTTGGGCGGGAAGGAAGAGACCCCTTCAAACATGTGCCCTTACTTGACGTAGCAGTCAAAGGCACCACCATAGACCCATCTGTAATTGTAGAAGAGGCAGGATGCAAACTCAAAATCAGGAAGGCAATATTAGGTAGAGCCGTCAAACCCTTAGCACCAGGCATAGCGGAAGGGGGAAGAAGTGGGCACCCAAGTTTCAAAGCCCTAGAATCAACATCCACTGGTAGAGTGTGAGAAGTAGTAGGAGAAGCCCTCACGGCCTCCACAAAAAGTGAGCCTGGAATAAACACAAGAGAAACCCTAACAAAATCCACAGACAGGCTCATAGCGGCTGTATTCAAAAAATGCATCTTTGAATCATTGTTTAGAATTACTTTTGATGCAATATTTGTGCGAAGAATAAGAACAAAATGGTGAAGGAGTGTATTTGACAAAGATAAACATGACACATTTTGTTGGGCTGATTGGGTTGGCATGGTATCATTTACATGGCCTAGCTAGATATTAAACAGTTGGCTCTTGAATAATGTATGATGCCCTAGCTTGCCACCCGCGAGCCATCAAGACATTTTCTCATGAAATGATCATAAACGGGGAGTACCACATAGTGAATATCAACACCAAAACAAATAAAGAGAGATCAAACACTTCACACAATGCCTTGAAGGTAATAGAAATGATTCCCTAGCTCTCAAAGCTCGCAGGTCATCAAGCATTCTAAATGAAAAGATTTAAACAATGCCAGTATTAAACAATGAGCTCATGAACAATGTATCATGCCCTAGCTTGCAGTTTCCCGTGAGCCACCAAGATATTTCCTCATGAAATGATCATAAACAAGGAGTACCACATAGTGTATTATTTTATTACTAATGTCCCTATTTGATCTAATAGCATCAATATAACAAACAGAGCACCGACAAATCAAATAGGGACATGAGGTGCTCAAATAGTGAGCTCATAAAATAATATATTTAGTCTTAATAAAATCTTATAAAGCAACATATATTGTATGAAGTGTTTGATCTCTCTTTATTTTTTTTGTTGTTGATATCCACTATGTGGTACTCCCCGTTTATGATCAAATAGACAAAGCTTGAATGTCTACCTCAAGTGCCAGTACCCTCTTCCCACATAGTGTCGGCCTCTTCACGCATGCCAAACTTGAATGCCCTCTTCACGCTATGCAAAAGTGCAGTGTCATCTTCATGGCAGCTCTTCAAATTCACAAATTACAAATGACACTTTCTTTTTCTTTTTTTATAACCAAATGGGTGTCACAATTTATGAGCTCACTGTTTGAGCACTGGCCAATCAAATAGGGACACGAGGTGCTCAAACAATGAGCTCATAAACAATGCATGATGCCCTAGTTGTAGTTAGTTATCTCTTTTATAATGATGGAGGAGTGAAAGGTAATGATTAGTGAGGTTGTTGCTATTAGATTATACATTAATACACTTACTGTTTTGAATTTGAGCTTGGCCATCATGCAATGTTATTGGTGTCATTGCATGCTTGTTGTCGTTGTGCACCATATATTGTTTTATACACATAGAATAATATATTTGGGGACTTAGCCTTATGTTCAATCCTTAGTAATGGTTTGGGGAACTAATTACTAGATGAGTGACTATAGTACCCTAGTTTGCATTATTAGATGATCTTGTTTAATTTGTGTTCATTTCATGCAAAGATACATGTAAAGGAAAAGAAATTTTTGCATCTAAAGATTACATGTATATATATATGAAAAATAAATTGTATATATTATACAAGGAAAATAACTTTCAGAAGAAAATGCAAGAGTACATGCATACATAAGAGGATGAACATAAATAATAAGGGTGCCAGACATTGCCTGAAGTGATGAATTTTTTACCCGGGTATGAATCTAGTGTGCCCCTGTGTGATCCAAAACCTGTAAAGAAAAGAGAGATGGGGGTTAGATTAAAAAAATCTAAGAAATGAATAGCATCCTATTACTAATCCTCATCTACAATTATGCATGTGCATAGTCAAGCCATACACTTCTGAAAGAAAAACCAAGCTCACAGTCTCAATGAAATAAATAGTGTGTAAAACAATATATGGTGCACAACAGCACAAAGCATGCAATGACAACAATAACATTGCATGATGCCCAAGCTCAAATTCAAAATAGTAAGTGTGTTAATGTATGATCTAATAAGAACAACCTCATTGATCATTACCTTTCACACCTCCATCATTATAGAAGAGATAACTACCTACAACTATATGTAGGATTTGAAAGATACAAATCCATAGAACACCAAGAATACCTGCATGCAAATAACCTGTTATAGGAGAGAAGTAGAAAGAGGCAAAAGGTAGAACTTAGAAGTTACTCAAAATGTGAGAGAAAAATTATGATCCAAGTTATGAAAAAAAGAATTACAAGGTTCAACCTATAAAGGTGAACAAAACCCCAAAGCCTAAAAAAGCTAGGTTGCACATTAATAATTAATAAAAGAATTAATTATTAATGCACCTAAGAGAAAGCTTAAGCACTAAAGAGTAATAACTTAAACTAAATATTACTCTAACACCCCCCCTTAAGCTAAGCGCAGGGGGTAAGCTAACCTAGCACAGCTATGAAAGCAGGAAATGGGTCCCAGCAACAAGGCCTGATCAGATACCCAATACAAGGAAATCTCTGTAAATTGGAGACAAAGGAGAAAACCCAGTGGGAAAAACCACTCTCCAAAAAGAGATAGAAAAAAATAGAAAAATAAATGGCTCAAGAGACTCTCTCAAAACCATAAGTACAACCAGCCCCCTCATGAGAGAGGGAAGAGACACCAAAGCCCCCCCAGAATGATGGAACCCCTGTGGAAATGATCAAACCAATGAAACTCCAATGCGGAAGAAACAAAGGCACAAAATAAGGAAACCCCTGAATGAGAGGTGAAACTGGAAGGCCTAACTAATGCTCCAAGGAGAAAACACGAGGATCCTAAAAGGGAATCCCCAATGTAGGTGGTGTGATAGGTGTGATGACACTGTCATGAAAGAGAAGATGAATGTCCTCTATAGAATCCTCAATAATTGCACTTGGTGGCTCAATGAATGGAGCTGGAGGGTCTGGAAATGCTAAAATAGAGTCTTGCTGAAGAGAGGAAACCTCAACAAGATGTGGTGAGGTAGTCACAGAAGTGGTCTCAGGAGCAACACAGAGGTTCAAGTGACCTGCCTTCCCCACATGATGCTCTCGCGTAGAAGGAGAGTAGGGCTCCGATAATGGAGATGGTGGACCAAAGTGTGAGAAGGTGTAGAGACTGGTGGAATGATCAATTGTCCCTGTAGCAACAATGCTACTTGTCACACTATTCTGGATGAAGACTGAATCAGCAGTGAACTCAACTGTCTTCCCTGACCCACTAAGTGTAATCTGACAAATTGAGAGAAGGTTTGCAGATAGATATGAAACATACAATACATCATTGAATGTGCCATCTTGAATGCCTACAGAACCTTTCCTGCAAACTATCATAACAGTGTTATTCCCCATGAGAATGTGAGGAATAGGAGAAGCCTCAAAAGAAGAGAAGATCTCTGGAGAAGATGCCATATGGTGAGAAGCACCTGAATCCAGTATCCAAGGGACCTATGAAGGGGATGCAATGGATGCCTGTAATGCATGACCCTATCCAAAATCTTGTCCAGATGTTGAAGATGTGGTAGAATACTAAAAAATAGACCCCTATGAGGTAGAAGAGGATGGAGAGGAAATAGTGCTCTTCTAAAGAAGAGCTTGCAAATTTGCAATCTATTTCTCATAACCATCAAATCTCTTCTAAAAAAAATGTGACTCATCATGAGGTCCCTTCTGACAATAGGAACATGTATGGTTCTCAATCTTTTATTTCTCCTTCTTATAAGAAGATGGTGGGCCAGTAGAGTGCTGGGAAGAGGAATCAGATATCTGCTTCAACTTCTACTTTTGTATATCCTAAGGTGTCTTGGCAAGAAATGCCTATGACTGTGGACCTATAAGTGAATCCATTTGATTGAGCTTGGACTACTCACGAGTCAACCTGTCACAAAAAGTCTCAAAGGAGGGCATAACATGTCATGCACCTAGTTCATCCATAGTGGAGTAGAAGGTAGAAGTGAAAATCTGATAAGGGTCATGAAGCTTTGAGAGTATTAGAAAGATACACTCATCATCTGACTTCATCTTTCCAACAACTTGTAAAATAGAACGAAGGGACTTGAACTTCATCAAGAAGTCCTCAATGTTGGTGAATGATTCAGGTACCAAGGAAGTAAACTCTGCATCTATCTGGAGAACTTGGAACTCATTCATTGTGCCAAACAAGGTGAAAAACTTATTCCACATAGCCCTAGGTGTGGTCAAACCATCTAGGTGGAACAACAACCCATCTGAAATATTTAGTGTAATGAGGCCCATTGCCTCATCCATCCTGTTTCTTTGCATAAGAGCCTCATAAGGCCTCTATAGAACTGGTTGAGCCTCATCGAGGCATGACCATAACCCTTTTGCCATAAACAATATGGTCATCTATCATTTCCAAGTGTGATAGTTGTGAGGTGTAAGGTGGGTGATAGAAGAGTCTTCCATTGAGAGAAAGTAGACAGAAGTAGAAGGGTCTCTTTGAAATAAATGACCAAAAGAGAATTTGCACCCCCCCACAAAATATTATACTATCTCCCGTACACTTAAAATAAGTATGTAAGCACAAAGAAAACAAGGAAAAAACTTGAGTTCTAGATGTAGAGAGAGAAAAATGAAGCCTCCACTTTGACACCAAAAATAGCTGATCAAACGGCAAAAATAGGAAATGAAACCTGCACAAGAGCGACAGGCTCGAAAAGACCACAGCTTGCCCCAGTACCCAAAGTTGGACAAATTTTATATCAAACTTTGTTTGCAAGATCCTTTGATTCCATTTGTGACATCAGTTTGAGCCCGAACTCCCTCCAACACAAAATTTTCACCAAATCCAATAAAAAACTCTTCAAAAACTTGAAACCCTTCACCTCAAAACCTGATTCAAAAACACCAGAACAGGCAGTAGCAAGGGAGCTCTTATACCATGTAAGATTTGAAAGATAAAAATCCACATAACACCAAGAATACCTGCATGCAAATAACCTGTTACAGGAGAGAAGCAGAAAGAGGCAAAAGGTAGAACTCAGAAGTTACTCTAAATATGAGAGAAAAATTATGATCCAAGTTATGAAAAAAAGAATTACACTATATTTCATAATTCCTCCTTTGAAGTATATATATATCAAGTATAATTATGAGTTTACATCATATATTTAGTCTTAATAAAATCTTGTAAAACAACATAAAACTAACCCAAAATACTTTGTCTTAATAAAATCTTAATAAAACAATATATTTAGTCTTAATAAAATAATACACTTATTGTTTTGAATTTGATCTCAGGCATCATGCATTGTTTATGAGCTCACTATTTGATTACTGTCCAATCAAATAGGGACATGAGGTGCTCAAACAATGAGCTCATAAACAATGCATGATGCCCTAGCTTGCAGCCTGCAAGCTATCAAGACATTTCCTCATGAAATGATCATAAATGGGGAGTACCACATAGTGAATATCAACAACAAAACAAATAAAGAGAGATTAAACACTTCACACAATGCCTTGAAGGTAATAGAAATGATTCCCTAGCTCTCAGAGCTCGAGGGTCATCAAGCATTCCAAATGAAAACATGTAAACAATGCCAATATTAAACAGTGATCTCATGAATAATGTATTATGCCCTAGCTTGCAACCCATGAGCCATCAAGATATTTCTTCATGAAATGATCATAAATGCAATGTACCACATAGTGAATATCAACACCAAAACAAATAAAGAGAGATCAAACACTTCACACAATATATGTTGTTTTATAAGATTTTATTAAGACTAAATATATTATTTTATGAGCTCCCTGTTTGAGCACCTCATGTCCTTATTTGATTGGTTGGTGCTCTGTTTGTTATATTAATGCTATTAGATCAAATAGAGACATCAAATAGGGACATCACTAATAAAATAATACACATATAGTTTTGAATTTGAGCTCATAAAGATTAAATTTTAGAAGAATATGAATGAATGAAAACATACATAAGTGGATGAACATAAATAATGAAGGTACCAAACATTTCCTGAAGTAATGAAGTGTTGTCCCAGGCTTCAATCCAGTATGCTCTTGTATGATCCAAAACCTACAAGGAAGGAAAAGATGGGGTTAGATCCAAAGGATCTAAGCAATGCCTGGCACCCTATTACTGATCCACATCTACAATTATGCATGTGCATAGTCAAGTCATACACTTCTAAAACAAACTATGCTACAGAACAATATGGGTGTGTGTTAATGTGATTTAAAATCTATTATGCAAGATTGTTTTATTATTGAGATAAGGATATCTTAATTCTACAAGAATAAATATTTTGAGAAATATTTGAAATTAATTTTGACAATAACATGAGGAGTGATATAGTTCAAGCTTTAGCAAGATTTCATACCATGCAGTGTTCATAGATTATGTTCAATGCGTTATTTACGCTTGTATTGGTGGGAAAACTCTTGAAAACGTGCAAAAAAGATTGCATTCAACCATGTTGTTTACATGACACATGTAGTTTACCTCTAGCCTAAATCAGTGTTGCATACAAATCTGCAAACACTGCGTGGTATGAAGCCTCACTGAAGCTTGAAAATGGTAATAATTATGATGCTGAGGTATGGTGTGGTAAGCACAAGTATAGTTTCTCGTAAGCTGCTATTGGTATAGTTTTTTTTTCAAGAGTTTCAAAATTCAGAGCTTCTCATATACTTACACGTATGTATATATTTTGGGCTTGGCTTTAATGTCATGTAAGTTTGAGTGAAATGGTAATAATATTTAAGAGCAACAAGTATGGCATTTTAAACAAGTTTGTATATACATTATATAACAGGAGGAGTGATATATTTTAATGGAAAAACTTAATGAAAAGGATGCATATATAACAAGAGAGTGATATATTTTAATGGCAGTGGACATAGAAATTACAGTGAAACTTTGTAATTTATTATTGTAAGTGGACATAGAAATTGTAGTGTAAGTAGTAGGATGATTGTTCATGAGCTCACTGTTTAATATCTGGCCAGGCCATGTAAATGGTACCAGGCCAACCCAATCAGCCCAACAAAATGTTTCATGTTTATCTTTGTCAAATACACTCATTCACCATTTTGTTCTTGTTCTTCACACAGATATTGCATCAAAAGTAATTGCAAACAATGATTCAAAGAAAAAAGAAACAACTACAATAGATTAGACCCCAAAAGAATACAATCAACTACAATAGCTCATAGTCTCAATAAAATAAATGGTGTATAAAATAATATATGGTGCACAACAGTAGCAAGCATGCAATGATAGCAATAACCTTGCATGATAAAATTCAATACTCTTAGTTTTTATTCAAATGTATTCGAAACTCCTATCAGCTCATTGTCCAATAGTTAAACTAACCTATGACTTCAAAGGAGGAATTATGAAATATAGTTGTAGGTAGTTATCTCTTCTATAATGATGGAGGAGTCAAAGGTAATGATCGATGAGGTTGTTGCTTTTAGATCATACATTAATACACTTACTATTTTGACAGCAATAACATTGCATGATGCCAAAGCTTAAATTCAAAATAGTAAGTGTATTATTTTATTTTTGATGTCCCTATTTTATTATTGATGTCCCTATTTGATCTAATAGCATCAATATAACAAACAAAGCACCAGAAAATCAATTAGGGACATGAGGTGCTCAAACAGTGAGCTCATAAACAATGCATGATGCCCTAGCTTGCAGCCCGCGAGCCATCAAGACATTTTCTCATGAAATGATCATAAACAAGGAGTACCACATAGTGAATATAAACAATAAAATAAATAAAGAGAGATCAAAGACTTCACACAATGCCTTGAAGGTAATAGCAATGATGCCCTAGCTCTCAAAGCTTGCGGGTCATCGAGCATTCCAAATGTAAAGATGTAAACAATGCCAGTATTAACATCCATATTTTTCCATTAAATCAACAAATGCCATCAAAATAAAATTGATTTAATGAGAAGACAAAGCTCAAATGTCTACCTCAATTCATGGCTTCCATAAAAGATCAAATGCTAAGGAACTATGTTATAAAATTTCATGCCAAATTTCAAGGCATGAAATTTTATAACTGTACATATATTTTCTTTGAATCCCCCACATTGTAAACTCAATGCTAAGGAGAAAAAAGTATGATGTCAAAAAGTATAAAATTTCATGCCTTGAAATTTTATAACATAGTTCCTTCACAACTGCCATATGAAGAGCAATGCAAGGTGGAAACTTTCCCATTTTACCATAGTTAGGGCCCTCTTTTACCATGCTTTATGAGTTTTATGTTTTTACCATGATTTATGAGCTTTATGTTTTTGTTTTAAGTGAAGGCAAAGATTATCTTAATTTGTTATCTTTAAATTTTATTCATTTTATGATTTTAAAAATTGAAATAAAAAATATAAACTTTTACATCTTTTCATCAAATGACCCAAAAACATCAAGAATCATCATATATGGTCGCTAATAGCCAACTTTCAGAATAATATGAATGAATGAAAACATACATAAGTGGATGAACATAAATAATGCAGGTACCAGACATTTCCTGAAGTAATGAAGTGTTGACTCAAGGTTCAATCCAGTATGTTCTTGTATGATCCAAAACCTGCAAGGAAGGAAAAGATGGGGTTAGATCCAAAGGATCTAAGCAATGTCTGGCACCCTATTACTGATCCTCATCTATAATTAAGCATGTGCAATGTGAATAAAAACTAAGAGTATTGAATTGTATCATGCAATGTTATTGTTGTCATTGCATGCTTGTTGCTGTTGTGCACCATATATTATTTTATACATTGTTTATTTCATTGAGACTGTGAGCTATTGTAGTTGACTGTATTCTTTTGGGGTTTGATCTATTGTAGTTGTTTCTTTTTTCTTTGAATCATTGTTTACAATTACTTTTGATGCAATATTTGTGTGAAGAACAAGAACAAAATGGTGAACGAGTGTATTTGACAAAGATAAACATGACACATTTTGTTGGGCTGATTGGGTTGGCCTGGTACCATTTTCATTATAGAAGAAATAACTACCTACAACTATATTTCATAATTCCTCCTTTGAAGTCATAGGTTAGTTTAACTATTGGACAATGAGCTGATAGGAGTTTCGAATAGATTTGAATAAAAACTAAGAGTATTGAATTTTATCATGCAATGTTATTGTTGTCATTGTATGCTTTCTTCTGTTGTGCACCATATATTGTTTTATACACAGTTTATTTCATTGAGACTGTAAGCTATTGTAGTTGACTGTATTCTTTTGGGGTCTGATCTATTGTAGTTGTTTCTTTTTTCTTTGAATCATTGTTTGCAATTACTTTTGATGCAATATTTGTGTGAAGAACAAGAACAAAATGGTGAATGAGTGTATTTGACAAAGATAAACATGACACATTTTGTTGGGCTGATTGGGTTGGCCTAATACCATTTACATGGCATGGCCAAATATTAAACAATGAGCTCATGAACAATGCTAGTATTAAACAGTGAGCTCATGAATAATGTATGATGCCCTAGCTTGTATCCCGCGAGCCATCAAGACATTTCCTCATGAAATTATCATAAACGGGGAGTACTATATAGTGAATATCAACACCAAAACAAATAAAGAGAGATCAAACACTTCACACAATACCTTGAAGGTAATAGAAATGATGCCCTAGCTCTCAAAGCTTGCAGGTCATCAAGCATTCCAAATGAAAAGATGTAAACAATGCTAGTATTAAACAATGAGCTCATGAACAATGTATCATGCCCTAGCTTGCAACCCGTGAGCCATCAAGATATTTCCTCATGAAATGATCATAAACGGGGAGTACGCACATAGTGAATATCAATAGAAAAACAAATAAAGAGAGATCAAACACTTCACACAATGCCTTGAAGGTAATAGCAATGATGTCATAGCTCTCAAAGCTCACAGGTCATCAAGCATTCCAAATGAAAAGATGTAAACAAGGTCAGTATTAAACAATGAGCTCATGAACAATATATCATGCCCTAGCTTGCAGCCTCTGAGCCATCAAGACATTTCCTCGTGAAATGATCATAAACGGGGAGTATGCACATAGTGAATATCAATAGAAAAACAAATAAAGAGAGATCAAACACTTCACACAATGCCTTGAAGGTAATAGCAATGATGCCCTAGCTCTCAAAGCTCACGGGTCATCGAGCATTCCAAATGCTAAGATGTAAACAATGCCACTGAAACTGATTTAATGAGAAGACAAAGCTCAAATTCCTACCTCAAGTGCTAGTGCCCTCTTCCCACATGGTGCCAGCCTCTTCGTGCATGCCAAACTCAAATGCCCTCTTTGTGCCATGAAAAAGTACAGTGTCATCTTCGCGACAGCTCTTCGAATTCACAAATTACAAATGACACTTTCTTTTTCTTTTTTTTTGTTTATAACCAAATGGGTGTCACAATTACGACAATATTGTTGCTATTACGACACCGTCTGGGGCACTTGCAAAAAAAAACACAAATTGTAGTGGCATTGCAAATTGGCATCGAAATTCAACTCCAAATTTTGTAGTGTCTACTAGGGCTATGGACATATGACTGGTAGTAGATAAATTCCCAGTAAAATTTGATGGGATAACCTTTTTGAGGCTATGAATGCCTATCTAGTATCAAGGCTCTATCCCTATTTTATTTAGAGGATGAACCTACTACATAGATTTATAAAAACATAATCCTTTTCTGGTTTCCTCTCAAGGGTAGGAAATGAACTACATTGCACACATGAAAGATCTGAGGCCTTCAATAATGTTGTGATAGACCACTAGGTAGGGAATCTAGATGAAGAAAAATCCTACCTCTATAAACATTTTAGGAAATTTTCCTTCATAAAGATAAAGTTTGTAATATCGATTCCTCTCTTGCTTCTTGAATTTATCTTGTCGTGACCCTTCATGGCTTGTCTCTTCCTTTGAATTGAAATTCAAACCCATTATACCTTCACTAACTTGATGAAAGATTAATTGAAACTATTTTCACACACAACTCCTTGCACATATCCATGCTCCTCTATTATATTAAGCCACATGTATGTTCTAGTCTCGTTTCTCTCGGTCGCACTTCCTCAAAAGAATTTCATCTACAATTTCAAAGTTCTTTTTGTTTATCCACCTTTATTCTATTATGATCTTTCTTAGTTTTAGTTATCTTTAGGATGTATCATATTTTTTGGATTAAGCTACCCCATGAAAACTAATACTTTTTTAGTATGTAGAGGAAGAATTGGACTTGTCTCTATTTGGTTTATTGAATTATCAAGAGCTCCTAATAACTTGATATATTTATTTGTAGGTGGCAATAATTGTTTGTGAAGACATAGTTCACAAAAGGCCATCATAGCACATGAAAAGATGCATCCCAAATCTCAATAGAATATCCTCATGTCCTTACTTCCTACAATCATGTGTCAAGTTCATTAGTCTACAAAGCCATAAATTTAGGTCATCCCATTGCAAGAATTGATTCTTGTTGAGTTGCCAATAGTGTAGATGAAATTTGTTGTAGTTCAAGTTGAAGAAATAATCAACTATTTATTTTTAAGGCTTCAAATATTTCAAGCCACATCCTCTCCTTTGAAATTCCTTGTTCCACACACATCAATGTTTGCACTCTAAGCTCAAGCATCATGAGGTTTTCCACATGTCATATTGGCACACCTTCATTGGAGCCCGTGGGTGGTTTTTCCTTTCATGACGCACAATTTTGGCACATGGTTGTTTTTTGGGGGTTTTAAGGTGTTGGTTATAGGCTCCACCTTCATTCATCCCAAGGCTTTCCTTGATCTTTGACTTGTCTCATATATTCTTTCTCATATTTTCTTCATTTTGGAAAGATCTCCTCTCTTCAACTCATGTGCCATGTAGTAGTTGTTTGATAGTTTGTGTGTCATTTCTTCTACTTGATTTTGGGCCAATTGGGTTGCACTTTAGGCCCAGTGGCTTCTCCACATTCAATAATTTATGTTCCCCTTGAAGTGGACCACTATGTGGGTGTTTTTGGAACCTCAAAAATTAGACATAATTATGAACTATAAAATTCCCTTCTAGTGAAACATAATAGTCATTACCAAGCTTTTGTTGAAATCACAGAGAGTTTTTCTATAGAAGTCATGTCATGAACCCTAATATAATATCTATATTTTCCCTAAAGGTATGCATAGACCAAGATAGGAATTTTATGAAGTATATTTTTAATAAATTCATATTGCAAGTGTCAAATGTGTGGGCCCCTCCCTTTTCCACGTAGGAAATGACATATTGATGAAACATTAATTATCTACAAACAATAAAAATGCTTCATTGAAAGGAAGGTTTTATCGATAAGAAATATTTTATGCCCTAATTTTGACAAATGTGTGAGGGTTTCTGTCAAAAGCTTCAAATCAAAAGTGATTTTTTATGTTTGTGTAAATCAAAATGAGAGCTTGTATGAGCATCCAACAAAAGAAAGATGGAAAGGGGATTTTTATCAAATGTTGTAGTTTTACTTTCCCTGGTAGACATGAACATATACATTGAAGATGATTTATTTAACAACATCCCCCAAAGAAATCTTTTCTCATGAATTTTTGTGATCACAAGATAGGCACACGATTGATGCTAAATTTAGAGCCTTTGCCAAAATATTTAATGTATGTAGCATAATTGTGAAAGAAGGAAGAATTTATTATGAGAGTCATTAGGGATACAAGCATGCATAGTATGGGAACATAGCCAATTTTCTCTCCTAGATATGTATAAAAAATAAACACAATGATTTCTATGAGCGTATTACTTTCCTATACAAAATGAGGCTTTGGAACGGTTAGCAAATCACCATTGAATATCAAACTCAGTGGATAATGGTTGCAAATGCATGTGTAGAAATGAATGCAAAATGTGGAAGAACAAACAAAGCACGTGAATGATATATTCCTACATATAACCTGAACTAAGCAAAGCATAAGAGAAAGTGGAAGAAGCCATGTGTAGTACTTAGGATCACCAAAAATTTAGCATCCAATGGACATGTAGTGTTTTATCATGAGTTTTAGACAAAAGGAAAGAGAGAACAAAAGGAGAATGTCCATCAAGTTTCCAAGTGGAAAGTGCATGGAGTTTATCTAAAGGATAAAATAATATGTCACAAATTTTTAGATGAGGGTTTGAGAAGGGGTGACTTTGTACCTAATAAAGATAAGGGATTGTTCTTATTCATAAAAGATATAAATTTCAAACAAAATTAATTATTACTCTTAGTAGGATTAGATAAATAGCATGAAAGTATAATCACGGATAGAAGTGAACCAAGTTGTAACAATAGGGTAGATGAAGGGTATTAGTAGAATATTGTAGAAACAAAGTTGATTAGAAGTAGATGAAATCAATAAAAAAATAATTAGAAAATAGCTATATGGAAGGAAACATTAGAAAGGAAGTAGAAAAATAATCAAAGATAGAGGAAGAATCAAGAAACCAAATCTATTCTAATACTTTATGTCATCTTGATAGATTACAGATAATAGAACAATAAATCAATCGTCTATAATAAAAAATAATTCAACTAGAGGAGATACAGTTGGAGAATAGGTTCACCTATATAGGTTTTGTAGAGCCTAAAGTACAGGGGAGTAAACAATATATTGGTGATTTTTTTCAGTTGTCCAAGTAAGTTGGAAGGATTAATTATAGAATTTAGCATATTATTAGAACTTTTGAATCTATTAATTTGGGAACCAACAGGTGCCACGTGTCCTTTCTCTTAATTTTTAGACCAAAGATAGTTGTAGCCCATATCCATATGTCATGTGTGATAAGGGTGGTTGTTACACTAGAGGTATCTTTCATGTGCTAATTAAGTAATGAAAATAACAAAGTAATGGTAAATTTTAACTATTTCTGTCATGCAACACACAAAAAAGGGGAAGTGAGGAATCTTTTTAGTTAGGAAGTTCTTCCCATTTTCAAGGCTAAACATGCTATAAAGTTGGAAGGTTCCCCTATTTTAAGAGTTCATTTTTTAGCATCCAAAATACTTTACAAAATACTTCTTCATTAGAAAGGGAACCAAAAATGTCAATAGTGTATTAAGTAGTAATTTTTATATCTCTCAAGAGTAGTGGCTCTATTCAGAGACCTTTGTATTATATTGCATTCTTAATGGAAACTAGTGTATCACATTGTACATGTGGTCCTCTACCATGTGTTCTTTTTTTTGTAATGTTTATAATACAACTTACATCGTGTCGTGCAGTGGACCTAGCCATTTTGTAATTAGTTTGTTAATATTTTGTGTTGAATGACCTAAGTTAGTAGGTGAGGCAATCATGAAATGTGCTCTTTTCATTTCTTTCTATGTTACAATCATGAACATATTATGCTTCATAATGGAAAGAAATTTAAAGTGTTCTAAAATATTTGAATTTGGCACATAACCTTGGAATATTTTTCTTTCATTTCACTACTCCCTTTGCATTCCCTTCATTCATGAAGAGTCAACTTCTAAACTTATCAAAGTTCATTTCATAGTCCACACATGGTCTCACATATGTGAACTTATGAATTTCCCTCAAATAAGTGTAAGCTTTGCAGGCCAATAATGCTAAAACATAATATAAAAATTAATGCATATGAATATTGTGATTATGAGATTTATTATTGTAAGAATTTTCATATAGAAACCCAAGATATAGAGGCCAATGAATAACACAAAAGAAAGAGAGAATAATATGGACAAGGACAAACTATTTTTTTTGGCAAAATTTTATATATTTATATTAATAAAACTAGTTCAAAAAAGGGCTCCTAGAGGAAAGAACCAGCAAAGAAAAACTTTGTTCATTACCCATAATACAAAAGGCAGACAAATCTGCAAGTTTTCCAATTTTTGGTCCTAACTACAAAGCCCATCCATAGTCCCAATACATTTAGATAGAAATATCCAGCACTCCCATACCCCCATAAGAATTAAGGGATGGATGTATGCAATAATCCAAAACCCCCAACTTATCCCAAAATAGCCACAATATAATTAGGCAGAGATAACCATCATCCCCAACCCTTTACAAATAACAAGGGGGGATATATACACAAATCCAAACCCATGTCTATATACAACATACAATATACAAGAGACCGATATATAGCCATGAGAGTATATAAATAATAGGAGTGAGCCAAAATTATAGAAGCCCCCAAGGTTGGACTAGAATAGATCTTCAAAGACCGGAGGACACTCGATAGGCCGAGAATCCGAACTGTCCAAGTGAGAATGAGGAAAGACCTATAGCAAAAATTGAAACCTCAAGAATACATAATAAGATAATATAAACCAAAACCAATAAATGAGAATCACCCCTGAAATTGCTCATTGTCATCCTCAAGGTGAGGCGAATGGACAAAAAATAGAGAGCTCCATAGCCTATCAGCCTCAGCATGGATAGCAGCACCATAATCATCCACAATATGTTGAGTGGATGAAAGATCACCTCTAACCGGTTCCAGCCTGGAATCCATCAAAGGAACTGATGAACTGCACAGAGCCACATTAGAGGCTCTTCCTTCCACAATAGATGAGGCATCTTGAGGACAAAGATTAGCATGAGAAATTGCATTAGAATGAGCCAGAAGACCCAAAATGGCATATGCCTTGGCAAATGCTTTCCCCAGAGGGCAGCATCAATCGAGTTCCAGTTAATAATGATATTCAAAGGCATGATAGATGAAGAGGCTATGCAATCTTTAATCGCCCCATATATCATAAAAAACTTATCTAAATTCAACAATAAGTGACACGAGAAGATATCATCCACACTTGCTTCACCCTCCCACATATTATAACCTTGGATAGCAGCCAACAACTTGTCATTTTGAATAAACTTAGGCCAGATAGTGTCATTGGCCACATGAAATAACAATGACCAAGATTGTGAGAGATCCAAAAAAATAGAACAAAATATAGAGATAACTTGAGATGGATATATAATTCTCTTAAACCTTGGGGAGAGGATAGATTCCCTAGTTAGTCAGTAGATACACTTGTGACATTTTGGGCAATGGACATGAAACATAGATTCAAGCAAATCATTCAAAATTTTACCTTCAAATGGAAGCTCCAATCCATCAGAAGGTAAGGAACCCTCAAATTCAAAGGCTTGAATTCATTAGCAAATCTTGAAGTAGCCATAGCATAGAACAGCCAGAGTTTTACCCAAATCAACATTAAAACAAAGTAGAAAAGGCATGATTAAATAGAGTAAGGAACCAAGCAAGTGAGGAAAATGATAAATGAATGAAAGACTGATGAAGCATGTGACCGTACAGTTCTATTAGTCACATAAATAAGTGGATTTTGAAGATCAAAGGCATGTGATATAATGCGAACATGAATTTTCTCCAAAGTGATTTACAGAATACGAAGCATTACCAATCATAATTGCTAGGCAAATCAAATGCATAAGTTGCAAGAATATCCAAGAATATCCATTGCAAAAAAGAAAAATAGCGGGAAAAACCCAAAATGATTAGGGAAATCATAATGAAGTGAACATTTAGATCTATTATGTGGCATAAATAAATAGATTTTAAAGATCAAAGGCACGTGAGATAATGCGATCATTAATTTTCCACAAATCCAATTGTAGAATATGAAGCATTACTAGTCAAATCATATGCATAAGTGGCATAAATATCTAGCCCACAAGAGAATGAATAAACAAAAATGTCAAACATGCAATGATTAGGAAAATCATAATGACACAGACAACCACCTAATTCATAAAGTATCAGCTGATCTACAAGTAATCATTTCAAGCAAATCATTTTAAACAGAGGATTTAGAGACCGACTCAGAGACCAACAAGGACAAACTATATTATCATCAAGATGCAATAAATAAAAAAATAAAATACATTCAATCAACTAGAGAGAATTAAATGATACCAATATGCATGTGTTTTCTTATATAGGAAAGGCAATGGGAGAACATGATAACCAGGAGATAACTTATCAGCCACACAAGGTGGAGTCACACGTCCACCAAAAGTGGAATGTGATAACTACTATCAACACCTTAAGTGGATTTTCTCCTACTTCATGTGCAACTAAATGTGCATCTCCCTAAGTGTAACATATGAAAAATATTATGTTATCTAATCTCCTAAGTAAGCTTGAGTAAAGTGTAATTATCAAAATTTAATTACACCAACACTTATGTATTATTTTTATTAATGAGAAAATCAATTTTGAAATGGCCTTGAAACCCTTTTCAACAAGAGCTATCCAATGCATAGCAACAGAACAAGGTAAAAGTAGCCAAAAAGGATTAGTTATATGAAACAACACTTAGTTGCAACACATCAAACACAATAAACTACAAATAATTTGAACCCAAGATGCTAACACAAAAACAAAACCAACTATGCTATCATTGGACCCTTCCTAACACTCTGAGCACCCAAAACAAGGGTGTTAAAGGCACAATAATTTTTAAGATGATCACTTCTATGAATGATATTATAGGAAATGTCATCCTCCAAAGATAGATTGAGGAAAGAGTGGAGGAATATACATCTCTCCCCACAAGAGTAAAGGAACAAGAATTATTATCTTTATCAAAGCATCCAAAGACATATGATCCCTAGATTCAACCCTTGGTATTGAAAGAGTCCAAAGGTGGAATGACTAAGGGACCATGAAAGATAATTTTTCATGAGTCGTAGAAGATACCATATCCCTTGGATCCAAATCCTCCTCCAATGCTTCCATAATATAAAAAAATCCCTTGCCATAAAATGCTCTTTATGGGAACTTTTTCATCAAGTCACCTCGCCTTTCTTGCAACAAGAGCCAAGGAAAGCTAAAGCTAATTGCTCCAAAAAAAAATCATCTCCTCTAGTGAAAAGGGAGACCTCTATTTAATTACATGATTCAACTCTATTCTATCCCCATGAAGTAAAACAAGATCTTCAAATAGATCATTTAGATGTAAATGTCCACAAGAATGTAGGTTTAAGTAGTATGGTCATAGTTTACTATAATGACATCTTCCTATTATAAAAATGGACCAAGATCATTGCCAATAGATTCATGAGAACACTTTCCACAACTAGAGAGGAATATTATGAAATTTAGACTAAATAGGTAGAATATTTAAGGGTTTTGTAATTTGTTTTAAGGCAAAAAAAATAAGGTTTAAAAGGGACCCACATTGAAACCTCATCATTCAACACTTGTATCCCATCACTACTTGATTGGTAGGATCCCGCAAAAAATAAAAACCCTAGAAAAAGGATAGAGTTCACCCCTACCCTCAATGAAGATCCTCCAATTCTCCAAATCCCATTTGTTTAGATTGGGAAGAGAAGGTCAAAGGCCATTAAATCTACTTATGAGAGCATGACATTTGAGTAATCTTCATTATGTAAAACCCACCCACAAATATTAATTTAGGATGAGGGAGAGCGAGAAAAGGATTTTCCTACTAAGAGGGACAATTGAAACCTAATGGAAGGAAAGAACCATCATCAAGGACACCAAACCACTTATCATTTTCATAAAAAACCTTCACACCACCAATGTCAATGCCAAAAAAAAAGTGTCATGCAAACCTTAAGAATAGGGGCATTACTTTATTAGAGATTATACTTTATATGATTATAATCCATATTGGTTATATTTTATAGTTTTTATTCATATTCTATTGTATTTTATCAGATTAAGAAGGAAACAAGGTTCCTAAGGCAAGATAAAACATGCCCAAGCTTGCCAAAAAAAAACATAATCAAAAGAGAGGTAGAATTGTATCCATGTTGCCGAGAATAAACTGTATTAAAATCATTGACGCCCCTAAGGTCCAACTTGGAAAATGAAAGACCTAGAATAAATTGGCTTCTTGCCTAACATGCAAGCATGATTTCAAAAATTATATTTAGTAAGACCTTTCTTCCTTCTTAAAATAGTCCAAAAGATATTATCCAAATTATAAAAACAAGTGGAAAGGGTGGTGTAGGGTTGAAAATTCCATACCCCCATTTTTAATTTAGGCCACACTTTTGTAACCACTTTAGTGTGCATTCCCCTAACATTTTTGTAGGTCCATTTGAGCACTTGCATTATCCTTTTCCCTCTTAGGATGCTCAGAGTCTTTGTCAACAACTATCTTTTAAGTGTCACCTTTGTATTATTTATGTGTTTCCTTTGCCACCTGTCATTTTTTAACATGATTCATTTGGATAGTAGCACACCGCATAGATGTCCATGAGCTACACATTCGTTCACCTACATCCCAATGTTAAAATGTTGATCTTGTTCATTATCTCTACTTATCACTTTCTTTTGTCGGTGGAACGATCTAGAAGCCTCTCTCTCTCTCTCTCTCTCTCTCTCACACACACACACACACACACACACACACACACATATTTTGGAAAAAATATCTCTTATGCTCTTGCATTGTCTTGGCTTTTACTATTCTATTGCTCTCTTACTGGCTACAATGATCTCTTAAAACATATTTGATAATATCCTTCTATTTTACTTGTGTCTTAGAGCATCTTGGGATTCATCACATCCTTTATCTATCATTTATCTTATGCAATATGGGCTTTCCTCCCTCAAGTGAGGTATGTTTCTATTGCTTGTCTTACATAATATGAGTTTTCCTCCATTAAGTAGGATTTGTTTCTATCACGTTATCATTTTATTTATCTTTTTGATCTATTTATCTATTTGGTTGTTGTGGAGGTGGAAATACCAAAATAAGGAATTGACTAGGGCAAGTCTCCAAATAGCTCCAAATAATTTTCTCTTTCCTATGTGTGTAGGCTTATTGAAGGCATTCAAACACACGAGGATTTTCTTATATTTAATCTATTTCATTTACTTTCATTTTTGTTATTTAATATATTTTATCACATTTGACTTTTTCATTTTGGAGGTTATCTGAAGCACATACCTAGTTTTCTCCACATTCTAATATTTTATGTTGTGGTTTGTATAGCACTACATGTTGCATTGATGTCAATGTGCCACGCTAGTGTCCATGGCTAAGACACTTAGATCTAGACCAAAGACTCTTTATCATATGGTCTTATCATTTCTACAACTAGAATATTCTCTCTTTATCTATAATAGGATGTTTCCACTAGTTTATCTAGTTTGGAGGTACTTTAATGTGTTTTGTGAAATTGGCTCTCAAGGGAACATGGCTTCCTTTTAGCAGGGTCAAATTTATGACATTACATTTTGGTGAACCTAAAGTGAACACTACTTCTATATCATCTTCAAGGGTTTTTATTTATATTTCCTTTGAGTAGTCCTTATCCCCCTAATAAAAAGAAAATTAAAAGGTTTCACCTTCCCCCCCTCCTTCCTCTTCCTCTATTATTCTTCTCACTCTTCCTCTTTAGCTTCTCCTCTTCTCTCAAATCCACTTGAAAAAATTCATCAACCGTTCTTGGATTCACAAGACTGAGTTTATCTTGAAAATTAAATATTAGGCTATTGAGGTATCTAGAAATCTTCTCCTTTTAATTTTCTACCCATATACATCTCAATGTGATTTTATGGAATTATTTTGTATAAGATGATACATCCATATCCTTCTACTTCAAATTATGAAACCTCTTATATAGATGTATTTCATGGTATGCAGGTAGGAATTGGGCCTTGATCTTACTCACCATTCTTCCCCAAGAACTTATCATGGGTCTTATTTCCTTCACCCTTTCTCCTTGGGTGTAGTTCCACCAAGTTAGATAAAATCCCTTCAATTTTTTTTTGAAAAACATTACTTTCTTGTCTTCTGGCATCTCCTTATATTCAAAGTAATTATTGAGTGGATCAATCCACTCAAGTACTTCCTCAGGTTCCATTTTTCCTCCATACATAGGGATGTCCATCTTCACATCATTAGACTTCATGTTCACTATCTACAAGATTCTCATGAATCTTCTCTCATCGGGTGGTACATCTTTGCCCTGATTCTCTAGAGGGTTCTCATCTTCCTCCTCCTCTTCCTTGAATTCATCCTCATCCCTTCTCTCTTTTATCTTTCCCTTTTCTCTATGTTTCTTAGCCATGGTTGCAAACCTTTCTTCCATTTCTCAGAACCTCTTGGCCACTTATGCATTTATTCCCTTTGGAGGAATATTGCTAGCATCTCCTTCACTTTCTTCTGCCAACATACACCAAGACTTGTTCTCCCAACAATCAGACTTGATCTGATATCAATATGATGCAGAAGTGCTATGATAGACCCAAGAAATAACCCACAAGTTTTAATTGTTCACTAGATTAAACAACCTAGGCCCCTTTAGGGAATTCTTCAATTTGAACCCAACTCCCTTAAGACCTTTCACTGGGTTCTTGCACAAGAAAGTCACCAATACCTTTACATGGACCATAAATAGATGTATTAGGTGTTTCTTGTTGGAAAGTGTATAGTTCTCAAAGGTGTATATTTTTCAATTGTGGGAAACACATACCTCTGCAATAATCACCTAAAGTGGAGATAAGTTTTTAATAATTATTCAAGTGAAAAATTCCTAAGTACAAAGATAGTTTCCATGAAATATTCATACTATTTTGTTCAGCGAGCATGTGATACTTATCCTTATGGTCTACGAACATAGATATATATTATATGAGATATAGTAAAGCTTATGTTATGATCTCTTGATTTTTTTATTTTCCTAGATAGAGTTACTTTCTTCTGAAGTTGTGTGAGCATAGTATGTAGTGAAAACAAGGCACTTGAGTAGACATGGTGATTAGGATAATAACATAAGTTATTTTTTTGATATGAATTATAACTTATGATAAGTCCTAACCTATCCTAGTGTGTGTATGGTCTCATGATATCTTTTTTGTTTTGAACAAGATGTAAGGACATTTTTTGTGAAGAATTAGTGAGTCAACAAAAAACTTAAGATGATCGAATATATATATATATATATATATATATATATATATATATATATATATATATATATATATATATATATATATATATATATATATATATATATATATAATTTGAGTTGTGAGGGGTGAAATAGATAGATGATGAATTTGTGATGACCGAGTGTATTGTCAGAAAATGGAAGCACTTCCATTTATGAATGCTTTATCCCTCTGAGTAGGTGGTTTAGGGTCATGTCAGACACTTTCATGGGATCTCTGGCTTGGATCATGGTTTTCCCCCTATTCTACCCTCTTCTCCACCTATTTCCAGCCTGATTCTGGCACCCTGAGCTGAAACCCTAAGATTCTTGACCTCAGGGTCAAGGTCAACCTTCTAGGTCAAGGTCAACCTCAACCTTGACCTAGGTCAAGGTTGACCTTGACCTTGACCTAGGTCATATTTGACCTTGAGCCTGACCCTGGGTCCAGATTTTAGATTCTAGAAGTTTTTAGATGTCAGGTTTCAGAAAGTTTTATTTCCCACTTCTGGGTCGTCTATTTCAGATTTTAGAATGGTAAACTCTTAAATTATGTTTAATCTAGGTCCATTTCTAGGTGTTAAGGTTTAAATGAGAATTTAATTATCCTATGTCAGCCTCTCTAGAATTTTGTGTCCTAGACTAGTATAAAAGAAGTCTTCCTCTGTCACTTCATGCATCTCTTTTTGGTATCTTCCATCCATTATCAATTGACACCATCTTGATCTCAAGTAAGCTCTCCATCTCTCAAGTATTCCATCATCAAGCAAGCATTCTCAATCAAGGAAGCATTCAAGCCATCATCCACATTCAAGCATTCAAGTTCTCCATTGAAGATCAAGGATTCAAGATTTCAATCCTTTGGAGGGATTTAGTTCAAGCATTCAAGATTCATCATTCAAACCCTAGATCTATCCATCATGGTGGTGTGATCTTCCTTCAAGATCCTTTTGTTCATCTTCAATATCTATTCATTCTCCCTTCAAGGTAGATTCCAAGCATACAATCATGGAGGTTTTGATTTACATTTGTTAGTCCAAGCTTTCATATCAACATACTTGTTTTCATTTCAAATCCAATTGCATATCTATTAAGTATCATAGCTTCATTGTTAGATCTACTTCTACTACTTGCTAGCATTCTCTATTTCAATTCTATTTTAAAGGTTGATTCCAAACTAGGGTTTGACCAAGGTAAACCTCTCATCCAAACAACTAAACCCTTTTTCTTGTAGGTATAGGTGTGGGACAATGAATATCAGTGCAGATCTAAGTACCCTTTTTGGTGAACTTCTGGGATCCACGAATAGATTTTCCCTCAGAACAGTGCAGGTCAAGGTCAACTTTTAGGGGTAAGATTGTGACCTGGGGTAAGATCTTACCCCTATTTTGGGTCAAGGTTGACCTTTCTCAAAAAGATAGAAGTTTTCTAGATTTTCTCTGTTTCTATGTTTCAAGCCAGATCTGGTAGCAGAATTTCCCAAAATTGAGTACAGATAACAAAAAATAGTGATTTTTTGAGTCTGCTCCTTTTCAAGATAAGTATTTATTTTTTATTAAGTTTTGCATGTCCACAACATTTTCCACACACACCTCACAACACACAACACACAAACATACATATAAAAATATATCAAAGATATATTTTTATGTCTTACATTTTGGTGAACCTGCGATAGACAACTCTTTCTTTTTGGTGTTAGATCCTTTATTTTCTTTCCTTAAGATTAGATTTCTTTTATGCTCTTGCATTTTAACATTCAAAAAAACAAAAAAATCTATATATTCTACAAAATACAAAAATATTTCTTGCATTAAATTTATTATGAAGATCTTTAAGATGCTTTGGTGTGTGGTTATTTTCTTTATTATCCTCCTCTTAGCATCTCTTTATCATAATTATGATGTTTATAATAGTATCATCCATTTCATTGTGTTTTTCACTCTTCATGTTTCACTTTCCTATTCTATTCTGAGATTGACTGATACTAATCTTCCTACTTTCAAAACTTTCATTAAAGAGTTATGTGGTAGACTTATTACTCTTTTGGATTATGTGAAGAATATGATAGATGATACACCATCTCCTAATCTTCCTAATCTAGTTCCTAATCCTAATCCTAATCTGATTCCTAATATTCCTAACATGCCTAATTCTCCATCTGCTATTCCTAGTTCTTCCCATACTTATGATGAGGTTCAAACTATGGTTCATGATGCAGATGTGTAAGAATTCTTGGATTTACCTTCCCCTTCTTATCTGATCCAAGATGATATTAAAGGGAAGAGAAAAGTAACTTCTTCTAAACCTATTATTCCACATTATAAAACTTTTACTCATGAACACAATAAACAATCACCTCCTGTAGAAGCTTTACATGATATGTGTATGCACCCTAAAATGGTCACCTAGACTTTAGGCCCCCATTCATCAATTTATCAATTTCCTGAATCAATGCCTTGCAATATTTTCAATTCAAATCAATTTCTTTGATCAAATTGTAATTAATTTAAATATTTCAATATTTCTTAAGGTTTTATCATTTTATTCTAAACTTTATTTAATCAAGAGAACATGCTCTCTTTTAATTAAATAAAAATTCATTTTAATTAAAAAATAAAAAAATCTTTTAATTAAATAATAAAATCACTTTTCCTAAGCCTCATTTAATTAAAAGAAAACTTCCCTTTTAATTAAATAAAATTATCTATTGAAATAAATTACTCTTTTAAATAAAATCCTCACTTAAAATATCTTTTTAAGTTGAAAAAGGAAATAAAATAAATAAATAAAATCCTCTTTTAATTAAATAAAAAATCTTTTAATTAAATATTGGAAACCACTTTGCTAAAAATAATAAATAAAAGTTCATTTTGTTCTTCACTTTAAATGCACATACTTTTAAGTGGTGGGCCTTTTTCATTCTTTTGCCTCTTAAAGAATCTTGAGCACATGGATCAACCAAGATTTAATCTCCACCATAGCTCTTTTTTTTTTGCCTCTTAATCTTGACCGTCCATTTATTTCTAAATCATATATAAGGAATCATCTCCTTCTCATTTTTTATAGGAAGCATATAGAGATTGTTATTGTTATGCAGGTTTGGAGAGCGATTTTGGAGGAGAATTTGAGCACTTGAGCTTGGATATTGCAACTTCTCTTTTCTTGTCTTCTTCTCTCATGCCCCCATGGCAATCCATTTAGATTACTCTTGCACTTGCATATTAGATTAGATTCATATTTCCTTTCATAGAATAATCTTACATAAGCATTTCCTTTCATAGATTAGTTTGCTTTTATGCATTGTTATCATATAGAATAGATTCCATTTTTCATTTGCATGCATACTTGATGATCATGGAGACTAGCATTCTTGTTCTTCCTCTTTGAATCTCTTGTTTTATGGTGTACTTGCATGGGCACAAACTAGATCTAATCTGAGGGTCTCCATCATAAACCTTTGCACTCTATGAATAGAGAGCTATGAATCGCCATTTGAGACCTCATTCTTGAGCAATCTTAGATTTAATGACTCATAAAAGTGTGACAATATTTTAGCACACATTTTTTGCACCCATCATGGAGCAACCCACCTTTACATGCTGGTTTTGGTTATTTTTGGAGCTAATTCCCTTGTGCAGATTTTCTTGGAGACTAAAACCCTAGATTTTTAAAGATTTAATCATATCTCCCAAATGGCTTTGATTTTTGGTTTGAATTGTTTTTTGTAGGTTGGTGACATATCAAAGAAGCTTCAATAAAAAATTTAGAATTTTCTGAGGTATTTTTTATTTTTTAATAAGTTTTTCTTTATTTTTCATTAAAATTTATTTTTCGGTGCAAATCAGCATATTTTTTGGAAAGTGTTACATTTTTGGAAAGATCTTTAAATTATGCAAGGTGTCCATTCTTTGTGTTTTAGATTTGGATGCAATACCATAGCTCAAATAGTCCATTTACAAAAACTAGTCTATTTTGGTAAAATGGGTCTCTAGGGCACAAATGAAGAGATTTTTCCAAAAATTTTACATTTTTGGAAAGCTCTCTATTTTTAGCAGGGGTCTCTATTTTTCATTTCTATTTTTGTGGCTGAAATCATATAAAAAAAATTAGATCTTGTTCACTAAGTCAAATGCAAAAAAAATAAAATTTTGTGATGAGTATGCACTTATTTTTCATGGTTCAATGCATGATACGAGTTCTCATTGGGATTATTTGTTGTATATTATTGCTCCTAACAATTGATTTTCAGATCTAACCCTAGGGTTTTCATAAGTTGGATATACATTGCATATATTGTTTGCTTGTTTGCTTGTTGGAGAGTTTGTGACTTGCTTGCACAAAAAAAGCTCAACAAAAATCTACTAAGCGCATTGCTTTGGACTTAAGGTATTTTGTTGAATCTCTATAACATTTAGATTTTGGGAATAAAATGAATCTCTCATGTGTCTAGCTTGAGTGTTTATTTCTTTCATAGATCACACTTCAATTTTGGGCTCTAAAAAGAACATAGATTCACTTTCTTGCATATGTGTTTCACATAGTAATTAGGCCCTATGAACACTATTTGTGGCGTTCTTAAGAGAGTGATTTTCTTGTGAAGCTCTTCTTGATGATAGAAATATTGGAAATATTCAAGACTTGTCAAGTTACTAAGAGGGGAGGGGTGAATTAGTAACTTCAAAACTTTTAACAAATTCAAATCTTAACCATATTCCAAATAACATTTAGATCAATAAGGTAACTGCATGCATGAGTAACAAAAAGAATAAAATATTCATAACACTTTGAACACAGAGATTTGGTGACCCAGAAACCTTCCAAATAGAAAGTAAAACTGGGGTGGGGATGATACCCACAAAACTTCAATACTGCAGTATAAAATTTTCTAGTTAAGGCTTATAATGATCACTTCTGATGATCTGCCCTGTTAGGAGCAATAAGGACTACTAGGTCCACCTTGTTAGAGGATTTACAAACATACAAAGAAGTATACACTTGGTTAAGAGATTTTACAAAGACTGTTAAGTCTACCATGTTAAAGGATTTTAAGCTGATTCACCTGTTAGGATGAAACAGTAGATCTCTTACTTGCAACTGTACTTGCTGATTGAGATTCTTTGATGTACTGATCACCTTCTGTGATGGATATATCTTTGTTGTTCCTTATACTATTGTAGCCCTTTTTAATTTTCTTATCTCTACCTTTCTTCTCTTTTTCACACTTCTCACTTCTTTCTCACCTTGGATATGATACAAAACAATGTTTATATATCAATCCAAAACAATTATAAAATAATTACAAAGTCAGCTCTCAAACAAGCTAACACAAATATTACTGAGTCAGCCCAAATATAGTTACTCAATTACTACAAACTAACTCGGTGACTTTCTGATACTTGGCATCCACTGTGTTACTCAGCATTGTCATGCTCTCGATAGAAGTGGAGGCTCGATCCATACTAACCACTCGGTTGTAGTTTTGAACTCGGTATATACTAGAGACTCGATAGATATAGTGTTGTATGTGACTGAATGTGACCTCTAAATCAGACACAACACAACATGGTCATTACTCACTTGATAGAATTTGGGAGAGAGTATGAAGAACTCAATCCAAATTCCATGGTGAGGTGACCTGTTGCCTCCTATGTGAATGGGGTGTTTGAATACTCTCAGAACGAGAGCCAACAGCTGGGAGACCAATTCAATAATGGAGGATTTCCAAGAAGCAATAAAGATGAGCAAGATGAAATTAATCTAAGATGAAGTGCAATTTAATCTAAGAATGAGGATGCAATTAATCTAAGAGCTTGAAAATAAATATGAGATGCAACTTAATCTAAGAACTTGAAAATAAAGATGAGATGCAACTTAATCTAAGAACTTGAAACAAATATGATATTAAACTAAGAACAAATAAGCAAATTTAGTCTAAAATGTGATGCAAAGATTATACTAATAATGAGATATTAATCTAATAAATGCAATAAAAAGTTTTGAAAACAATGAATCAAATGAGACTAAAAAATGCTTATAGTTTAGATGCTCTCAAAAATTGCTCCCTCTTGAATGAGAAAAATAGGTTCATTAAATAGAGAAGTGTTAGAAAGTAAAGATCCCCAAGATAATTGAGAGGGGGGGGTGGATTAGTTATTAGATAATTTATCCATTCAACTACTTTAAACAATATAATCAATGTACTGATCAACCATAGAAAGATAATCATACACAATTGCACAATAACACAAGATATGTTGACTAGGGAACCTCTTGAAAAGAGTAAACCCCGGTGGGAATGATGCCCACAAAATGATGCACTAATATGAAAGTTCCTTGTTAGAGGATGGACCCTATTAGGAGTCTTATGAAATACATTCAGTACATATAAATCCCTATTAGGAGATTTTGAATCCCTGTTAAAAGATTCTAACCCGGTTAAGAGTTTATGGAAGACAGAAGGACCCACTGCCCAAACAGCTTCGAGGCAAGATCTCTGAACCCACTATCCAAAAGATCTTATAATTATTCAATAGAATAATATGAAATATATTACCTCCTTCACACTATGCCAAAATCCCACTCTCTGCTACACAAGATCACAATTCCAGATCTTTGTACTCACAAGTCTTCCTTCATCATTGAATTAGCTCTTTTCTTCACTTCATACATATATTCACATCTCAATCTTCATAGTACACATTAAAACAAGGAAAATATTCCTTCTTATATACCAAACTCAAATAATTACAAATGAGTAAGTCCTCAATTACAAAATAATAAATTCTACACGCTACACACAGAATTCACATAAAACTATCAGCTTCCAGATACTGTAACTTTCTCCAAACATATCCTCAAAGTTTTCACTATGAACCACATCATCATTAATGAGTCTCCAACATCCCTTTAACTACGCAAAATCAGATTCCATCCCAGCTAAGAGATATCCTCCGATTTCTGAACATCGCTTCACAGAAACACTGTCTAAACACTGCTTTCACCAAAATACTCATAACTCTCACAAATGAATGAATTTCTTTTTGTGTTGTTAACCATAGGTTAATAACACACCAAAGAACATACCATCAACTACACAAAATCCAATATACAATACAACATGTGTGCAAAACAAAACTGTACCTGCTTTCCTGCTAATATCAAGAATATCACTGTGTTGACATCAATGACAATCCAAGTCATGAATGCAACAACTGCTACAGAATGACTACCAAAATACTTTGCATTCATTCCTAACAATCTCCCCCATTAGCAGTGATGGCAACATAGATGAAAAACATCCAATGTTCTAAAAATCCAATGCTGCAACATCACTGCAAAATATCAAATTAAATCTTGCTTCATTTTCCTATTCAGCTCTCTCATACAATCCATAATGTTTTGCATGTATATCTCTCCCCCATTGACATTAATGACAAAAATTTCATCACTAAGTCAACAACAACTTAATGTCAAAAGACACTTTTTAGAAAAATACAATAACAAGAGTCCTCATGACTCAGCTCATAAACTCCCCCATAGAGGAAGTTCCAACATCCAATCCAGAAGAAAGATAGGGCTCATATACCACTGGATGGATGCAATCATCTACATCAATTCTCAAAAATAGGTTGGGGAATAACCCCAAGCATACCTCTTAGATACACAAATGTATCCTTAGGTAAAGGCTTTGTAAATATATCTGCTATCTGCTCCTTTGTACTTATGTACTCCAATCTTACTTCTTTTTCTACAACTTTCTCTCTTACAACATGATACTTGATCTCAATATGTTTAGTCTTACAATGTAAAATAGGATTTTTTGACATACTCACTCTACTGGTGTTATCACAATGTATAACAACAGGCTCATCAAACTTTATTCCAATATCCTTCAACATCTGCTTCATCCAAATAATCTGATTACAATTATTTGTTGTTGCAACATATTCTGCTTCTGCTATGCTTTGTGAAGTACAATTCTACTTCTTATTTAGCCAAGAGACCAATTTTCCTCCAAGAAAAAAGGCTCCACCACTGGTTCTTTTCTTGTCATCAACGTTGCCTCCCCAATCTGCATCAGTATAGGCACATAAAGTAAAATCATCAGAATTCTCATACCATTATCCATAATCCATTGTTCCTTTCAGATATCTTAGTATCCTCTTTACTACTGCATAATGTGATTCTCTAGGTTCTACTTGAAATCTTGCTACAATCCCCACTGAATGTGCTATATCAGGTCTTGTATGTGTCAAGTACTACAATCCTTCAATCATAGATCTGTACTTTTTCTGCTCAACTGCTGGTGTCTCATCTTTGCTAGATAACTTATGTCTGGTTACCATAGGTGTTCCAATAGGTTTAGAATCTTCCATTCCAAATATTTTCAATAAGTCATTCAAATACTTAGTCTAACTTCCAAATATGCCTTCCTTGCTTTGTGTTATCTATAATCTCAAAAAATATTTCATTTCTCCAATCATGCTCATCTCAAATTCAATCTTCATTTCATCTGCAAATTTGTCACTAGCTTCATCTTCTCCTCCAAAGATAATATCATCAACAAATATAACTATAACCAATAAACCATTCTCAATTTCTTTTGTGTATAAGTTACTATTTGTTGTTCCTTTTATAAATCCCAATTTCAATAAATACTTATCCAATCTTGCATACCAGGTTCTAGGTGCTTGTTTTAATCCATATAAAGATTTCTTTAACTTACATACCATATCTCCTTCTTGTGTCAAAGGAAAACCTTCAGGCTGCTCAATGTAGACTTCTTCTTCCAATTCACCATTCAAAAATGTTGACTTCACATCCATCTGATACACTCTAAATTTCTTGTAAGTTGCATATGCTAGAAACATTCTCACTACTTCAAGTTTGGCCACAAGTGCAAAATTTTCTTCATAATCAATTCCTTCTTGTTGTGAATATCCTTTACATACCAATCTTGCTTTGTTTCTTATCACTTCTCCTTGTTCCTTCATCTTGTTTCTGAATACCCACTTTGTTCCAATCACATTCTTGTCTTCAGGTCTAGGGACCAATTCCCTTGCCTTGTTTTTTTCAATCTGCTCTAGTTCTTCTTTCATAGCATTAATCCAATGTTCATCTTCACAAGCTTCATTAGTAGTCTTAGGTTCAATTTGAGAAATCAAACATAAATGTACCTTATTTCGAGTCAAAACTCCTCTATCTAAACTTCCAATAACTTGCTCAACAGGGTGATGTCTTGAAGTATACCCGTTAGATGTCATAGTTACTGATCTTGTTCCGACTGTAGATTCTTCTCTACTTTCTTCTCTATTTTCTTCAGTATGACTTTTATTCAGCAAATCACTGTTAGTTTCAAAAAATAATTTTGCATTTTCAATGTTAGGCTGAGGCTGTGCTTCTCCATCAGATTAATAATCAAGCATTCTTTCCTAAATTTTAAACTTCTCATCAACTTTTACATTTGCACTTTCAACAATAGTCTTAGTTCTTTTGTTATAACATCTATATGCTTTTCTTTTTAAAGAATATCCAAGAAATATTCCTTCATCACTTCTAGGATCAAACTTTCCTATATCATCATCTCTCTTTATATAAAATTTACTTCCAAAAATTCTAAAATACTTAACTGAGGGTGTATGTCCAAACCATAATTCATAAGGTGTCTTGTTTGTATCTGCTCTGATTTGTACTCTGTTCATAGTGTATACTGCTATGTTCATTGCTTCTCTCAAAAAGGTCTTAGCCAAATCATTTTCAAACAACATAGCTCTTGTTGCTTTAGTTATTGACCTGTTCCTTCTTTCTGCAATACCATTTTGTTCTGGTGTTCTAGGGGCTGAAAGTTGTCTCTTAATACCATTCATTTCACAAAAGGTGTTAAACTCTCTAGATGTAAATTCACCACCTCTATCAAATCTTAGACACTTAATCTTCATTCCAGATTCATTCTCAATTTTGCTTTTCATGATTTTAAATTTATCAAATGCTTCAGATTTTTCTTTCAAAAATGCAATCCACATCATTCTTGTAAAATCATCAACAAGAATCATAAAATACCTTTCTCCATAGAATCCTCTAGTCCTAATAGGACCACTCAAGTCTGTATGAACAATCTCCAGCTTCTCTTTCGATGTGAACTTATTGTTGGGAAATGAACTCCTTTTCTACTTTGCCATCATACATTCTTTGCAAATCATGTTAGTAGGTTTCATAATTCTAGGTAAATCTCTTACCGCAAGTGCAATGCTCACCTTGACAATATTATCAAAGTTTATATGACAAAACCTTTTATGCCATAACCAACTGTCATCAATCCTAGTTATCAAACATGTCATCTCAGTAGGATTCAACTGAAATACATTACCTCTAGTTCTAGATCCTTTTCCAATCAGATTTCCATCTTTATCTTTTATCACACAAGTTTTCTCAGAAAACCAAACTCGATAACCCTTATTAGCCAATTATCCAACGCTTAGTAGATTATGTCTCAGTCCATCAACAAAGTAAACATCATCCGTGTTAGTCTTTCCATCAAGAGTAATAGATCCTATACCCTTAATCAAACAAGGTGCATTGTTACCAACCCTAACAATTCCTCCATCATAATTATCTAACTTAACAAACTTTCTTTTATCTCTAGTCATATGATGTGAACAACCACTATCTATAATCCAATTAGATTTCTTTTCAACTTGTGATACTAATGCTTTTTCTTCCCTTTTATCAGATTCAGAACTTTCTTTTTTAATTGCTACAAATCCTATTTCCTCAAAGTTATCATTATCACTGTTACTTAAATGTTTTTCAATTCCTGCTTCAAGATCTTCATCATTTTCATAATAACATTCTTTAGATCTCCTAGGTTTAAAGTTGCTTCTATACTTCTTAACTCTTTTAGGACATTTAGATGCAAAATGACCATATTCTTGACAAGTCCAACATTTAAAGATTTTCTTACCATCTGGTTCTCTTTTTACAAGTAATGCAATACCTTCTTCAATCTTCTTATCTTCCTCAGATCTGCTACTGCTGGCATAATCTCCATTCACACTAGTACTTCTTGTAGGTCTAATGTTAAGAGCACTGAATGTTGTTTCCATTCTAGGTAGCTCTCCTAATAATCTCAAGTTCATCTCTACTATTTCTAATCTTCCAAGAAGAGTCTCTCTTGAAAAGTTTGATGTACAAGGTATCACTTGTTCAATCATCTGCGTTGTCTGCTTGAATACTGGTGTCAAAGTTCTCATAATTTTCCATATCACTTCATTCTCTATCTTATCACCTCCACAAGACTTTATTCATGTTACAATCTCAGACATCCTACCAATATAGCTTCTAATAGATTCATCTTCCATCATTCTGATATCTTCAAATGCAAAAATCCAATTATGTAATCTAGCCTTCTTTGCATGTTCATCACCTTCAAAAGTAGAATGTAAAGCTTTCCAAATTGCATGAGATGTTTTCAAACATCTTACCTGACTATAGTCATTCTCTGGTAGTGCTGACAAAATGCTTCTCTTGCAAGTATGTTACACATGAATAGATCTAGTTCATCTTTAGTTCCTGCCTCTAGATTGTCTTCCTCAATGATAGTCTTCTCATTCTTTGTAATCAACTAATAACTTGGTCCTAAACACAATAGATGTGTCTTCATCTTTTCTTTCCAGCTATCAAAATTTACTCCATCAAACTTAGGGCTTTCTTTTCTAAAATTCACCATGGATCTCCTTAAGTTGTTAAACTTTTCTTTCAAGGACCTGCTGCTCTGATACCAATTGTTAGAAAGTAAAGATCCCCAAGATAACTGAGAGGGGGGGGGTGAATCAGTTATCAAATAATTTATCCATTCAACTACTTTAAACAATATAATCAATGTACTAATCAAGCATAGAAAGATAGTCATACACAATTGCACAATAACACAAGATATGTTGATTAGGGAACCTCTTGAAAAGAGTAAACCCCTGTGGGAATGATGCCCACAAAATGATGCACTAATATGAAAGTTCCTTGTTAGAGGATGGACCCTGTTAGGAGTCTTATGAAATACATTCAGTACATATAAATCCCTATTAGGAGATTTTGAATCCCTGTTAAAAGATTCTAACCCGGTTAAGAGTTTATGGAAGACAAAAGGACCCACTGCCCAAACAGCTTCAAGGCAAGATCTTTGAACCCACTGTCCAAACGATCTTAGAATTATTCAATAGAATAATATGAAATATATTACCTCCTTCACACTGTGCCAAAACTGCACTCTCTGCTACACAAGATCACAATTCCAGATCTCTGTACTCACAAGTCTTCCTTCATCACTGAATGAGTTCTTTTCTTCACTTCATGCATATATTCGCATCTCAATCTTCATAGTACACATTACAACAAGGAAAACATTCTTTCTTATATACAAAACTCAAATAATTACAAATGATTCGGTCCTCAATTATAAAATAATAAATTCTACATGCTACACACAGAATTCACATAAAACTGTCAGCTTCCAGATACTGTAACTTTCTCCAAACATATCCTCAAAGTTTGCGCTATGAACCACATCATCATTAATGAGTCTCCAACATCCCTTTAATTGCACAAAATCAGATTCCATCCCAGCTAAGAGATATCCTCTGATTTTTGAACATCGCTTCACAGAAACACTGTCTAAACACTGCTTTCACCAAAATGCTCATAACTCTCACAAATGAATGAATTTATTTTTGCACTATTAACCATAGGTTAATAACACACCAAAGAACATATCATCAACTATGCAAAATTCAATCTACAATACAACATGTGCATAAAATAAAATTGTACCTACTTTCCTGCTAATATCCACAATATCACTATGTTGACATCAATGACAATCCAAGTCATGAATGCAACAACAACTGCTACAGAATGACTGCCAAAATACTTTGCATTCATTCCTAACAAGAAGCCTGGAGAGGAATGAAGATTTTCTTGATTTGAAACTCCTGACTCTTCATTCCCCTTTGAGACAAAAAGGTATGAATTATTTAATTAAAAGAATGAAATTTGCCACATGTGGGGAGTGATCTTTCGAGTAATTTGAATTATTAAATTCAAATAAAGAGGTGTCCATTCAATTAACTAAATATTTATTAATTCCTTTTTAAGGGTAATTAGCCAAAGGGGTAGATTTTAATTTAATTCAAAGTGCTTAGGACTTTAGAACTAAATTAAATTATCATAGATATAATTTAGCTAATTAAAGTCAAGGACTTTAGGAATTAATATTAATATTTGATTATTGCAATTTATGGTCTTTGCAATTGACATCAAGTCAAATTAAGTCAGGTAGGAGAGAGAAAATTGCCTAGGGAACTAGGACTTTGGTGATGTAAAATTGAGATAATGCACCAAAATTGATGAAATTAAATAGGTGCCAATTTTGGGGTATTACATTTGCCCCTCTTTGAATTGATGTGTGAGCAGCGCATTGATTCAAAGAATAGTCTGAAGTGACAAATGAAAGTAGATCAAAGCATGAATTTTTTGAAGTCTAAGTTAGATTGCAAAGACAATGGTTCTTGAGAGAGACGAGAATCGGGATTAGATTGCCCCAATGCCCCAGAGTGAGATTTAGATGTAGATTAGGACTGTCTCCAGAATCAGGGTTAGATTGCCCCAATACGAAGCTCGACCCTCTAAGACCCAGGTTAGATTGCCCAGATAACGGTCTAAAAGAGATTTTGAGAGTCATCTCTAGAATGAAGATTGACTCCCAGGAATCAGGGTTAGATTGCCCCAATACCCAAAAGATTTCAAGAACCATCTCCAGAATGAAGAGTGATCCTCAAGCATCTGAGTTAAATTGCTCAAATACCTAAGAGATAGATTTCCAGATGACAAGATGCAAGGCATGAAGATTCCCCTAGCAATGAGGACTGATGATTCAAATTAGATTGATTCAAGAATAGATTCGACAAGATTCAAATGATGTAATCATCCTGCCCCCTCAGGAGTGAAATCGAAAGATGACATGTCAGAAGGATGATAAACAATAAGAGATTGCAAAGCAAAAGCAATTAGACTAGATTCATGAAGTTGCAGAAGTGAATCAGAGCAAAGGAGAGGTCTTGTTGACCAAGTTTGACCATAGTTGACCATGGTTGACCAAATTTTGACTAGGGTTGACTTGATGAAAAGAAGCAAAGATTTGAGAACATGATGCAAATATGAGGATTTGGCAGGAAGATGACACCAGACTGACTGCACAAGCATCCGATCCAGAAGGAGTCCAATATTTAAAATGCAATTTTGAGCCACTTAGAGATGTCAGATTTTGATTTCGATCCTGAAAAAGGATGCAGCCTAGATGAGACTGGGACAAAAGATGATAACCTTTGATGAGAAGATCCAGAAGAAAGCAATCAAGAGAGCAACAAGAAAGCACTCCAAATGCAAGCCTAGAATGAAAGATGCAAGTCTAAATGCAGGCCTAGGATGAACAAATGCAATCCTCCGGACTCAGCTGTTAGACTCATCATATTTATCAGCATTGAGTTCATTTAAGCATGGGACAATCACAAGATTCCATACAATTCTCCCCAACATGAGAATATGAATATGACATAAGTCTTAAATTTGTCAGAATGAGGTGTAAGCATTAAGGCACAAGAAGCCAAAATGACCTGAACACCTATTCCTTTTAATTTATCAAGTTAACATAAGCATCAAAGCACATTTGCTAGAATGACTTGAATGTCTCTTGCAAACAAACACACCAAACACATGAGAGATCTTTCTTTTGCCAAAGAGTGCTCGCAGTGACCCCTACATTCACTTAGCAAGATGAGCGTTAGCAATTCCAAATGTAGCAAAAGAAGTCACTCAAAACAAACAAGGAGAAGAACCAACCTCACCAAGGTGTCCATATAAAAGGAGTCGAGGTACGCATGGCCATCCAATATGAGATGAAGGCTCTTATAGATGGACACCCCTCTTATGTAGATTTCTTGGATCATTGGAACTAAACCAGCAAGCAAAAAATAAAGAAAAGATCATGCCCCCAGTCATTGTGTTTCTCAATCAAGAAAGACATCTTAGATTCACTTGAGGGGAAATGATAAAGCAAACAACAAGCAAGAGAAAAGCTTAGTACACTACATAGGAACACACAAAGAGTTTTAGTTTTAGTTTACGTTTGTGTTCAAGCAGATTGAAGTCAAATCAGAAGCGAACAACATTCAAAGTCTCAACAGGATAGCGATAGGAGGCAAACATAGCGGAAAACCACTAGTGACCATCGTGAGAGACAAAGTCTCAAGAAGATATCAAAGCATGAACCAAGTATCAGTAGGCGAATGTAGTGAGAACCACTAGTGACTGATACAAGGAAGATTCTCAAAAGAGAGAATGAAACATGAATGAAACATCAGTAGGCAGACACAATGAGGACCACTGGCGACTGATGTAAGAAGGAGATCCTAAAAAGAGAGGTCAAACAAGAGCTAGGTATTAGTAGGCAGGCATAGTGAGAACCACTGGCAATCGATACATGAGAGATCCTCGAGGAGAGATCTCAAAATTAGCTAGGCATCAACAGGCAGACACAGCGCAAAATGCTGGTGACTAATGCATAAATGAATCTTCTAAAAGTGATAAGACAATGCCCCCTAGACTAGGGAGATGCCCCCAAGTATGACTAGTTCCAATCCATGAAGAGTCAAGGAAAACTCAAAGACAAGCCCATGAGCTAGCAAACCAAAGCAGGAAACAAACTAAAGTAGGAAAGCGGGAAAACAAACTAAAGCAGGAAAGGAAGGAAACTAAAGCAGGAAACTAAGAGCCAAGTGATGCTGAGATGAGATGCAGCTTCAGGAAACAAGAGGTGCCTGTTTACCAAGTTTTCACCATCTTGGCAGAGATTCTATTTTTGCTACCATGACGCCTATTTACCAGGTTTTCATCAATGGCACATTTTTCTATTTTTCAATTTTTTTTTACTTTTCTCTTTTTTTCATTTTTTTTGTATTTTTGAAATTTTCTATTTTTTTTGTATTATCAAGGTGCCTATTTACTAGGTTTTCACCAAGATAATAGACACATCAAAGCACCTGTTTACCAGGTTTTCACTAAGATGATCATTTTTTTAGGACATTTTGCAATTTTTAGGATCTTTGCAATATACCATTTTTTTGGATTTTTTCAAGATCAATAAGTATGTACATGAGCACATAGAGAATGTCAGCTATAGAACTTCTTTAGATGAAGAGCGTTGATGGGCTCTTTCAGTTTCTCTCCTTCAGTGGTGATCTCTGGAAACATAGTCATTTGTAGTAGTAGCCAGCTGAGAAGTTGTAGAATCAAAACCAGATGTTGTAGCAGTAACAGGAGAGCCAACCAGTAGTGTCCAACAATCAAGAGATCCATAGTCAAGGAAAGATCACTTAAGTGAGACCCACAAACATACTCATGGACACATCTTAACTCTTTATCAGATTTCCCACACTCTAAATGCTTAGGGAGAGTACATTCTAGATTTCTCTTAGTCATGTCATTAGCAATGAGGAGATGTTGATATGCACTTTGGGACAAGGCAAGATGGAGTGAAGAGGATAAAGTATGAGAGGCAAGGGCGATGGAATGGAGGGAAGCATGAAAATTTTGGAAGCTTGAATGGCAACTTTGATTTTTCCTTTCTTTGGAATCCACATAGCTTTTGAATTTTTTCTTCTTTACTTTGAGGTGCTTCTGATGACAATGCCTGTAGAATGGATTTTGAGATCCATTTTTATTTTTTTTTCTATCTTTTGATTATCTTCTTCTTTTTGAGGACCTTTGTAGTCTTTTGAACATCTCTATTGCTTTCCTTTCTTCATAGTCACATGTCGATTAGATGGGACATGGTGACCTTGAGATATAAGTGGATTCTCATTATTTTTATTTTTATGTTCTACATCCAAGTTACTTCCAAAAGACTCAGGAATTGTGGATGAAAAAGGCTTATATGACTGGTTTAGGTGGAGAAATGGAGATGGAAGTGGACAAGCCACTTTTCTAGGAGATGAAGGGGGAAGAAAAGTCAATGGGATGGGCTCAAGTGCAAATATATCAGTATCATCCTCATCATTCATGAATGCATCAAATAGATCAAGAAAATAATCTTCCATAGAGCATTGTCGATTGTGAGTCATCTTAGAAGAGTCAGATAAGTTTGGAGGAATATTATGTGAGCCTAACCAAGATGGTCTATTCCAAGAGTTAGGTCCCCTTTCAGGTGGCAAGAGTGCACAAATAGGAACCATTTCAATTCTGGATCTACCAATATTCCATGAAGCTATAACAGGATGGAATCTTACATATCCATGATTTGTTGGAGTAGTAGAAGTATAGCTTGGAGTAGATGGCCTAGGAGCCATCGGAATGATCTCTACAGGAGGGTGGAAAGGATCATCATCAATAGCTTGATCTAGAGGATCATAACTTTCTCCTCTTTCTGAGTTGTTAAGACTAGCATATAGGTGCATAGCATCAACTGGTATTTCTATAGTAGCATCTGATATGGAGTTCCATTTAGCTAGAGACATAGTCAGAGGTAGACTTTCTTCATTTTTGTCATCTAACATAGGAAGTGCTTCTTTAACAGTAGGATCTTGTTTAGTAGTAGAATTAGTAGAGTAATCTGGAATAGGCATACCTTGAGTCATACCCAAGAGGAGGGAAGCATCCAACAGTTGCTCCCAATCAGTATGTGTGCCATTGGAGTTGGTAGCAGTAGGAGTCTATTCAATAGCAAAAGTGGTAGAACAATTTAGAATAGGCATACCTTGAGGCATACCCAAGATAAGGGAAGTGTCCAATAGTTGCTCCCAATCAGTATGTGTGCCATTAGAGGTAGTGACATATTCAGTAGTAGCTGCAGTAGTAGAAATATGTTCAGTAGAGTGTATAAAATCCTCCTCGTGAGGACCAAGATCATGTTCTTGAAGCACTTGAGAATGTAGATAAGACTCTTTCTGGTAGTCTGAATCAAGATTTTGAATATTCAAGGTTCTTTCATGTGTCATAGGCTGAATCTTTGTGTCTTCATTATCTGAATCCCCGCATGAGTGAAAGCTATAGGTAGGTTGGTCAAGTTCATGGCCCTGATAGCCAATACCAAATATGTCTTCAGAGGGTTCCTCACAGGAACATGGATATATGGGGAGAGCTGTCAGTGATAAGATGGACTCAATCTGATATTCCCCCATGCCAATATCTTTGATCTTTAGGGTTTTTTCTATTTCTTTTAGCTTAGCATCATAGAACTCAGTGGACTCTCTATTGGTGGGAATAAAGCTATTTATCGCTTGGGTAAGCATCTTAGCAAAGCCAGTATTTAGGCCAGCATTATTGTCAATGAGGACATGGTGAACATGCTCGGGACCTTCCATAACTTCAATGTGTAGGGGAGTATCATGCGGATGGCTTGGAGAGTGATCATCTTCTTCAAAAAAGGACAAATAATGAGGTGAGGAAAAATGACCTACCATAGATTGAAACTGGTTGAGATTGAGATCTTTAGGGATGTTTTCCTCGGTGAGGGCTTTATCCATAGATATTTTTGGTCTAGATGTCGAGGGATTGGGACCTTTGAGCACAATCTTCACATGAGATTGAGTGATAATGTTCGCACAAGCTAGAGACTATGTGGAGTTATACGAGGGAGGTGTAGGGCCTCGCAAGATAAAGGGAGTTTTGGGTTTAGGAGTATCCTTGCTCCCTGGAGCAATGATCATGTCACAGTGAGAGATCCAAGGTTTGTTTCTAGCAAATCTGGAAGGTGGTTGAGCTTCTGTTGTAGCCTTCTCAGTGGCATTGACTATTTTCATGCTAGAACTAAGATTAAAGATAGACTTTGAGGGTTTTAGCATCACATTGTCAACAACCCTGTCATTCATAACATCTATGTTTTTGTTGACAATCTTATTCTTATCCTTGTTTGAGGGAGAAGGTCCTTGCTTGTTGTCTTTGTTCAAAGCCAATTCTCCCTTCTTGACCATAAAGGCTTCTATCCTCATAGCTCACCTAATCATATTGTCAAAAGTGAGGGGACCTTGTAATCGTACTTGGTATCCAAAATTTGGGACAAGATTGTCCAAGAAGATATCAAACTTTTTAGACTTGGGTAATTCATGTGGATACTTTGTGCATAGTTGTCTCCATCTCTGGAGAAATGTTAGGAGAGGCTCCCCTTGTCGTTGTTTCAAATTGAAAAGGTCCTAGATGTTGACTAAATATTGAATATTGTGGGATTGATCATAACTCTTGTCATTTTGAGACTGACCATGACCTTGGTCATTTGGAGATTGCTCATGACTATCACTAAATTTACCTCCCCTTGGGAAGTGGAATGGATCTCCCATATTGTTGGTAGTATTCTGAGAGATCATGAAAGAGTCGATAGGTTTGAAAGGATCAATAGGTTCAATTTTAGAAAGTGACCTTTTAGAGTCTTGTTGGTCTTCAAACAATGGGTTATAATATTCTTGAAATAATAAGTCAGACTGTATCTGAAACAATGGATTGTAATACTATTGGAATGAGGAGGAATGTGAGGATCTCTCACAAAGTTTAGATTTCATAACAGATTCAGAATGACCTATGCCTTGATTATGAGGTTTACTTTGATCTTGATCAATATTCTGAATGGGATAAGTCTTGCCACTTCGAGTCATGATAGTCATAAATGAAGATGTGATGAGAAAAGATTCAGGATAAAGCTAGACTCTGTCTCTAAGAAAATGAAAAGGAGATAAATGGCTAGAATAGCCAAGATGCAAGATGAACCTGGTATGAATTGTCAAAAAGAGATGGCTAGAATAGCTGAGATAAGACAATCGCAATGCAAGGTACAAGAGCACAATGAGATAAGGTAGACAAATGAGAGACAATACGAGTCAAAGCAAAGATCGATCGATTCCTAACTCAGGACAACCAGTTTCTGACGGTGAATGATAGGAAAATAGAAAAATAGATCATGGACAAAAAGGAAGATCAGATTTATGTCATTGATCAAGCACATAAGATAGTAATCAAGGAGTTCAAGAAAACAGTCTTCAAGCAATGGGCAAGGGACAAAGCAACCTTGTGCACGAATAGGAATAGTGACTTAGTATTTCTACTCCCTAAGGACTCTACTTGTGTATGTTCTTGAGAATGTTTTAGCAGGCACTTAAAACACAACAACATCCTAGTAATTTGTCTACAAGGCTATACATAGCTCTTCTAAAGGGAGTCCTTGATATACGCAAGGTACGTGAGGCCCAAATCCATAGATGAGAAGAATCTGAAATCACACAGCCGGGGGGAGATGGTAACCCAAATCTCCTCCTTCACTTCTCAAAGGTATAAAGTTCTTTGAGGCTTAGCAAAGAGTGAAATCTAACTCATTCCCAAGAGAGGTGTCTTTGGATTCACCTCTTGATATTTATACTTTGTCAGAACACGGGAGTTAAGGTCATCCCTTGAGGTGATGAAATCCCCAAGCAGGCCTTCTAGAAATGAAAAAGTAAGTAATTCTCTATCAAAAGTATTTAAAGCACTAAAGGTGGAACACTTAACTCTTCAAGTAAATGTGAAGTGAGTCCAAAAAGTGGAACATTTAACTCCTCACACAAACTCAAAGTGAGTCCACACCTTAGAAAACTAATGAGATCAAGAAAGCATAAAAAGGGAGAAACTTTGTGGAGCACTTAACGCTCTTTTCAAGTAGACCCCTCCCCTATGTATGAATGCTGACCTTGCATCCAAAGGGTGGTAATGAGGGGTGATTAGAAATAAGTGAGTCCAACAACCCAATTTAGCTAAAAAGATCAATCAAAAGTACTCTAAGATTGCTTATCAATACTACTCACAAGCGCAAAAGGGTTTGAACCATGGAATATTTAACTTTCCAAGTAAACATGAAGTGAGTCCACAAAGTGGTGCATTTAACTCTTCATGTAAACAAGGAATGAATCCATGCCCTAAATTACTCAATGAGATTTTTGATATTGGAACCAAGAATTACTTAAGGTGTAAACACAAGCATTCACTTACACAAACTTGTATGAAATAAAATCTATGTTCATTCATTTCCCATTAAGAGCATCAATTGAAATGTGTTCTATGAAAGCATGTAAACACTCAAGCCAAACACGTGAGAGATTAATTTTATGCCCAAACCAAGTGTTATAAAGATTTTAAGAACTCACCTTAGGTCCAAAGATCTTCAATCTAGCATTTAGCACACATCCAAAAGTACAGAATCAAGACAGATCAATGGCAAACCATAAGATATGTAACATTGTTGTCTTCAAGACAGTCTTTGAAGATTGATTTATTTGACCCATAAAATCACAATATTAAAATTTTTGGAAACAATGAAGTTTTTAGAAAACATTAAGAAATACCATTTCCCAAAATTACAAGGTCTTATGATTCAATTTGGTTCCTCAACCAATAACCTTTTCAGACTGCAATTTTTATGTTATAAATCAGATTTAAAACACCAAACCCTGCCTAGGGAATCACATATCTTTCTCAAAAAGAATCCAAATGAAACAAAACCAAATTCACAGTAACTATTAATGAATCTCATTTCCAAATATGTAATCCATTTATTTTTTCCATTCATAAATCATTTTCTAAGAGCAAATCATTGCTTGCAACTCCAATGCAGATTGTTAAAAATTAGTTTTCACTCAAATGCCCATAACTTTCACAAATCTGCATAAAAATGACTAAAACCAAAAGAAAATGAAAGATAATTCATTTATCTTTCCAATGAATATTATTAGAGATCTTGATTCTTCACAATTTTTCCGTACCAAATGTTTCAATCTGACTATATTCAAAGAATCTCAAATCTGCAAATACCCACTTTCACAAAAATGATCATAACTTATTCATTTCTTTATAAAAATGAACCAAACCAAAAGCATGAGAAAGAGGATTCATCATTATATCCATCCATTACTATATTACAAGGTTTTCTATCTGTACATGGCCGTACAAGGCCTAAAACCAATACTAAAACTGAAAAACCAATCAAGAATGAGGCCAGAAATTGATCTTTTCCGCCCCACGGTGGGTGCCAAAATGTATGTGACTGAATGTGACCTATAAATCAGACACAACACAAAATGGTCATTATTCACTTGATAGAATTCAGGAGAGAGTATGAAGAACTCAATCCAAATTCCATGGTGAGGCAACCTGTTGCCTCCTATGTGAATGGGGTGTTTGAATACTCTCAAAATGAGAGCCAACAGCCGGGAGACCAATTCAACAATGGAGGATTTCCAAGAAGCAATAAAGATGAGCAAGATGAAATTAATCTAAGATGAAGTGCAATTTAATCTAAGAATGAGGATGCAATTAATCTAAGAGCTTGAAAATAAAGATGAGATGCAACTTAATCTAAGAACTTGAAAATAAAGATGAGATGCAACTTAATCTAAGAACTTGAAACAAATATGATATTAAACTAAGAACAAATAAGAAAATTTAGTCTAAAATGTGATGCAAAGATTATACTAATAATGAGATATTAATCTAATAAATGCAATAAAAAGTTTTGAAAACAATGAATCAAATGAGACTAAAAAATGCCTATAGTGTAGATGCTCTCAAAAATTTCTCCCTCTTGAATGAGAAAAAGAGGTTCATTAAATAGAGAAGCCCGGAGAGGAATGAAGAGTTTCTTGATTTGAAACTCCTGACTCTTCATTCCCCTTTGAGACAAAAAGGTATGAATTATTTAATTAAAAGAATGAAATTTGCCACATGTGGGGAGTGACCTTTCGAGTAATTTGAATTATTAAATTCAAATAAAGAGGTGTCCATTCAATTAACTAAATATTTATTAATTCCTTTTTAAGGGTAATTAGCCAAAGGGGTAGATTTTAATTTAATTCAAAGTGCTTAGGACTTTAGAACTAAATTAAATTATCATAGAGGTAATTTAGCTAATTAAAGTCAAGGACTTTAGGAATTAATATTAATATTTGATTATTGAAATTTATGGTCTTTGCAATTGACATCAAGTCAAATTAAGTCAGGTAGGAGAGAGAAAATTGCCTAGGGAACTAGGACTTTGGTGATGTAAAATCAAGATAATGCACCAAAATTGATGAAATTAAATAGGTGCCAATTTTGGGGTATTACAAGTGTCACTTGGTAGAAACTGAATTCCTTGTTTACCATGCTGGCACTTGGTAAACACTGCTCATTTCATCACTCAGTAATGATAACTCGATAAGCACTGTGAATCTCGGTCTGTTCAGTAAACACTATTCTGTTTGCTCGGTAAACACTGTCCTGTCTGCTCGGTAAACACTATCCTGTCTGCTCGGTAAACACTGTTCTATCTACTCGGTAAACATACAGAGTCTAAATAAGTGTTGTCACTAATGACAAACATACTTAATGCCAAAAATCTCCCCCTTTGGCATTAGTGACAAAAACACTTATTGCCCAAAAAATCATGCTGAATCTATTTTTGATTTTTCAAAAATTTATCTTTGTCATACTGTTGTATATACATTTCATGTCTCCCCCATACAGTATATATACAAATATCTTATTTCACCTCATACTTATATTTCCTGTTTCTCTCATATACTTTCTCCCCCTTTCATATCTCACATATCTTATATACTTTCTCCCCCTTTTTGACAATAATGCCAAAGGTGTATATACAAATATTTTACACAGAGATGCCAAAGTGTGAGAGAAAATCAGAATGTACCTTACTTATTAATGCTAGAGTTCTATCTCAATTTTCTTGCAGAATCTTGCATGAATGGAGTGCAACTTGGACTTCTGCAGAGAGTTCAATCATGTGATCTGCAATTGAAAATTGATTGTCATGGATCAATGTTTTTGAGTGTGCAATATGGTTCTACATTGTATCCATGATGGGAAGGATCATGTTCTGAATATCTATTAATGTTGACCTAATCCTTGCATCTTCTCTCAATAACTTTGACTGCTTATTAGATAGGAATCTGACTGTCATATGATGTGCAGAGCTTGAACTAGGTTCAAGTTGCAACTTCTGTGCACTAATCTTTAGATCCTCATCAATCTTATTTATTTTTTCTTTAATCTCCTTTGAGAACTTGGCAACATTACATACTTTGACAAAAAATGATGTTACCTTGGAATAGGAGGACTCAATGCTAGTCAAAATTGAAGATAACCCTGCCTGATTGATAGCTATTTGCTGAGCAATGTGCTCAAGCACTTTATTTTCAAACTTCTTCTTAGCCTTCTCAAGCAACTTATCTGATCTAGAAGAATCCTCATTGAACTTGTTTACTACCTCTACCAACTGTAACAAAATGTGTTGAGAGGAATGAACTTCAACACCTATTGCTTCTATCAAAATATTCTTGGCATCCTCAATGATCTTATATTCCTTATCTCTTTCTTCTTTTAGTTTCTTCTACTTTGCTTTCTTCTGGAGCAGTTCACCAACTGTTTGCATTTGGTCTGCTGGAAGATTTGCAAAATTTAATTGTGGAATTTCTATCTCCTCATCTAAATCTATGTCCTCTTCTATATTCTTACTCAAAAATTTTGTACTCAGTTGAGTCTTTATACTTATTGCCTTTTTAGTAGAAATTATTGTAGACACAGTAGGACTTGTAGTGAAAAATGATAAACTTCCCACTGATGGAATGCTAACTGGAATACTTGATAAACCAAAAACTAAAGTATTTACAACTGTAGAATCTGAAGTACTTACTGAGGTATTCAAAACTGAAGTACTTGCTGCTGAAAAATTCAAAACTGAAGAAGGTACTGAAGATGGTGCTGGAGACTACAACTCAGTGGAAGAAGGAGGCTGAAGCTCGGCAGATGAAGTGGTAGCCACTTTTGTCATTGATACATTGAGTTGTGTTAGTGATGATTGGACATTTGATGCATCTGCAAGTGTTATCACAATCACACTTGGAATTATCTCCGTGCTAGATGTAGCAATCTTTACTGGAGAGTGAGGAAGTGAGGAAATCACCTCTGCAGCTATCCAAACTAGATCATCTTCCTCAACATTCTTCTTAGCTTCCTCGGTGGCTTCTTCTATCTCAACATTATCAATCTGAACTACTTCTTCTTCTTCTTCATCACTATCATCTTCAATATCTTTTATTATCATGGTTTCAACACTCGGTTTGTGAAGATGATAGATGTTTTTCCAAGTAAAATTTTCACTCTTCACAATTGACTCTATATCTTTGATCAAAATCAAACAACTGTTGAATTTGAGTGTCATCTTGCGCTCATTTTCTATCAATGCCTTATTTATTTCATCATTTTTCAAACTTGAAATCAATTGTCTTAAGGTTTGAGCATATATGTCCTTGACAGTTTGTCTTACATTGGACCATTTCAACTTGACTTTATCCAATAGAACACCTAGAATTTGAGAAGCCATATCATTAGGTGAGTACTTCCATTTTCCCATTTTCTCAATAACAGCATCTTCAATTTCCTACTGCTCTGCCTCTGATCTAATTTCATATTTGAGAGATTTGAAATTTGAAATTCCAGATCCTTCTCTCAAATCCTTAAAATCTTTTGTTCAAATGAGGGAGGAGGCCTTTTGAGTACTATATCATAATCGACTTTACCTGCCTTGCCCCTTGTTTTTCTTATGAAGACTACAGTAAATTGTTTTGGTGCCTTAGTGATTGTCACCTTCCCTTTCTTCTTCACAGGTACTTGTTCTTCTTCATTCTCATTCTTTTCTTCTTCTTCTTCAATGTCCTCTCCTTTTCCCTTGGTTAACATTAGAGGTGTGCTAGATTGCATTTTGGCCATCCTCTTTTTGCCTTTGTTAACCACTTGTGGAAGTTTTATGCTTAGCTCAATTCTTACCTTAGCTTCATCATGTGTTCCAAGGTATGGAGCCTTTGGATCAACAGGTTGATTTACTAGGGCTTCAATTATATCCTTTGTCTCATCAATGTTTACCTCATAAGTAAGAGGTTTCACCCATACAATTCTAGGCCTTACTACCTGAATGTATACTCTATCACAATCAACCATGAAACAAATATCATCTTTATAATCTTCCACCAACTTTTGTGGAATCCAGAATCTGTTATTCATCTTTTCTTTAAAAGATTCAAAATAGTTATCCATTATGCTTGCAAAATTCTCACCCATTTCTGCAATGTACTTATTTATCTAATAAAGAACAGGCACATCCTTTCTCCATTTTACCGTGCCTTTTGATGGGAAAAACTTTTGAGCATAGAAAAATAAACAAACCAACAGTGAGCCAAACTTACATGGATTGTTCTTTGAGGTATGGATGCTCTCCATATTCTTGTTGAACTATTTCAATAATAAATTTGCTAGGTCAAATGTCAGATTATTCTTCACAATTTTATAGGCTAGGTCAACTGCTTCACATGGAACACTATTCTGTCGACTTGAACTATATATCTTGTGTGCTATGACATATGTGCCAAATTTTAGTTCTACATCGGTAATACTATTTATTCTCATACCTCTACCGTCCCATTCAGCTAGGGTTTTCTTTTCTAGCTCTACCCGACCTAGGGTTTTTGTAGATTTAGCCTTGGCAAGCAAGGGAAGACCAGTGATTCGATGAATCATCTTCTCTATTATTTCCACTAGTCGCTCAAGCCAAATTTTACCTTCATGCACTTGGCTTAGGATATATCTAATCCATTTTATCTAGAAACTCTGAGGCAAGTGGGTGATATGTGTCAAACCCTTATCTTCCAAATGTTTATGTTCCAGTTTGAGAACACCATCAATGCACAGTTCATCATGAACAATATATATCTCTAGGGTTCCAAGCTCTTGAATTGTACCTTTAAAATGACTGTGAATGTCATTTACAAGAAGTACCTTTGGAGGAATCAAAGATTGAGCTCCACTCGGGTCTAGGGTTTCTGCAATCACGGGCACGAGTTTGAAATCTGGCACTTTCCATTCTCCTTAAACTAACATTTATGAACCTTTCTTTACTTTGGTGCTGGATGATGCCATGGTAGCTCGGTAGAAAAAGAAAAATTCTTCGAAGAAATTTTTGCTGCAAAATTTTGCTTTGAATCACTTGATCACACTAGAAATTTCTCTGCTCAATATGTTGATATTCACGGTGAAGAATGAACTCGATTTCATGCTTTTTGTTAAAATTTTGTCATTAATGCTCCGTAGGAATTAGGGTATTGAACTCGACAAACTTTCATCCACTATGCATTAATTTCTCAGTGAAGATTCTGCAACTCAGAGAACATACAAATTCATACTGCTCCAACCTTACTCGGTAACCATATGAAATTAGGTTACTTCCAACCTTTCTTGGTGAAAATTGATACCGACCTTCTTGTGATCTTGTTGTATCTTGCATACTAATTTGGATCTTTCTTCCTTTTAATTCTAGAACTATTTTGGAATATGTCTATGAAGATATAGTTCTAGTGCTTTCTTGGAGACTTAGAATTGATAGAGCCACCCTCTTCATGAGTGACTTCATTACTTGGACTGGTTTGCTCGGTAGGTTTAGGAATCCATAGTTGTCTCATCTACTTCCTGATGCTATCTACTTTTGTTTTTTTTTCATCTTCAACTTTGCCTAAATTCATGAAATTTTTAGCTATGTGACCAAGCTTCGTGCATTTATAACATCTTATGGTAGTTTCCCTTTTTCTCAAGTGATGCCTTACACAATTCATGCCAATGTGTCCATATTCTCCATAGTAATGACACTTACACCAAGTGTTGTAATCACAACCAAATATTGCTTTCACAATTTGTTCTGCTGGATTGGGTGTTTTAGTTCTGCATTCTGATGCCTTGTGACCTTGCTTGTTACATTTGTGACATTTGCCTTTAAATCTTGGTTTCTCCTTCCATTCATTTTCTTTATGACCATGTTGATTGCAATTGTAGCATTTTCCATTGAATTGTGCTTTTCCATAGCTCCAACATTTGTTTGAAGTATGACCAATTTAGCCACAGTGATTACAAGTGGGTTTTTGATTCTTTTGAGTACCTTGTTTGGAGGATTCACCTTCCTCTTTGTATCCAAGTCCTGCTTTTCCTTTTTGCTTATGAAGGTTTCATTCATACACCTAATGTATATCTTCTTGAGATTTCAACATTTTCTCATTGATTTTCCTTTCAGTGTCTAGGTCATTCACCAATCTTAAATTGATTTGCTTTTCAGATCTCAACTCCTCTCTTATATTTTCATTTTCTGATCTCAGAGTCAAGATTTCTTCATTTGCATTGGAGACTTGATCAATAAGGTTTTCTAGCTGAAGAGTTTGATTCTGGATTTCATTGTTCATTCCATCTATTTCATCTTTCATCTTTTTTTTTTGTTCTAAGATTTCACAGAATCTTGTTGACTGAATTTCATGTTCTCTTTTCAATTTTCTTACTTCTTCTTGCAGAGATCCATTCTTTTCTAGAAGTTCTTTGATTGCATTATTTACCTCATCTAAGCTTCTTGAAGGGAAAAAGTCTTCAATCTTTTCTTCAACATACTAGTGGTCATACATCTGATTTGCAAGTTCCTTCCTTCTTTTTAGGGATTGGAAAAGATTCTCTTTTGCTTCCTTGAGTTGAGCTATGGCCATTTCTAGATCTAGCTTTTCATTCTCAATTACTTTGTTAAGTCTGAATATCTCCATTGTCCTAAATCTTTTTTCAAGCTGTCAAACTTTATCCTGAGAACCACAAAGCTCTGATATCAATTGTTGGAAATATTCAAACTTGCCAAGTTACTAAGAGGGGAGGGGTGAATCGGTAACTTCAAAACTTTTAACAAATTCAGATCTTAACCATATTCCAAATAACATTTAGATCAGTAAGCTAACTGCATGCATGAGTAATAAAAAGAATAAAACATTCATAACACTTTGAGCACAAAGATTTGGTGACCCAGAAACCTTCCAAATAGAAAGTAAAACTAGGGTGGGGATGATACCCACAAAACTTCAATACTGCATTATAAATTTTTCTGGTTAAGGCTTACAATGATCACTTCTGATGATCTACCCTGTTAGGAGCAATAAGGACTACTAGGTCCACCTTGTTAGAGGATTTACAAACATACAAAGAAGTATGCACTCGGTTAAGAGATTTTACAAAGACTGTTAAGTCTACCCTATTAAAGGATTTTAAGTTGATTCACCTGTTAGGATGAAATAGTAGATCTCTTACTTGCAACTGTACTTGCTGATTGAGATTCTTTGATGTACTGATCACCTTCTGTGATGGATATATCTTTGTTGCTCCTTATACTGTTGTAGCCCTTTGTAATTTTCTTATCTCTACCTTTCTTCTCTTTTTCACACTTCTCGCTTCTTTGTCACCTTGGATATGATACAAAACAATGTTTATATATCAATCCAAAACAATTATAAAATAATTACAAAGTCAGCTCTCAAACAAGCTAACACAAATATTACTGAGTCAGCCCAAATATAGTTACTCGGTTACTACAAACTAACTCGGTGACTTTCTAATACTCGGCATCCACTGCATTACTCAGCATCATCATGATCTCAATAGAAGTGGAGGCTCAGTCCATACTAACCACTCAGTTGTAGTTTCAAACTCGGTATATACTGGAGACTCGGTAGATATAGTGTCACTCGATAGAAATTGAATTCCCTATTTATCATGCTGGCACTCGGTAAACACTGCTCATTTCATCACTTGGTAATGATAACTCGGTAAGCACTGTGAATCTCAGTCTGTTCGGTAAACATTGTTCTATCTGCTCAGTAAACACTATCCTGTCTGCTCGGTAAACACTGTCCTATCTACTCGGTAAACACTGTTCTGTCTACTCGGTAAACATATAGAGTCTGAATAAGTGTTATCACTAATGAAAAACATACTTAATGCCAACAAGAACCCCTTGTAGGTAGGGAGGATATTGTTACTATCTCACGGTCTTACTTGGTTTAATCCTCAACATTCATTGGTACATTCTCTCTTGGACCCATTTAGAGAGATCGGTAGACATTGTTGTTGACATTATGAACCTTGGTGAGGTGGTTTCAATCTTAGCATGTCAATGAATCTGTTTGCTATGTTTGGGTGAAGTGAAGAGGCTAGAGGATTATGCTCTACTCCCTTTTTGGGTAGTATCAAAAACTCAAATCCTTAAATCTAAACCAAGTCCCCATGTGGTCCTTTTTGTGAGTCACCTTGTTAGAGAGGGTTAACCATGGTGGACATTCCCTTTATTGGGTCAACCACGTTGATGAAATCGCAAGTGGTAATAACTATTTTTGCCATGGTAGCAACAACCACTATATAAATGTCCTTGTGGAAGAAATCTCCATAGGTGTAGTTTCTTGTTGGGCTGTCAGATCTCCTCAACATCTCCAATTGATTAAATTCTCAAAATGTGTCAAAACCTCGATGCACATGGATTGGAGTTTTCCCTCTTGAGATTACAAAAGTTGCAGAGTCAAACCATTACTAAGAACCATAGTGCAACCAACTTTTTATTTTCTAGGACTATGTGCGTGATTGCAAAAACATTTTGAGAACATACACAAGTAGAATCTTTAAGGAGTAGCATACTAAGTCAGTATTCTTGTTCATGTGCAAGGTTGCTTTGCCCCTTGCTCATTGTTTGAAGACATTTGCTTGTTTGAACTCCTTGATTTTTGTCTTATGTGCTTGATCAATGATAAAAATTTGTTGATGTACTTACTTGATCTTTTAAAATGAACAAAAATTGAGTTCTTGAGTCGAAACACCAACTTTTTACAACTTGCCATATTTGCTATCCTACCATTCCTAGTTTTCCTTGGTTGATCTGAGTCTGATCAAGTCACTTACCCCACTATTAGAATCCTATTTGCACCTTGGGTTCATGTATCTTGACCTCTTGAATTAGTAATCTTTGATTTCACAAGTAACCTTGCTTGGAATCGATAGGTTAGAGATCTTTCTTGTTGAGAAAGTAAACCTTTGGATTCTTTGATAACACACTTGGAGAGTCTTAGTAATCTCTTGTCCAATTCACTTCCATAACAATTTCAAATTCAATCAAATATATCTTGGTTAAATCACCCTCCTGATCCATATGTTTTAGGATACTTATATGTTTATTGGGCACCTCTATGGCAGTGTTGGTTTATACCTCTTGCAAAAATTCTATCTTATCACCTCTCTTTTGGACAATTGAATGTTGTTACTATCCTTGTTTGGTACCAACATTTCTTAGGGTTATCTTATCACCTAGAACCCTTTCTTTCATGTTGGTTACAACAAGATATCAAGTGAATCAAGGAAAATGACCTCAAGTAGTCTTTGACCAATTACCCTTAGTTCAAACTCGCCAAAAATGTAAGGGAAAAGAGCCCATCTTTAATCAATCTCCTAGGAATACTTCAAAAGTTTGGTTTGACCCCAAGAGAAATCCTAGTGAGTTGAGTACATCCTTAGATACTTCTCATTCATATATGGATATGAGTTACACAATGACTCGAAGAGAGAGGGAAGAAAGGGATAAAAGCCTTGACAACCTATTGGAAAGACATAGAGACAACATTTTGTTTTGCAACTCTTCTAATGAAAATCGACCAGTTTCACCCCTTATCTCAACCAGATATTTGGATGCACATCAAAGGGCTGAAAGGGAAATGAGAAAATCCTATCAGGAAGAGCAATCACAACATGATAGTCAAGATGATGAAGCTTATGACACCCATGTGAATGTGGCATACACAAATGACTTGTTTAGGCATTCAAGACCAAGTTCACCACTCCAAACAACTTCAAGATATACAAGTGAAAGACTCAAAAGAATTGAGCGTGAAAAGAAAGCCTTCCTAGATGAACAAGTTGCAAAGGAAGAGAAACTTAGACTCCCATAATCAAAAATACATGCCTTATTGGATATAGAAAGGAGAACCGCACAAGAAGAGAGAGATAGGTTTTTGGCACAACAACTTAATGATCAATACAACATGTGTGTTGGTGGTGGAAACAACTCTCCTCCACCCACCCCTCCTAAGACTCTACTAAGTGGAAGATATTTAATAACATCTTAATGATCTCCTAGCCCTAGAGGAAGAAGGGCTTCACAACAAGGCCATTATAGGAGACAAACACCTCCTAGGAGCTTAAGACAACATTCTCAACATGCTCACCATGGTTCATAATATGGGGGTGGTAGTTCAAGTTTTGACCTCGACTCTCAAGATTTCATGAAAATGCAACAAGAACCACTCTTCCAGCAATATGTGGAGAAAAACAAAGATAAGTTCCTAGAAAGTTTGATCAACAACGGTGCTAGAGTCCCCTACAACTTTGATGTGGATAGAAAGAGCAAGAAGCGAGGTCCATCTCAAGAAGAAGAGATCAAAAAAATGAAGAGTATGATGGAAAAGATGTTGGCACCAAAGATCTCATTCAACCTTGACTCAATTTTTCCTAATCCTTTTGACAAGAGTGTGAGCATGAAGGATTTTACTAGGAAAGTTGAGATCCCTCAATATGACAAGTATGATGGTAATGGAGATCCACATGATCATGTGCGTCAGTTCTACATTATGAGTTTTGAGTTCCATCAAGATGACTCGTATCTTATGAGATTGTTCCCAAGAAGTCTTAAAGGTCAAGCAATGGAATGGTTCACCAAAATAACTCCCCCCGTCAAGACTTTTAAAGAGCTAGTCCATAGATTTCTTCAACACTTTGCATACAATCTTTCAAGATCTATCACCATGTTGGACTTATGCAATTTAAAGAAAAATCAAGGGGAATCCTTTGTCACTTTCTTGCAAAGGTGGAGATGACAATGCTCTCGCTACTCTAGGACTATTCCTGAAAATGAGAGGATTGATATCCTTGTTAGAAATTTGATTTGTGAAATGCAGTATGAAGTTAGGAAGATGGTCTTTGATTCCTTTGATACCATGGTTGAAACCACATGTAGGATTGAGGATGTTTTGAAAGAACAAGGAATTTTGGCCAACAACAAAAACAACAACAATGGTCAAAATAACAACAACTCTAATAAGGACAAAGGAAAAAACTCACATTGGAATAGGAACAAACAAGTGGATAATGATGGAGTTGTGGACTCTTCTCAACCCAAAGATCAAGGTGTTCTTCATTTTTCTAGTGTAGTTCAAGCAATGAAACTCAATGCATCTCATCAACAAGAAAGAAAACCAAGATATCAAGATAAGCCTAAGAAAGAGAGGTGTCAATTTTAAAAACTTGGTGATTCATATGAGGATGTCTTCAAAACACTCATTGCCAATAATCTTGCACATCCTCAAGATCCCGCAAAGCACCATATTCCTGATGTTAAACCACATTGCTAGGATGAGAAAGCTTTCTACAAATTTCACAATCACATTGGACATGATATTGAACACTATTGGAAACTCAAACATATCATCCAAGATCTCATTGAAAGTGATAAACTTGAGATAGATGGATTTCACACCAATGCTGATCATAAGGCTTTCAAAGAGCCTTTGCCCAAGTATGAGAAGGGGGAAACCTCTAAACCTAAGAATGGCAAGGCTGAGATTAATTACACTTATACAAATGTGGATAATGTTGTCAACATGCTTGAAATTGTAGAGGAAAATGTCAACATGATGAGAAACAAGGATCCCTATGGTTATGACTCTCCTCCTATCTTTGATGAAGGACCCGTTGTGGTGCTAAGGGGTCCCAACTCTAGAATGTCATCCCAAGCTCTCAATGTTGTAACATGAAGTCAAGGTCCCATTGTCATTAGAGGACCCAACTCAAGTTAACCCAATAAACCAAATCAAGTGGCATCCAAGAATGTCATCTTAAAACCAGTTGTTAATCCCAAAATGAGCTATAATCTTGTCCATCAGTTACAAAGAACCCCAGCTTAGATTTCAATCTTTGAGCTCTTAGAGTTGTCCTTGAGACACAAGCAAGTTCTTGAGGATGCTTTGCATGCAGTGAATGTCCCTAAAAAATTAGATGTCGATCAATTCCAAAACATGGTTAACCATATTGATAGCCCTTATTACCTTACCTTTTTAGAGGATGATGATAAATCTTTGAGCCGCCCACATAATCTAGCCCTTCATATTGAAGTCATCCACAAGACCCGTGTTAGGCATGTGTTGATAGATGGGGGTGTTGTGCTTAATATTTGTTCTTTGAGTCTTTTGAAGATATTGGGTTATTCTGAACAAGTTATAGATACTAGAAAAAAGATCACAATCAAATCCTATGGTGAGGCAGAAAGAAGTTCCAAGGGGTTGGCCGTCCTTCCTGTCAGGATTGGCCCAGTTGATAAGAATATCTTATTTCAAATTGTTAATGTTGGACCCCTTGCGTACAACATCTTACTTGGTAGACCATGGATTCATGACATGTAAGCAGTACCATCTACCTATCATCAATGTGTTAAGTTCCCCTACAATGGAGTAGAAATTTGCATAGCAGGGGATAGCACTTTATCTGTTAATGCAATTTCAGCAGGGACTCATATTCCCCTCAATAGAGAAGCAGAGGACTTCAATGCGATCCTAGAAGAGTGAAAAGATAAGTTCAAGTCAATAGACCTTGGTGTGGGGGGTTATCAACTCAACTCTCTTACAAAGTTTCCAGTTTCACCTAGATCTTATGGAAAACCTTCACAAGAAATGAGACCTTCCTCTTCAGCCATGATTTTATTTGACACATTTGTAGAGTCCTCAGTGCCTATTCAAGATGAGAAAGAAGAGGTGGTTGTTAAAGACTAGATTTATAGAGAAGAGAAATACATGTACAATGAGAACTTCTCTCCCTCTCCTAAGGCTTATGGAAGAGGGTATACTCTTGTCAAGCAGATGGGCTATCCTAGACATGGCCCTCTTAGTCACCGATTGGATGCTAGAACCGAACCTCTTGATCATGCTCTTTTTGGACACAAGTCTAAGCAGATGGTTGGCCTAGGGTTTGAGAATCAGAACATTTCTCCTACCCTTGATGAGTCAGATAGTGAAGATGAACCACAATACATGCCTAATTTGACAAATCAGCAAGATATGTGTGAAGATTGAGTGCCTTCCACCAATCTCCTTTGGGGAGATTCAAACAATCTAGTTCCTCATGTGGCAGTTGCCAACTTAGAACAAGAAGAATTAGATGTAGAAGATCCTATCAAAGAACATCAATGTAAGAATATTATTCATTTGATGGAGAGAGATGTTACCCTCAAAGACATTAGAGCTTCCACATCAAGATGTCCCAAACCTTCATGGTGTAAACATCCCAGTTGAAATTCAGAAACAAATTCATATGAGTATGAATGGGACTCTCTCTCAAATATTTCTATAGTTGACATGGATGTTGACATCATCCATACTTATAGTTCTCAACCTGAGGTAGCTAACGAGTCGCCTGTAGGATTGGAGGACTAAAATCCATAAGTTGCTTTAGTGGATGATTCTTTTCTTGATAGGACTAATCCTGATTTGGGTATCTTAAAAGGATACTCGACAGACTCTAACTCTTTGGTCACCAGAGATGACCCCATTTGTATCCACAATCTTGAACCAGTCATTGACTTACCCCTTGCTCACCCCCATCTCATTGATTGATCCCAACATTATCAAGAGCCTGAGCTCTTAATTTTCCAAAATGATTGTGAGATAACATGTTACTTGAATGCCATTGAACTCGTAGTCTCTTCCTCTAGTGAACTGGTGACCAGTATGATAGAGCCAGACATCAAGTACCTTAGTCACAAAATAAAAAGAAAAGAAAAAAAGAATAAGAGTTCTGATGGCAAAAACCACTATGTGGTGGTGTTATAACCAAAAATAGTAAAAAGAAATGATGTATCCAAAGGTGAAAACCTCTCTGAGGCACCTAAAGATGAGGTACTTGATCATCTTCCTAGCTATTTTCAAGATAGATCTTCAGTGCTTGTTGAGCCAACACAACTAGTAAACTTGGGTACAGATGAAACTCCGCAAATAGTACACTTGGCTCAATCTTTGACAACACAAGAAAGGGAAGCATACACTAAATTCTTACAGAGAAAAAAGATTAATTTTGCATGTTCTTATTCAGATATGCCAAGGTTGGACACTAATCTTATTATGCATCACTTGTCCATAGCTCTAGGTGTAAAACCAGTCAAATAGAAATTAAGAAAGATGCATCCTCACATAGCTCTCCTAGTCAAAGAGGAATTAGAAAAAATCCTTGGTGCAGGATTCATAAGAGCTATTGACTATGCTGAATGGATATCAAACATTGTACTAGTTTCCAAACATGACAAATCCATTTGAATTTGCACAGACTTTAGAGATCTCAATAGAGCATGCCCAAAGGATGATTTTCCACTCCCCAACATAGACATGATAGTGGACATGACTGCGGGTTATGAGATTTATTCCTTGATGGATGGTTTTTCTGGATACAATAAAATTAAGATAGCTCTCGAAGACCAAGAGAAGACTGCATTCACTTGTGCATGGGGTACCTATTGTTGGAACGTTATGCCTTTAGATTAAAAAATGCAGGAGCTACCTATCAACGAGCTATGACAACTATCTTTCATGACATGATGCATAAGAATATGGAAGATTATGTGGATGACACCTTGGCTAAATCTAAGAAAAGAGACACACATTTGGATGATTTAGAAGTCATTCTAGATTGCATGGAACAGTTTTGATTAAGATTAAGTCCTAAAAAGTGTGCATTTGGTGTCACCTCTAGAAAACTTCTAGGATTCATCATTTCAGAAAAAGGAATAGAGGTAGACCCCAAAAAATTCCAAGAAATCATTGATATGCCACCTCCTAGAAATATTAGCCAAATGAGGAGTCTTCAGGGACGTCTTCAGTCTACAAGGAGGTTCATTTTGCAATTGGTGGATAGAGCTCAACCCTTCAATAAGAACCTACATAAGGGAGTCAAATGTGTCTGGAATGAAGATTGTCAAAAAAGCATAGACCAAATCAAGGAGTACTTGGAAAATCCTCCCATCTTAATGCCTCCTATCCTAGGGAAACCACTTATTCTATACATTTTAGCAATAGAATCTTCCTTGGGGGCATTACTAGCTCAACTTGATGAACATGGGAAAGAAAGAGAAATATACTACATTAGTCATACTCTTGTTTCATATGAGGTTAACTACACCAGTATTGAGAAAGCTTGCCTTGTAGTTGTGTTTTCTTCCCAAAAGTTGTGACATTACATGCTTGCACACACAATACACCTCATAGAAAAAATTGATCCACTCAAGTATTTACTAGGTAAGGCTGCCCTCACAGGTAGACTTGCTAAATGGATGATGATTCTTTCTAAGTTTGACATAGATTACATTAAGCGTAAAGCAATCAAAGGACAAGCCATAGTAGATCAATTGGCTGATTTCCCAATTCAAGATAGTGCACCTATTCAATTTGACTTCCCGGATGAGCATCTTATGTATATGACTGAAAGAACATGGAAGATGTTCTTTGATAGATCTTTTATGAAAAATGGTTCAGGAGCTGGTGTGTTGTTTGTTTCTCCTCATGGATACATGATTCTTAAGTCTTACAAGCTATTGTTCCCATGTACAAACAACATTGCTGAGTATGAAGCTTTAACAAATGGACTTAAGATGGTCATAGAATGGAGAATCATAGAGTTACATATCTATGGGGATTCACAGCTGATAATCAACCAAATCAATGAAGAATATCAAACAGAAGATGATAAACTAGTACCTTATGAGAAAATGGTTGATTCATTGAGACGGTATTTCACATTCATCACATTTCAAAAAATCCCTAGAGTAGAAAGTAAAGCGGCTGATGCTATGGAAACACTTGCTTCACTCCTTTTGCTAGAGCAACATGAATCCAAATTTGAATTCTTGGTGAAAGAGTTACATTATCCTATCTATTAATCCCAAGAAAGCCATGTTATTTGTACCCTTGTTGACCATGAATCCTCTCGATATGGTGCCATTTACTCATATCTTCATGATGGCATTATCCCTAATACCTTCAACCATTCTGAAAGAAGAAACCTTACTCGAAATGCCTCTCACCATACTCTTATCTCTAGTGATTTGTATAGGAGGGGTCTAGATAGAAAACTTCTTAGATGCTTAGAAAAGGAAGAATCTGATCAAGCGTTAGTTGACATTTGTGAGGGCATCTATGGGGGACATTCCAATGGTCTTAACATGGCCCGAAGGTTGCTTAGGGTGGGGTACTATTGGCCTACCATGCAGATGGATGCAGTATCTTTTGCCAAATCATGTGAAAAGTGTCAGAAACATGGAAACCTGATACATGCTCTAGGTATGGAGCTTATTCCTTCTATATCTCATTGGCCATTTCAGTGCTGGGCCTTTGATCTTGTTGAGCAGATTCATCCCAACTCATCAGGTGGACATAAATTTATCATCACTGCTACTAATTACTTCACTAAATGGGTAGAAGTTGTCCCACTTTCCGTTGCCTTGGGTAAGATAGTCTCTCTATTCATTATGAACCTTATCATTTGTCAATATGGAGTGCCTTCTGAGATTATCACTGACAATGGAGGTCAGTTCAAAAATAAGGACCTTAAACAACTTTGCAAGAAATTCAAGATTAAACAACATTGGTATTCCATTTACTTCCTACAAGGAAATGGTCAAGCAGAGGCATCAAAAAAAACCATTCTTAAAATCCTACATAGAACAGTTCATAAGAATGGTAGAGGTTGGCATTTACAGATAAATCCAACTTTTTGGGCTTATAGAATGAGTATTCGTACTCCTACTGGGGCTACTCCTTTTGCGCTTACTTATGGTGTTGAAGCAGTGTTACCTTTAGAGGTTGAGATTCCTTCACTTAGCATTTCCCTCAAAGGTCTAGTTACAGATGAAGACTACCGTACCATGAGACTTCAAGAGTTAGAACTTCTAGATGAGAAGTGTCAAGCATCATTTGACCATATGAGGGTTTATCAAAAGTGCATGTCCAAAGCCTTCAACAAAAAGATTCACATTAGAGAATTTCAAGTAGGAGATCTTGTCCTACGTGAAAATCCTAAGAATCAACAGCATAGAGATCAAAAGGGAAAATTTGAACCAAATTGGCTTGGACCTTATACCATTACAATAGCTTTTAGAACAGGTGCTTATTTATTATCTACTGCAAAGGGAGAGCAACTCCTTTATCCTATCGATGTCTTGCACCTGAAGAAGTTCTATCCATAATGCCCATTCTGTCTGGGGGCATCCTTTGTACATACTTATTGATCTTGAAAAAATCCAAAAAAATGGTATATTATCAAAAATTCTAAAAATCAAAAAATGTCCTGAAAAAATGATCATCTTAGTGAAAACCTAGCAATAGGTGCTTTGATGTATCTCAAAAAAATTATATATTCCAAAAATTAAAAAAAATTAAAAAAATTTAAAAAAATATAGAAAAAGTGCCTTATTGAAAACCTGGAAACAGGCACGTTGGTAGCAAAAATACAAAAAAATTATAAAAAGTCCTGAAAAAGAAAAAAATCGCAATAAAATCCAAGTGGTGAAAACCTGGAAATGGGCGCTACTTGAGGCCTTTGCACCCCTATTTCTTAACATGTGTCCTCCACACTTAGCCTTTCTCCATCATGTCTTGTCCTTGTTTCCTTGGTTTGGAATTGGTCTTTGTGTCTAGGGGGGCATAACTATGTTAGCTTTGGTCTCTTAGATGTGTTAGTCTTTAGGAAGCCTTTCAAATAGTATTTTTCAACACCCCCCCAACTGTGTTTTTCAACACAACCCCTAGCATCAAGTGTTTCTCAACACTTCTCGGTTTGGTCTTACCCAGTTTTGTCATGTGATCTTACCTGCTTGCAAGCATTCGATCCTTATCCTCGAAACTCAGTATAAGTGAACACACTTCAATTTTTAAATGCAACACTTAATGCTTGAGATATGTCATGATATTTTCTTTGTGTGATGACTGTTATTGATTTTTGTTGAGTTTCCTTGTCTAATAAGTCTCTTTGGGATGCATAGCTAGATGACTTGGGGCATGGGGCATGTTTTTATTTGATTTCTTCTTGTGGGTGTGGTCTTGCAGCTCTAGAGTGTCTCTTGTTGTTCCCTTGAAACACTTAGGAGATTTGAGGCATCATCCTTGATTGTTTTGCACAACTGTTCTTATGGTCATCCTGGCGTCTATGTCTTGATGCAAGCATGGTTTTGCTACATTAAATTGGGTAAGCTAACATCGAAGTCATCTTGACATTTATGTCTTTGATGCTTATGTTATAATCTTTCCACATTCTAATCCAATATAAATCACATTCATATCTTCATAGTTGCGCTTGTGACTAGTGATGGTTGTGTGATTTTTTGATGTTCGTTAATAATGGCCCAATGATGAAAATGAGCTCCTTAACATTCTCTAATGAATGATGAACACAAAATCCTATGTTTCAGTTGCTCTATTGCAAGTACACCTTTGCATTTTCATGTAGCTTTCATTGTTACACTTCATGTTAATTTGCATTTTTAGGCTACATTATGAGTTGGAGAGGGTTTTCCTTCATCTTTCTTTTGGATTTTTAATCAACTATGGTCATGTTTTGATCTTCATTTCCTTATCTTCTTTCATGATCTCAATCGAAATTTCCTATCTTTAACAGTTGATTGATCTTGAGGCAAATTCTCTTTCTTCTCTTCATTTCTTTTCACCTCTTCCAAACTTTGATCTTCCATTCACTTTCACCCCACTTCTTTTCTTCTAATTCAACCTTGGGGCATAATATTTCTTGCTTAATGATCTACCTTGGTTCTGTGATCCTTAAATCTTTCATCTTACATCAAGAACCTTATTTTTAGTTCGATTGATCCAATTTATCAATTTGTTGTTTCTCCTCTATCTCATTTCAATTTTGATCACGAGGGGGCAGTACCTATCAAACTTCAATCTTTGATTCAGCTTTATCAAACCTATCAACCTTGCTTGAGACTTGACAATTACCTATTTACAGGGGTGTTGGCCTTGTCTTTTTCAATCAGCTTATCTTTCTCCTGATGTGTTCCCATCCTTCAATCACACGTCTGGGTTGTTTTGTGATCCCAAATTGATCTCGCATTTCAACTTCATTCTTTGACTACATGTGTTCCCAGATCGATCACGTAATAGTCAAAGAGGGGAAAATGTATGCACCCTAAAATGGTTGCCTACACTTTGGGGCCCCATTCATCAATTTATCAATTTTTTGAATCAATGCTTTGCAATATTTTCAATTCAAATCAATTTCTTTGATCAAATTGTAATTAATTTAAATATTTCAATATTTCTTAAGATTTTATCATTTTATTCTAAACTTTATTTAATTAAGAGAACATGCTCCCTTTTAATTAAATAAAAATCCCTTTTAATTAAAAAATAAAAAAATCTTTTAATTAAATAATAAAATCACATTTTCCTAAGCCTCATTTAATTAAAAGAAAACTTCACTTTTAATTAAATAAAATCATCTATTAAAATAAATTCCTCTTTTAAATAAAATCCCCACTTAAAATATCTTTTTAAGTTGAAAAAGGAAATAAAATAAATAAATCAAATCCTCTTTTTAATTAAATAAAACATCTTTTAATTAAATATTGGAAACCACTTTGCTAAAAATAATAAATAAAAGTTCATTTTTCTCTTCACTTTAAATGCACATACTTTTAAGTGGTGGGCCTTTTTCATTATTTTGCCTATTAAAGAATCTTGAGCACATGGATCAACCAAGATTTAATCTCCATCGTTGCTCATTTCTTTTTGCCTCTTAATCTTGACTGTCCATTTATTTCTAAATCATATATAAGGAATCCTCTCTTTCTCATTTTTGATAGGAAGCATATAGAGATTGTTATTGTTATGCAGGTTTGAAGAGTGATTTTGGAGAAGAATTTGAGCACTTGAGCTTGGATATTGCAACTTCTCTTTTCTTGTCTTCTTCTCTCATGCCCCATGGAAATCCATTTAGATTACTCTTCCACTTGCTTATTAGATTAGATTCATATTTCCTTTCATAGAATAATCTTACATAAGCATTTCATTTCATAGATTAGTTTGCTTTTATGCATTGTTATCATATAGAATAGATTCCATTTTTCATTTGCATGCATACTTGATGATCATGGAGACTAGCATTCTTTCTTTTCCTCTTTGAATCTCTCATTTTATGGTGTACTTGCATGGGCACAAACTAGGTCTAATCTAAGGGCTTCCATCACAAACCCTTGCACTCCATGAATAGAGAGCTATGAGTCGCCATTTGAGACTTCATTCTTGAGCAATCTTGGATTCAATGACTCATAGAAGTGTGACAACATTTTAGCACACAATATGTACACTACAAGATATAATATGATGACTAAACAAGTTTATAGAGGTTTAGGGCTTGGTGTTAATGAGCATGGTATTAAGTATCCAATTCATATATCCCCTAAACAAGATATGCATGGTGTTGGTTGTTCGCAATCTCAATTTAAGGTGGTTGATTTTGATCGTCATCCTCCTCTTCATTTTCTTCTTTAAACACATACCTTAGATTATCCTGATACTCCTCAAGATGTGGTTAAGAAGGTGTATGTTCAGTTAATTAATTCCAAGAAAGAAATCTTTAAAACTATTTTATATTCAAGATATCATTTCTAAAGACATTTGTTTTGCGAATGTATCCCTTGCTTTCATCTCTGGGGGGAAAGGTTCTTCCTTCTCTCTCTTTGTCTAAGGATCTACTTTCCTTAGCTTAGTGGCATTTGTTTATCTTGCAACATTATTTCATTATACTAACTGATGTTTTGGCTATGCATATCCTTTTATGTGAGAGGTTGTTCTCCTAGGTCATCACCTCTTCTTTATTTTGCAAATTATGCTCTTTATAAATTCTTGCCCTTGTTGTAGGGTTAGATTTTGATTCCTTTCTTCAAATATTCCTCTTTCTCTTGATTACAGGGGGCTAGATGATTAAATCTTTGTTTCTTTTTGAAAGATGATATTTTATCTAAAAGCACTCCTCTATGGTGGGGGTCTTGTTTATAAGATCTCCTTCTTTGAGGATACTTTTTCCATGAGTGACATATCCTTTTCACAATTATCTATGCTCTTGGATGTAGGGGTCGATACCCTTCGCTAAGAATATAGTGTACATTGTTATTAAATAGGATATCTCCTTACGTTGTGAAGTAGGTATCCTCCTTCTCTTCCTTATCATGTCTAGTAGATAGCCACGATAAGGAGGGGGGCATAAATAGGGTCTCCCTTATGCCAATTTTTTTTAATTTTCAACATGCTAAATCCTCTGAAGGTAATGCACATAAGTTGCTAAACCTGAAGAGATGCACATTTTTTAATTTTCAATATGCTAAATCCTCTAAAGGTAACTCGTATAAGTTGTTAAATCCTGAAGAGATGCACATTTTTCAATTTTTAATATGCTAAATCCTTTGAGGGTAACACACATAAGTTGTTAAATCCTAAAGAGACGCATTTTATATTCATAGTGATGCAAGAAGGTAGATCTATGGGTATTCCAAAAGCTGTCAGAAGATGCATTACAATTACAAAGCACATTTTTTCGAAGAACTATCAAGTTTTTCTACCTATTGGGCTCTCCCTCCTTGGTGATTCATGGTAAGGTGGGCATCTTACTGGGAGAGGTAATCACTTTCTCTTTTCTCTCTTTTCGCTTTTGTCCTAGTAGGATTAGATCATGAAGCTATGTTATTTATAGTGTTTCTCTTTTCTTTCTTATGTAATCATTTATGCCTTTATGATAGCTTTCCAAATATGATATTATTATAGGAAGCATTTCTTAGCAAGGTTTCCTTTTCTATTTGATTTGGGTTTGTTTTTACTAACCCCTCTTTTTGTGTCTTTTAGTTTTCTCTTTGTTTTTGCACCCTCATGAGTATATGTTGAGTTAGAATCCTTATCTTGGGGGCTCATGTCCTTAACTAAGTGATATTCAATTGCGTTGCAAATCCACTTGGATCTTTCTTCTCCTTTGCCAAGAGTTTTTATTGAATCCACACTCTTGCTAAAGTGGGGGCTAAATGTATCGTCATAAAATGTAAGCACTTCCATTTAGGACTAGTTTAGTCCTTCGAGTAGGTGGTTTTGGGTCATGTCAGATGCTTTCATGGGATCTCTAGCTTGGATCATGGTTTTTCCCCCTATTCTTCCCTTTTCTCCACCTCTTTCCAGCCTAATTTTGGCACCCTAACCTAAAACCCTAAGATTCTTGACCTCAGGGTCAAGGTCAACCTTTTGGGTCAAGGTCAACCTCGACCTTGACCTAGGTTGGAGTCAACCTTGATCCTAACCCTAGGTCCAGATTTTAGATTCCAGAAGTTTCCAGATGTTGAGTTTTGAAAAGTTTTATTTTCTACTTCTAGGTCAGCTATTTCTGATTTTGGAATGGTAAACTATTAAATTATATTTAATCTAGGTCCATTTGTAGGGGTTACGGTTTAAATGGGAATTTAATACTCCTATGTTGGCCTCTCTAGAATTTTGTGCCCTAGACTAGTATAAAAGGAAGCCTTCCTCTCTCACTTCATGCATCTCTTTTTGGTATCTTCCATCCATTATCAATTGACACCATCTCGATCTCAAGTAAGCTCTCCATCTCTTAAGTATTCCATCATCCAGCAAGAATTCTCAATCAAGGAAGCATTCAATCCATCATCCACATTCAAGCATTTAAGTTCTCCATTGAATATCAAGGATTCAAGCTTTCAAGCCTTTGGAGGGATTTAGTTCAAGCATTCGAGATTCATCATTCAAACCCTAGATCTATCCATCATGGTGGTGTGATCTTCCTTCAAGATCATTTTTCTCATCTTCAAGATCTATTCATTCTCCCTTCAAGGTGGATTCCAAGCATACAATCATGGAGGTTTTGATTTACATTTGTTAATCCAAGATTTCATATCAACATACTTGTTTACATTTCAAATACAATTGCATATCTATTGAGTATCATAGCTTCATTGTCGGATCTAGTTCAACTACTTTCTAACATTCTCTATTTCAATTCTATTTTAAAGGTTGATTCAAAACTAGGGTTTGACCATGGAAAACCCCTCATCAAAACAAAAAAACCCTTTTTATTGCAAGTACAGGTGTGGAATAGCAAATATCAGTGTAGATTTGAGTACCCTTTTCGGTGAACTTTTGGGATCTGTGAATAAATTTACCATCAGAATAGTGCAGGTCAAGGTCAACTTTTAGGGGTAAGATCTGTGCCCTGGGGTAAGATTTGACCCCTCTTTTGGGTCAAGGTCAACTATTCTCAAAAACATCAAAGGTTTTTGGGTTTTCTATGTTTTTGTGCTTCCAGGCCAGATCCAGTTGCAGAATTTCTTGAGACTAAGTATAGATACCAAAAAATAGTGATTTTTGAGTCTCCTCCTTTTCAAGATAAGTATTTATGTTTTATTAAGTTTTGCATGTCCACAACATTTTCCACACACACCTCACAACACACTAATATACATATAAAAATATATCAAAGATATATTTTTATATCTTACACTGAGAAAAGTGGAGATTTTGTGATTATTATTGTGAACCTCAACTGGAACTATTTTTGGCATAGAAGATTCTATTTTAGTTCATTTCTCATTGTTTCAAGATATTTTGTAATATTAGATAGTAAGTCCTTTGTAAGAGTAGTGAGATCTATATTGTAGTTACCCCTAACAAGGTTATAGAATCCTAATAGGGTTTGTCCTCTAACAAGGACTTGTACTAATGTAATATTCTTCTCTTAACAAGGAAAGATCTCCTAATAGGGACAATACTTTTGAGTGCATCATTTGTGGATATCATTCTCACTGAGGTTTTCCCTTGGCTAGGGTCTCCTCAAGAACAAATCATGGTGTAATGAGTTATTTAGTTTATGTGTATTTTCTTCTTACTTTAGTTATTACATGGTTAAATTTGAATTGGTTAAAAAAGATTAAAAGTGTTACAATACTGATTCACCCCCCCTGTCATTATTGCTTGATCCCAGCAATTGGTATCAGAGCTCAAGGCCCTTGAAGATAAATTCTCACAGCTTGAGGGAGATCTAGATGGATTCAATGAGTTTGGAAGAAGACTTTGAGGTAGCACTAAAAGACCTCAATAAAGCTAATGCTAAAAATGTTAAACTAAAATATAAATTAAAGAAGGCTAAAGAGTATATCAAGAGGCTCAAAGAGAAGGTTGAAATTTCAAGGAACATGAGGCAAGAAATTGTTGAGAAGATGAGGAAACCTGAGAATGATTCATTTGATCTAATTGAAAAACTCAAATAGGAAAAGGGTGCATTAAAGCATGAAAGTGAGATCACCACCTTGTAGATGACTAAAGAAATCCAACAAGAGAAAGAAGAAAAGAGAAAACTTGAAGAAGCCTTGAAAAGTAAAAATGTAAAGATGGGAGGAATGCAACAATAAATGTAAATATGGGAGGAATGAAACAATAAATCAATGATGTCAAAACCATGAACTAGAGAAGTACAACATCATCATTAAGGAAGATCTTGTGGAGGAAAGGTATTGTTGGAAAGAGAAATAGTTGGAAACTACAATGGAAACAATTGTTGTGTTGTCATTGATGTCAAACCTTAATTGGTAAGACTGTTGCTACTTAGGAAAGTACTATATCTATTTGAGTGTTGCTAAGGGGCTAGCAAGGTTGGTAACAATAGCACCTAAGGAAAGGTTGAGTTATCTTGATACTACAATGTGTACTTGATTATGTGGCACAATGATGAGATAATGTATTGTTTATATTAGTAAGATTGAAGACTAAACTGGTAGGCTTGACCGAGAAAAAATGGAGAAATCATGTTTAAGCCGAGTGATGTTAGTGTCGACCGAGTTAGTATATGCCAAATAAAATTCTAGTGTCGACCAAACATCAATTAATTGCTGAGAGAGACAGTATAAGATGAGGAAACATTTTTAGTAATGACTGAACTTTCTACATGAAGACTAAGTAATTGATTATAGTATTGACCGAGTATCGGCATTTTTATATTTGAAGAGAATTCATATTTGGAGCCGACATTGTTGAATTCTTGGATAATGTAAAACGTGTTGACTTTATTTATTGATTGTTTGAAAGCATTAAATGCACTAAAAAATGTTTTATTGTAAATCTTTAAGAGATTTGAGATGATTCTAGAAAGGAAGCTAAAGAACATAAAGTGGGTAGATTCGATGAATCTGACCTAACCCTAAGATCTACGAAGGAGATTGAGTGGCAAAAGATAAGTTAACCTAATTGAGGAAAGTATTAAGGGAACCAAAGCATTAGGTATGTGTATGCATGGGTGAAAGGAAGATGTTGGAAGATTAGTAAATGTTATTGACTGTATAAGAAAAAAGGCTGAAGGAGAAGTGTGGTGATCGCTTGAAGAAAAGTTCTGAGCAGATCAGAGATGGAAATGGAAAAGTTTCAAAGTCAGTAAACCAACATTTATGTACTGTATTGGATCTGATATTTGCAAAGTGAGTTGTATGTTTCTCAGATCAAAACTGCTGCTACTTTCTAACCATTGTAACAGTCAAAATCCTTTTAACAAAGGTTGACTTAATAGTCATATGTTTAAATCCTTTGAACAAGGTTGCAATCTAATGGATTGTAGTAAGTCCTATAACAAGGCTCACTTTTAACAGGGTGATTAAAATCCTTTAACCAGGTCACACCTAATAGTGTGTATTGTAACCTTTGATAGGGTTGGATTTTAACCAAACTCACTTCAGAAGAGTGAAAATAATAGTAGCATGTTACAAAGTGGTTTTTCCTAGATTGGGTTTCCACTATAAATCCTACTGTCAATCCTTGTGTGAATGTTTTGGTTTGAACATTTCTATGTTTTACAAGTTAGATACAACTGGATAGTGGACTGCAATGTTATATATTTCTATTATTGAATCAGTGATGACCGAGTTGGTTTTGGTTGTTAGATCTTATTTACAAAAAAGTTTTTAAAGTTTATTTTATACATCTGGACCTGAGAACAACTAATTCACCCCCCCTCTCTATTACTCTAAATCATATTAACAATTGGTATTAGAGTTGTGTTGCTTAGTGTTGGTGTTTACAGAAATCAATTTTAAAGGGGCTTGAAGCAAATGATCAGGATGTATAAGAAGGAGGTACCAAAGTTGAATAAGGAAAACTTCCCTGCATGGCAAAGCTTGATGAAGCTGCATCTAGCTGGTATCGGTGACTCTGCAAAGTACTACATTGAGAATTACTATGCCTCACCTGTCGCACCTTTGACTAGCAATGAAATGAGAGCTAAGAAAGAACATAATCAGACAATGCTGGAAATTGCATTTTCCCTAAGCTATCCAGAACTTGAGGACATTAAAGATTGCAGAAATGCTAAGCAGATGTGGGACACTCTTGCAAGGATCTATGATGGTGATTTGAATGTACTGAAAGCTAAGGCTGAGAGACTCAGAGGTAAGTTTGATGAAATGAGAATGCAAGAAGGTGAAAACATTGCACAATATTGTGGTAGAATAAAAGAAGTTGTGAATGCTATTAGAGGAGAAAATGGGATTATTGATGATGAAACTATAATTGGAAAAGTGCTAAGAACTTTGCATCCTATATATGCTATTAAGATCTTAGCTATTTAGGAATCTAGATGTAACTCTACAAATGTGCTTACTTTGGAAAGTCTGGTTGGCAAGCTAACTGCTTTTGAACTCTCTAACTATGATAACTTCACTGTTGGTAGCATTGGTAATGTTGAATCTACTTTTAAATCAAAATTAGTTTTGAACAAGCCAAAAAAAGAAAAAGAAAGATGCATAAGTGAAAGTGAAAGTGATAGTGGCACTTCTGATGAAGAACTTGAAGATCTAGAAGCTCTTATGGATAGAAGACTAAGAAGGGGAAAAGCAAAATATAAAGGTAAACTCCCTATTATATATTTTTCATGTAATAAAGTTGGTCATATAGCTTCTAGATGTCCTGACATGAATGATAAAGATGAAGATAGAAAAAGCAAACACAAAGACAGAAGAGATGACAGAAGCTACCAAAGGCACAAAGACTACAAGGGAAAAGGTAAGAAATCTTGTTACATTGCTAAAGAAGAGACTGACACTGATAATGATGATTTTGAAATTGAGGTAGTGTATGTTGCAATGAAAGATTAATCTGATGAGGATGAGAAAACTGCATTAATTTCCTATGTGAACAAGAATGACAAATGGATCATTAACAGTGGTTGTTCACATCACATGACTGGTGACAAGAGTAAGTTTGAGACCTTACATCATTATAAAGGTAAAAGTGTAAAATTTGGTAATGATGCACCATGTCCTATTAGAGGAAAAGGTTTGATAAAACTGACTGATAATATCTCTTGTGAAAATACTTATTGGGTTGAAGGTCTAAATTATAATCTGCTAAGTGTTGCTCATTTCAACAACACTAGTTACCGAGTGGAATTTCATCACAAGAAAGCTAAAATATTTGATGCTACTAGTGAACTAATTGGAAGTGGAGAGAAGACTAGAGGTAATTTGTTCTATCTTGACCTATCTGAAGAAGTATGTTTGGTTGCACAACTTGATGACATTTGGTTATGGCATAAGAGGCTATGTCATGTTAACTTTGATAATTTTCTAGAAATAAGTAAGAAGAAGAAAGTAAGAGGTCTACCTAGATTGAAGAAACCTGAGAATGTGATGTGCAAAGAATGCCAGTTAGGAAAAATGATAAAGTCAAGTTTCAAGAGAAAATCCTTTACTTTTGAAAACATTTTAGATTTGGTTCATACTAACCTTTGTGGACCTATGGGTATACAAAGTTACTATGGTGCTAGATATTTTATCTTGTTTGTTGATGATCGTACCAGGATGATGCATGTAATGTTTCTAAAAGAAAAATTTGAAGCTTTTCAATTCTTTAAGTGGTATTTGGCAAAGGTTGAGAAGGAGACAAGAAGGAACCTAAAATGTCTTAGATCTGACCGAGGTGGAGAATTTACATAAAATGAATTTAATCTATTTTGCAATGAAAGAGGGATCAAAAGACATATGTCTGCACCTAGAACACCTCCATAGAATGGTATAGAAGAAAGAAGAAATAGATCTATCTTGGATTGTGCAAGGACATTGTTGATTGAAAAGAATGTGGCACAAAAATACTGGAAAGAATCTATAAGTATAGTTGTCTACACTCTTAACCAGGTACAGATCAAGAAAGGTAAAAATCTGACACCCTATGAATTATGGCATGGGCATGCACTGAATGTTAAATACTTTAGAATCTTTGGAAGTAAGTGTTACATATTGAAAGACAATAGGAATGGAAAGTTTGATGCTAAAAGTGATGAAGGCATATTCCTAGGGTATTCCACAAAAAGTAAATCTTATAAGTGTTTGAACTCTAACACTAACAAAATTGTGGAAAGTGTGAATGTCAAAATTGATGAGTATGCAGAAAGAAATGAAGCTGATAGGAAAAGAGAACCAAAAGATTATAGATTTTTTGTGTATATTGAAGAAGAAGAAGAAGCAAGTGATAATCTTGCACTTGATGTTGAGTCTTGGGTAAGTAATGTCGAGCGTCAGGAAGATATTGTCGAGCATCAGAAAAACAATGCTGAAAGAGAACAAGAACATGTTGAGCTACAAGATAATGTTGTCGAGTATCAGGAAGAGGTTTCTAAGCATTCAGAAGCTGAATCAGACAATATTGTTGGGGAACTTGATTAAATAGAGGAGAGAAGAGTTGAACCTATTTTGGAAAAATATGTAAGAAGACATCACAAGCCTAAACATATAATTGGAGACAAACATACTAGAATTCAGACCAGAAGTAAGACAAAGGATCCAACATGTTTACTATGTGAATTTGAACCTAAGTCAACTAGAGAAGCATTAGAAAATGAAGACTGGATACAAGCAATGAATGAAGAAATTGACCAGATAGAGAAGAATGATACTTGGACTTTGGTGCCGAGACTTGAAAACAAAAATGTTATAGGAACAAAGTGGGTGTTCTAGAATAAGTTGAATGAAAAGGGTGAAATAACTAGGAACAAATCTAGGTTGGTATGCAAAGGCTATGCACAAGAAGAAGGAATAGATTATGGGGAGACATTTTCCCCTGTAGCTAGATTGGAAGGAGTAAGAACTCTTCTTGCATATGTAGCTTATAAAGATTTCAAGGTATATCAAATGGATGTCAAGTCTGCATTTTTAAATGGTATACTAGCAGAAGAAGTTTACATAGAACAGCCATAAGGTTTTATTGATCCAAATAGAAGACATATGGTATGCAAATGGAACAAAGCACTATATGGATTGAAAAAAGCTCCTAGAGCATGGTATGAGATATTGCATAACTACTTGATACAGATCAGATTTTCAAGAACAAATGACACAAGTAATCTGTACATGAAAGATGAAGAAGGTAAAGGTATTATGTTGGCAAAACATTTTGTGGATGATATTATTTTTGGTGGACAAGATGCTTTGTGTAAAAGATTTTCAAATGAAATGCAAACTAAATTTGAAATGAGCATGTTTGGTGAGATTAAATTCTTTGTTGATTTACAATTATATCAGATGAAGAAAGGAATTTTCATTACACAGTCTAAGTATGTTAATGAAATACTGAAAACTTTTGGGATGGAAGATGCTAGACCAGTGAGTACTCCTATGGTTACTAGACAAAAGTTATCTAAGAATGATGATGCTGCTGAAGTGAACCAGACTTTGTACAGATCCATGATTGGAAAATTGTAGTATGTCATACATAGTAGACTAGATATTGCACTAGCTGTTGGGATTGTGGCAAGATTCTCTGCCAATCCTAAGGAAACACACATGATGGCTATGAAAAGAATTATGAGATACTTGAAAGGAACTGCTGACTATGGGCTATATTACAAGAAGGATGACAAATTTGAACTAAGAGTATATATTGATGTTGATTGGGTAGGAAATGTAGATGACAGAAAGAGTACTAGTAGTGGAGCTTTCTTTCTTGGACAAAGATTAGTCTCCTGGATGAGCAAGAAACAAAATTGCATTTCCCAATCTACTGTTGAAGCTGAGTATGTTGCAGCTACAATAAACTGTTCAAATTTGGTATGGATAAAACAATTTTTAGTAGGCATGAAAGAAGAAATCACCGAACCTGTTGTTATTTTCTGTGACAACACCAGTGCTATCAATATTTCTAAGAATCCAGTGATACATACTAAGACCAAGCACATAGCAATTAAGTATCACTAATTGAGAGAATTGGTACAAGATAAAGAAGTCTGAATGGAATATGTGAATACAAAGGAACAATTAGTAGACATATTCACTAAAGCTTTACCTAAAGAAGCTCATGAGTATTTGAGATGTCAATTACGGGTCCTTCCCCTAAGTAAGGCTGCCTAGTCAAGCTAGGAGCACTGCATCAAATATGCTACAGCAGAATATTTGATAGATTGATGTAGAAGATTGTCACACTTTAGGACTGGCCTAGAGTTGTGAAGAAGAGAAAAGATAAGGAATCAGTCATAAGCAAGATGACAGAGGGATAAATTCTGAACTGCACAGATATATCTACATTTGATGGATGTATGCTTTAGTTGCTGCTTTGGCATTTTTGTCAAAGAGGGAGATGAATTGAGATGATATAATAACACATGACACTAAAAAGAATAGTAAATAGGGAGATAAACTGAAATGAAAGATCGGGATAGAGGGAGATCTGAATATTTATGTTGGTCACAGAAATGAGGCTTATAGATTCTGAATCAGAATGAAGCTAAGGATATTACAAATTTTTCTGATGGATAGATAAGTTTTTGGATTGGTTGGTAATCCATGTGTTATTCAAGTGATATCATATGGTGTTGCCATCAATGCCAAAGAGGGAGATTGTTGGAAAGAGAAATTATTGGAAACCGCAATGGAAACAATTGTTGTGTTGTCATTGATGTCAAACCTTAATTGGTAAGACTATTGCTACTTAGGAAAGTACTATATCTATTTGAGTGTTGCTAAGGGGCTAGCAAGGTTGGTAACAATAGCACCTAAGGAATCATTGAGTTATCTTGATACTACAATGTGTACTTGATTATGTGGCACAATGATGAGATAATGTATTGTTTATCTTAGTAAGATTGAAGACTAAACTAGTAGGCTTGACAGAGCAAAAATGGAGAAATCATGTTTAAGCCGAGTGATGTTAGTGTTGACTGAGTTAGTATATGCCGAGTAAAATTCTAGTGTCGACCGAACATTAGTTAATTGCTGAGAGAGACAGTATAAGTCAAGGAAACATTTTTAGTAATGACCGAGCTTTCTACATGAAGACCGAGTAGTTGATTACAGTATTGACCAAATATCAGCATTTTTTATATTTGAAGAGAATTCATATTTGGAGCCGACATTGTTGAATTCTTGGATTATGTAAAACGTGTTGACTTTATTTATTGATTGTTTGAAAGCATTAAATGCACTAAAAAACATTTTATTGTAAATCTTTAAGAGATTTGAGATGATTCTAGAAAGGAAGCTAAAGAACATAAAGTGGGTAGATTTGATGAATCTGACCTAACCCTAAGATCTACGAAGGAGATTGAGTGGAAAAAGATAAGTTAACCTAATTGAGGAAAGTATTAAGGGAACCGAAGCATTAGGTATGTGTATGCATGGGTGAAAGGAAGATGTTGGAAGATCAGTAAATGTTATTAACTGTATAAGCAAAAAGGCTGAAGGAGAAGTGTGATGATCGCTTGAAGAAAAGTTTCGAGTAGATCAAAGATGGAAATGGAAAAGTTTCAAAGTCAGTAAACCAGCATTTATGTACTGAATTGGATCTGATATTTGCAAAGTGAGTTGTATGTTTCTCAAATCAAAACTGTTGCTACTTTCTAACCATTGTAACAGTCAAAATCCTTTTAACAGAGGTTGACTTAATAGTCATATGTTTAAATCCTTTGAACAAGGTTGCATTCTAATGGATTGTAGTAAGTCCTATAACAAGGCTCACTTTTAACAAGGTGATTAAAATCCTTTAACCGGGTCACACCTAACAGTGTGTATTATAACCTTTGACAGGGTTGGCTTTTAACTGAGCTCACTTCAAAAGAGTGAAAATAATAATAGCATGTTACAAAGTGGTTTTTTCCAGATTGGGTTTCCACTATAAATCCTAGTGTCAATGCTTGTGTGAATGTTTTGGTTTGAACATTTCTATGTTTTACAAGTTAGATACAACTAGGTAGTGGACTGCAATGTTATATGTTTCTATTATTGAATCAGTGATGGCCGAGTTGGTTTTGGTTGTTAGATCTTATTTACAAAAAAAAAATTGAATTTTATTTTATACATCTAGACCTGAGAACAACTGATTCATCCCCCCTCTTTGTTTTTCTAAATCATATTAACAGGTATCATATTGAAAAACTTCATGTGAGAAGTAACAAAATTGATGAACAACTAGAGAGACAAAAACCTAAAGGTGAAAAGATAGGACTTGGCTTCAATGAAGCTGAATGTTCCAAACCTCAGGAGAAGAAATTTGAAGGCATGACAAATGAGACACCTAATCAACAAGAAGAACCTAATCAAAGGGAGAAAACTAGCTAGGAGATCAAACCTTTCAAAGGAAGATGCTTTGGATGCAAAAAATTTTCTCACATGAAGGATTGTAAATGTAATAATGTTTCCAAACCTTTATTTGGATATTTCTTTAATTGTTGGAAATATGGACATAGAGGAAATGAATTTAGAAAACTAGATGGAAGAATCAAGATTACGTTAGACATCCTACTGTAATAAGATCATTTGTCATAAATGAAACAATTTTAAGCACATTGTAAGGAACTAAAAGTTGCAGACTAATCAAAATAGGTATCATCCTGTGAGACCACATGTTACCTATTTCAAGTGCAACAATAAGGGACATATAGCCAAGTACTACAGATATAATGGACCTGATGGCAACAGAAGACCACCTACAACAATAAAGAAAAATTTTGGTGACACTGGAAAGAGATTTATAGAGTATATAAATGAGTTCAATCACCTCTTTGTAAAATAAGTAGGCAAGTCCAATGAAAAAGAGTGGAAGGAGAAGAATTAGACTAAATCTAAGAATTATGGTGAAGCAGTAGATGTTATTGGATATTCATCTGATGCTAATATTTCTATTTTAGACTAAATGGCCAAGCATGGCCTTAGGGGGAGAATTGGAAAAATTCATCAATAAATTATCTATCCCCTGGTATGTAAAATGAGAGTCTGTGAGGTTGTGTATAGGTGTATAGATCACTAGCAGTTATATGGGTGATTGGCTTTAAAAAAATTTTTGAATATACCCTTTGAAAGTTGTAAGAAATGCTTTGCAAAGCTATTTAAGGGAATATTTAGTTATTTTGATCACCATTAAAGCATTGTCAAGAAATGTTTTGAGTATTCTAAAGAAGATTGATTGTGACCTGTGATTTCATATTGCATAAACCTGATGGAATATGGATGAAGTGACTGAGAGGGGGGGGGGTAAATCAGTCAACCATAAAACACTTCACAATTATTTCCTTCCAGATCCCTTAGGATATCTTAATGAATATTATCTTTTTAGCACTCGGTAAATAGATTGCAGTAACTTTGAAGATGCAGAAAGTATTAGCAAAATTATCTTTAGATATTCATCAGCACTTGTATATGATTAAGATAGCAATTAAGAACACAAGAGACACAAGATTTAACGTGGAAACCCAATATGGGAAAAACCACCAATGTATCTAGATACTGATTTTCACTTTTCTGAAGTGATGCCCGGTTAGAAGCCAACCCGGTAAAAGGTTACAAAACACACTGTTAGGTGTGACCTTGTTAGAGGATTTAATCACCCTCCTAGGAGTGGCCTGGTAAGAGGTCTTGAAAACAATTCAATGGAATTGTCACCTTGTTAGAGGATTTACAATATGGTTGTTAAACCAACTCGGTTAAGAGATTTAGAATTCACTGTTACAATGATAAAAAAGTAACAATGAAAATGACCTGTATAATAATGCAACTACCTTGCTGATTACAGATCTCTGTTCTGCAGAAGTGTGATCCTTCTTGATCGAATAAATCTTTGCTGCACCTTAAGGATATCTGAACATCCTTCACAAATTCGCACACCTTTCTTGTCTTTTCTTCTGTAAATCTTCTGCTGTATATCTTGTTTATTTTTCACATTTGACCTTATATTTATATGACTTTAGATTTGTCAAATCGACATTACTTAGCATAACAGTCGACTGAATTAAGCAAACTTTATCTGCAAAAATCCTTCAAGGGCTGACAGTGCTCGGTGACCATAACTTTTACAATCTTTCGGAGACCGAGGGAACTCGGTAAACACCGACAATCCTTTACCTTCGATAACTGACTGAACTCGGTAAATGCTAACTTTTCTTCGACAACCGACTGAACTCGATAAATGCTAACTTTTCTTCGACAACCGGCTGAACTCGGTAAACACTGAATTTCCTTTGACGACCGACTGAACTCGGTAAATGCTGATTTTCTTTGATAACCAAGTGAACTCGGTAAGCACTGATTTTCTTTGATAACCGAGTGGACTCGGTAAGCACTGATTGTGTGCTATAAATTTGTCACACTTCTATGAATCATTACATTCAAGAACACTCAAGAATGAGGTCTCAAAAATTGATCCATAGCTCCCTAGGCATGGAGTGCAAGGGCTTTTAAGAATGCTCTCAGCTAGAGCTATTTAGCCTATAACCTTGCTAGTAAACCATGCAATGGGAGATTCAAGGAAGACAAGGGAAATAATGCCAATATCTCCAATGAATCAAGAATGAAAATGCAATGCAATGCAATGCTATGCTAGAAATGGAAATGCAAGCTAAGCTATGAAAGGAAATATGCAAGTGTTACAACCCAAGCTAATTAATCTATGTGAGCTAATCTAGAGCATAGAAATGAAGCTACTCTAAGAAAGCATAAATATGAAGCTAAGCTAAGAATGAAAGAATGAGATGTAGATGCTAAGAATGCTCCAAATCTCCAAAAGCTCCAAAGTGGCCTAGAAAACCTGCAGCATAAAGTTAGCATCAAAAGTTGGGGATCTAGAATGAAGAAGAGAGCTCTTCTTTTAAAGGAAATGAGGAGAAATGGACCATGGAGATTAAGAGGAAAAAGATTTAATCAACGGTGGAGCATCAAAGAGGAGCAATCCATGTGCACAAGTATCCTCCAATGAGAAAATAAGAGTTGACTTTTGTGCCCATATGAGACAAAAAGTGCTTTTTCCCTTTTTATAAAATAAGAATAATGCTTTATTTGTGCAACTTAGGATAAGAGGAAAAGTGGGGGCTTTTTATTTATTAAAAGGGGAGGAAATATTCCTTTTAATCAAATAAAGACTTAGGATAAAATGGTTAGCCTATAGAAAATAATCGAATAAATGATAGAACTAGGATTTGATCAAGAATAAGCAATTTAAGATTTTAGCAAAAGGGGCTAATAGTCTAGGTGACCATTTTTAGGTGTATACATTTGCCCCTCTTTGACTAATGTGTGATCGATCTGGGAACACATGTAGTCAAAGAATGAAGTTGAAATGTGAGATCGATTTGGGATCACAAAGCAACTCAGATTAGCCAAGAAAGCAAGCAGATAGCGATCTGACTCCAAAGAATGAAGTGCAGAGAGATAGCAAATCCTGCATGGTCAGCCTAGTAGCGATAGTACTGAACACTTAGGAAAGAGATAGCCAATAAGATATGATGTGTCTGCCCCCTTGGGATCAAAAGTGAAATCCAAGTAGAGGGAAAGCAGAAGCAAGAGCAGCATGATCAAATCACTAGAAATCATAATCGAAGAGAGAGAATAGAATAACCATCAAGCAGTGAAGATATGCCCCACACATGGGACACGGGGCATGAACCAAGTGGTCCCTCAACCCAAAAACACCATGGAGGGGAAGAATTTGAACTTGGGATATGAAAGTGAATGAAAGACTAGAAATTTGAAAGAGATGGAGATGAAGAGGTGAAGAATGCCCCAGCGAAGATCAAAGGATCAGGCCTCAAAAGGTTAGCCAACTGCACGAAAGAAGAAGAAAGGTGATTTGGGTGATCAAGGTGAACTTGGATTTCGGTTTTGATCCCGAAATGAAAGGAAAATGATGTGATATGAAAGACAAGAAGTGAAAGACATGATCGGGAAGAAGCAAACGGTGAGCGCAGTTGATTAACAAGTCCACGAAAGATAAAGGAGAGCTCTCTCCATATGCAAGATGCAAAAATAAACTAACATGAACCTAAGAATGCAAGCTACATGAAAAGTGGTTTACTTGCAAGGTTACAATGCTAATAGACATCTAATTATCATCATCGAGCGTTAGGTAGCACCGTAAGATCATACAATGCACACTAGCATAACTATGTGGATAGGAATATGATCTATATCAGATAGAAATATGGAAATCCCACCTAGGCATCAAAGACATGTAGGTCAAGATGACTAGTGCAGTGAGATTACCTAAGTTTGATATAGAAAGATTATGCTCACATCGAAACACAAGAAAGTCAAGATGACTATAAGCATGCACTTGCAAAACAGTCAAGGATAATACCTTGTAGGTCCAAATGTCAAGTAAGACTAGCATAAATGCTCATGATAGTTAGGACCAACAAAATATACCCACAAGCAGAAAAAGCAATAAAACATGTTCTCATTCCCTCAGTCTTCTAGCTATGCATCATCGAAAACAATCATAGGGGGAGAACACTCAGCAAAGAAATCATCATAGACAGCACACAAAGAAATAAAGCCAAGCAAGTCTCAGTGAGTCAAGTGTTTAAGTGTGTGTGTGTAGGTCATAGAGTCAAACTTTGAGTATCACATCTGCCAATGAGAAATATTGCATCATCCAAGACGGCGGGAAGGATATCTGATAAGTGTTAAGAAACACTTGACGCTAGGGCAGTGTTGAAAAACACAGTTGAGGTGGTGTTGAAAAACACCATTTGCGAGGTGTCTAAGAAACCCAGACGCACAAAGAGACCCAAGATAAGCTTAAAACAACGTATGCCCCCTAGACTAAGACAAGAATCAATTCCAGGCTAGGAGAGGCAAAGAGAGAAGTGGAGCGAAGGAGCGCCACGCAAGACTGATAGACATAGGTGCAAAGGGTCTCAAGCAGCGCCTGTTTCCAGGTTTTCACCACTTGATAGATTTATTGCAAATTTTTTTCAAGACTTTTTATAATTTTTTTGTATTTTTGCTACCAAGGCGCCTGTTTCCAAGTTTTCACCAAGGCACTTTTTCAATTTTTTTGATTTTTTGAATTTTTTTATTTTTTTGGTGAGACATCAAAGCACCTATTGCTAGGTTTTCACTAGGATGCTCATTTTTTTAGTACTTTTTATGCTTTTTATGATTTTTTCAGCATCATATATGAATTTTTTTGGTATTTTTTCAGGATCGTAAAATATGTACAAAGGATGCCCTAGATAGAAATGGGCATCAAGAATCTGCTTCCTCTGATGTAGAGAACTGATAGGCCCCAGGCCCAAATGCTGCAACTATGACAATAGGAGGTCTCAACCAGTTTGACCAATAATAACCAGCCCTAAGCAATGTCTAAGCTAGCAAAGGATCGTTAGAATGTGATCCACATATGCCATCATGGATTTCAGCTAGCACTTTTTCTGACTCCTCTATTTCTAGACACTTAAGGAGAGTTTCATCTAGACCCTTCCTATACAAGTCACCAGAGACAAAGGCAAAGTGTAAGGGATGGCGGAAGGAATGGCATGGTGGATTTTCAAGAGGAATATGAGGTGGAAGATATGAAAAGATGGTAGGGTTGTAAGATTTGTGAGCAGGATAGCGAAATTCATCCACCAGGAACTTGAAGCGAAATTTATGCTTTTTCATTTGTAAGATGGACGTTGAGGTAACCAAGGCATTACCAACTTTGTTCTTAGCTCTAGGAATGGGCTGAAGTATAACAGATATGAGATCATGCTTGAAGTAATGCACCATTTTTTTGTAGAGAATCAGCTTGTCATCTTTTATTTGAGAAACTTTATTTTTGAGCATATTTTTATTTTTACTTTTCTTAGGTTCAGATAGCGCCACAATGTGGTTTTCACCATCTGACCATTGCTCTTTTCTTTTGACTTGATGACCGTGATGTTTGATTGCTGATTCAATCTTTTTTGTTGCTAGTTCTTTGGTGGAAGAAGTAACAGGTGTTGATGCGAGATGAAATGAAGTGACTGGTTCAACAACATTTATGCGAAGGATATCATCTCTGGTAACAAGAGAGGTTGAGCCTATAGGGTAAGCTCCAAAAGTAGCTAGATCTAGACTTGTCATAGAAGAACTAGCGTGGTCCACTAAGGCAATACGAGGAACAAACTCATCAGACCCCACACAAGACCCATCAACCACGTCGGGATGGTTACTACAAGAATGAACCATATCAACATCCATATCATCAGTAGATATATGTTTTTCTCCCCAAAGAAGTGAAGTAGAAGGAAGATCATCTCCCATTTGAGCCATAGTGTGTAGCGGTGACTCATCTGTATCTGTGTCTGAATTACTGAGCATGGGAGTATTTCTAGAATCCTCTCTATAGATCCACTCTTGAATAGCTTGTTCTTCTCTTTCTGCTTCTAAAGGAATGGATGAAGGAACAAAGGTATCAAAGATCACCATAGCAGAAGTGGAAGGCTTCATCTGATCAGAAGGTCTCCCATATGACCTAGGAGAAATAGGTATAGAAGCAAAGGAACCCAGTGTATATTCACCCATACCAAGGCTTATCATCTTAAGTGATTTCTCAGCAACAACTAGAGACATACTAGGATCAACAAAAGGTTCATTATGAGGAACAAATTTTTCAGTAGCAGCAAGAGCATTGATAGCAATAGTATGGTCTCCAGGAATCATAACTTCAGTGCCATTGTATGGAAATTTGACGCACTGATGATAAGTGGAAGGAACAGCCTGCATGTCATGGATCCAAGGATGACCCAAAAGAATGTTATATGCGAGTGGGATGTCCAATACTTGGAAGCTAATATCTTTCATGATAGGGCCCACTCAGACAGGCAGCATGACAAGACCTTTGGAAGATCTTTCCTCTTCATCATAAGCTTTTATAGTAATCTTCTTCTTGGAATCCACAGCCAATTCTGACAAACCCAATTGTTGTATGACATTGAAAGAAACAATATTTAACCCTACACCATTGTCTATCAGGACTCGGCGGACTCGGGTATTGTAGACTAGAACTTCAATGTGTAAAGCTAGATTATGTGGGTGAGCAATAGATATGTCATCTTCTATAGAAAAGGAGAGAGATAGCGGAGATGAAATGTGGTTGACCATAGCCTGAAATTGATCTAGATCAATGTCATTGGGAACACGTGTTGTACATAGAGCCTCATCAAGAATCTCTCTATGTGAAGAGGATAACCGAAGCAACTCAAGGATAGATATCTGTGCTAGTGTCTTTTGCAAATGTTGGACAAGATCATAGCTAGGGGTGGCTGAAGGAGCTATGTGTTTGGAAGGCAAAGCTTGCTTGGGATCTTGCGTAGTTTTAAGGACAATCTTGGCTTGCCCCCTAGTAACAGCATTCAGTGTCTCACTTCGGGAAGATGAACTACCATGTGTTTGCAAGACTAACTTTGGCTTACCATGATTGGTGTTATGATCCTCTTAAGACCTCATCATTAGAACACTCTCAACGGGCTCTACCATGTTAATCACAAGCGTATTAGAAGGATACGTGTAATTGATCTTTGCATCATGATTCTTCTTATGTGTTTGAGAGGTTTCCCCCTTATCATGCTTAGGTAGAGGATCTTTGAATGCTGTGTGATCAGAATTTTTAGTTAAGCCATCAGTGGAGATTGTGCCATTCTCAATAAGATCCTTAATATCATCCTTAAGCCTAAAACAATTGTCTGTTGGATGTCCCTTGTTTCTGTGATAATGGCAGTAATGATCCTCTCTCCACCAATCAGGTTTATTTATCAGATCCCAGTTACTAGGTTTATCAGGAAGCGTAAGATATCCATTGTCAACCAAAGTCTTAAGGATCACATCGTAAGGTTCTGCCAACTTGGTATAGACTCGCTTTCGAAATGACTTCTTAGGCTTATCTGCATATTGAGGTTTAGGAGCACTGTGAGCATTGGCAGCTTCTTGTTGTTTTTCTGCATAGATAGCATTGGAAAGATTGAAAGCAGGCTCTTTAACTTTAGGAGCGTCAACAACCCCATCATTAACAACATACTTGTTCTTATTCCAAGGTTTGTTCTTGTCTTTACCATTGCCTTTAGCATATTTATTAATAACAATATCCCCTTTTCTTATAGCTACATCCTCAATTCGATATGCACTTTCAACCATGTCATGGAAGGAGGAGAACAGTTGCTTCCTTAGATCATAAAATAACTCAGGCACAAGTGTGTTGACAAAAATGTCAATCTTTTCTCTTTCGGGTAGCTGACGAGGATATCAAGAATACAATGACCTCCAACATTGTAAGTAAGTTGCAAATGGCTCACCTTGATGTTGTCTTAGATTACCGAGATCTATCACAGTGATAGGTTGTTGGATGTTGTAAGAGTATTGTTGGGTAAATCACTGAGCTAACTCATCAAAAGTCTTAAGTGGTGGTGTCAATTTTGCAAACCATTCCAAAGCTTGGCCTCTTAAGGTTCGAGGGAATAAGCGTAGGAGATATGTGTCTTCATGAAGAAAGTCCATACTAAGAGCATAAAAATGATGCACATGGTCATGAGGGTCACCATTTCCATCATACTTGTCATATTTAGGAACCTCAATATCCTTAGGAAACGGGACCATGTATAGATATTTATCAAAAGGAAGAGCACAAATTGATTCTACAAAAGAGACCTTTGGAGGCTCTCTTTCTAATGCCATTTGGGTAAGGTGTTGATTTGTCTGACGTAATTCTTCTTGAAGGACTTCCAATTTAGTTGGTACTCTTTGTTGGACAATTTGTCTGACATCATAGCCGGGAGGAAGCTTGTATCCTCTAGAAGTCATATATTGAAAATATTGATCGCCATTACACTCTAAAAGCTTATGCATCATTCATTGGAAATCCACATCTTGTTCACATCTCATAAGATCCTCACTAGAAATCTCATCATTAGCCTCTGCCTCATGTTGAGAGGGAGGAGGTCTAGGTGGTGAAGAAGGCATAGCAAAAGTTGGCCTTGGAGGAGATCTTGGTGGCGTGTTGTTGTCATTGTTTCCATTGTTAAAAAGAGGTCTATGCTCATGATTACTAGTCTCAGGTTGCTCATGAAATGTCCCTCTATAAGCCATGTGCCTAGTAGCATCCATCCTTTGTTGATTTTGTTCTTTGTCTAAGCACGCTTGATTATCCTTACGCTCAAAGTGTTCTTGCAAGAGTTGAAACTTTTCTTGTTCAGTCAAAGTGAGTGAGACACTGTCTATGTTTTTGGGGGTCTTGAATGCGGAAAAGAGGAAACCTCCTTTATACCATGGTGTAGCCTTAGAATTCTCAGATTGGTCAGAACTAGAACTGTTGTTGCTAATGGGTGCTTTTGAACATCTAGTTGGAGAAGGTAACTGTGTATAATTGAACGGAGGATGACTCTCCTACTCAAATTGAGACCGAGTTGTAACCGGCATGAAAAGAGATGTTGGTTGACTAATAGAATGAGAAAAAGTTTCTTAGATTTGAGATAAGCAAAGCTAATAAAGATCACTTGTCAAAGTAGAACAATAGAGAGATGGCTCGTCAAAAGTGCTCAAGCACTTACAGCAATCAATTGACTAAAGCTGAGCAACGAGCAAGAAGCTCAATAAGCAAGTAGCTAGAGAGGTAACCGTGATGTGACAAGTGATCAAGAGTAGCATTCCTTAAACTCAAACCCAATAGTTTTAGCTCATTTGTTTCAGTCTAGAACAAATCTAAGCATGTAGGTAACAAACCAGTTTCAGGTAAGAACAGAAAAAGACACTCTACGACAGGTTAAAGTGCAAGTTTAGCCACTCTGAATTGCAGCAATGACAGGACAGCAAAAAGATTATGGGCGATACTTTCCAGGCAAACAGGGTGATACTTCTCAGTTCGGGTGATACTTCACCTTAAGCCAGGCGATAGACTGCAGTATGGTTGGGCGATAGACTCCAAGCTAGTGGGGTGATAGTCCAGAAGGCACGAACTATCGCATGATATACCTCAGCAAAGCGTGTGATAAAATAGCAGGGCGCGAACTATCGCACGATATTTCTCAGTGAGGCATGCGATACTGTTGCAGATTCGTATGACTTTTGACCAATGAACATAAAAATCTCAGGTTTGAAGTGTTTTGATCGATTTCAAAGATTGGATAGTGCAATTTCTCAGTTTGACAAGCAGTAGCAACAGATAAAAGACAGGTTTGCAAATAGTAGGTGATCAAACATGTCATAGAACACTTGAAACAAGGGCAAAAGCAACCTTGCCAAGACAAGCACTTGTGATATCAAAATAGAGAACCTTATGAATGCTACCGTTTGTTTGAATGTTGATAATTTTTACACTGGTATAGCACAATCGAAGACAATTCAAGCAATTACTACCTAGAAGGACAAGGCTCATTACTTAGCAACGTGGCCCACAACTTGATGCTCCCTTGCCTCACACCAAGTGGTTTCCCACAAGAGATATTGGCGTTGTCATAGAAGTGTCAAAAACACAACCAAAGGAACACATATGGTGAGTGTCTTAGGGTGATCCGGGTAAGTCCACTTGGATCAATCCTTGCACCAAGAAGCTAAGCGGCTAAAATAAGGTGGCCTCTAGCTACTTGCTTATTGACCCTCTTGCTCCTCATAAAGGACTAGGACCTCACGGCCTCAAGAGTACCTTAAGCATTCTTGCTTAATGCTTTCCTCATGGTCACAATCCCACAAGTTACTCACATCAAGCGAAGATAAGCACTATGTCTACCAAGGTTTTTTGTCCTTGATAGCCTTGAGATTATAGTGAGTTGGAATCACTTGCCACCAAGGAAAATGATGACAAGGTTGTCCCCACTTGGGTCGTTCCTCTTGATTGCTCAAGAGTAGGCCCGCTAAAGGATTCTAAATCTAAACAAAAAGTGGATCAATTCTTGAGGTTCAAGGTTTTTGGTTCACCACAAGGGTGAAGAGCATACTCCCCTATCTCAAAAATTTCACCCAAACACACCAAGCAAAGATTCAATTACCCCCTTGCTTTCAAAATCCCAAGATGGGTCAAGATTTCTGTTTCACCACAAGGGTGAAGAGCATACTCTCCTACCACCTCAAAATTTCTACAACAAGGTATTAAGTGCCTATGAAAGGAAACAACTAGTATATGCCACACTTAATAAAGAAAGCAATTAAACAAGCACTTGATTTGGTTTTTATGCTTAGGGCAGCCCTGCAAAAACTATTAGTAGCCCTCTTTGACATGCGATTTTAGCAAATTTCAAGCAAGAAGCACCTACAACCACAACTTGTTAGACCAACAAGAGTTAGGAGAATCAAAATCCAAAATCTAACAATGATTAGTACATGAAAAATTAGATAATCTACAAAAATATCTGATCAAATGATAAAATCTAAAAATGAAACCATCATGGTTGGATAAGGCTTGGAAAGACCTTTCCAACGATATATCACACTTAAACTTTTGATACCATTTGCAAAATTTCAAAAAAAATGGGCACCTATTTTCCAGAGTGGCACGGATTTGAAAACACTTGAAAACACTAGAAATTTCAAAAAATTTCAAAAAGATAGCTAAGAACCTAAAACTTGCAAGATGGATAAAATAACTCAAAAATAGGTCACTGCCAGGTACAGACACAGTATCACGCGATACTTCGCCCGACACCAGGCGATACTTATCAGTCCGCGCGATATTTCACCTTATACCAGGCGATACTTCGCCCGACACCAGGCGATATTCTCTACTATAGCCAGGCGATACTTCTGACAGGCGAAGTATCACACGCGCATACAGAGGTATATCGCGCGATACTTCTTATGACAGGCGAAGTATCGCGCGCACATACAAAGGTATATCGCGCGATACTTCTGGAAAGTATCGCACGACAATCTGAGACAAAAAAATAGAGATGAAAAATTAAGCTGAAAACTTGCCAAAAAATTGACAAAAAATGACGGAAATGCAGAAAAAGAAGGGACAAAGCTAGTCTACTCTGCCCCACGGTGGGCGCCAAAAATGTGTGCTATAAATGTGTCACACTTCTATGAATCATTACATTCAAGAACACTCAAGAATGAGGTCTCAAAAATCGATCCATAGCTCCCTAGGCATGGAGTGCAAGGGCTTTTAAGAATGCTCTCAGCTAGAGCTATTTAGCCTATAACCTTGCTAGTAAACCATGCAATGGGAGATTCAAGGAAGACAAGGGCAATAATGCCAATATCTCCAATGAATCAAGAATGAAAATGCAATGCAATGCAATGCTATGCTAGAAATGGAAATGCAAGCTAAGCTATGAAAGGAAATATGCAAGTGTTACAACCCAAGCTAATTAATCTATGTGAGCTAATCTAGAGCATAGAAATGAAGCTACTCTAAGAAAGCATAAATATGAAGCTAAGCTAAGAATGCAAGAATGAGATGTAGAATGCAAGAATGAGATGTAGATGCTAAGAATGCTCCAAATCTCCAAAAGCTCCAAAGTGACCTAGAAAACCTGCAGCATAAAGTTAGCATCAAAAGTTGGGGATCTAGAATGAAGAAGAGAGCTCTTCTTTTAAAGGAAATGAGGAGAAATGGACCATGGAGATTAAGAGGAAAAAGATTTAATCAATGGTGGAGCATCAAAGAGGAGCAATCCATGTGCACAAGTATCCTCCAATGAGAAAATAAGAGTTGACTTTTGTGCCCATATGAGACAAAAAGTGCTTTTTCCCTTTTTATAAAATAAGAATAATGCTTTATTTGTGCAACTTAGGATAAGAGGAAAAGTGGGGGCTTTTTATTTATTAAAAGGGGAGGAAATATTCCTTTTAATCAAATAAAGACTTAGGATAAAATGGTTAGCCTATAGAAAATAATCGAATAAATGATAGAACTAGGATTTGATCAAGAATAAGCAATTTAAGATTTTAGCAAAAGGGGCTAATAGTCTAGGTGACCATTTTTAGGTGTATACACTAATATTACTACCTGACAGACCGACTGACCTCGGTAGGAACTGATTGCTGCGGACTATGACATTGTGTGACATCAAAGACAATACATAATTTGAGTAGTAATTTCCTTCAGACAATTGTTTCCAACAATCTCCCTCTTTGGCATTGATGGCAACACAATATGTCATAGCATAAGAAATTTGAAAGAACTAGCTCAGTTTAGATTCAAATCTCCCTCTGTCAGCAAACTTCCTGCTTCTTAAAAATTCTTCTTTCTGACTATTGAAAATTTCTTGAAGTAATAGCAAAGACATAGCAAACACTCCCTCTTTGACAACACATGCCAAAGATAATTCACATAATACCGGTGTAAATTAATGTACCTCAAGTACTGATTCATATGCAATGATTCCTTGAATATGCTGCATCAACTGGTCCATTTTCAATCATGTTCTGGTTGATGCATCACTAAAACTGTATTTAGTGAGCCTCGGATAGGGGAATGACCCCTAACTTACCTCTTAGATACACAAATGCATCTTTAGGTAATGGTTTGGTAAAAATATCTGCAATCTGCTCTTTTGTATGAATATATTCTAATCTGATTTCCTTGTCCTGCACCAATTCTCTGACAAAATGATATTTAATAGCAATATGCTTGGTTTTGGAATGCATCACTAGATTCTTCGAAATGTTTATTGCACTGGTATTGTCACAAAATATAACAACTGGTTCTTTGATTTCAACCTTCATACCTTCTAATAACTGTTTAAACCAAACAATATTTAAACAATTTACTGCAGCAGCAACATATTCTGCTTCAGCTGTGGATTGAGATGTGCAATTCTGCTTTTTACTGGTCCAGGATACCAGTCTTTTTCTAAGAAAAAATGCTCCACCACTTGTACTTTTTTTGTCATCAATGTTCCCTGCCCAATCAGCATCAGTAAAAACTTTTAAGTCTAGATTGCCTCCAAATTTATACCACAAACCATATTCTTCAGTTCCTCTTAAGTATCTTAAGATTCTTTTGATTGCCATCATATGATTTTCCTTAGGTTTTGCTGAGAATCTAGCTACTATACCGACTGCTAAGGCAATATCAGGTCTTGTATGTACTACATACTGCAATTTTCCAATCATAGATCGGTATAGGGTCTGATCAACTTCTTTTGAATCATCATTTTTGGTAAGTTTCAGTCCAGTACACATGGGTGTACCAACTGGTTTTGAATCTTCCATACCAAACTTCTTAAGTATTTCCTTAATGTATTTAGATTGAGTAATGTATATACCATTCTTGCTTTGCTGAATTTGAAGACCAACAAAGAATTTTATTAAACCAAACATAGACATTTCAAATTCTTTGTTCATTTGCTCTGAAAATTCTTTGCACTGATCCTCATTCCCTGTAAATATAGTATCATCTACAAATATTTCTGCCAGTACAATTTTGTCATCCGGTCCTTCTTTAATATACAGATTGTTGTTATCATTTTCTCTTTTGAAATTAATCTGAATCAAATAGTTATGGAGTCTTTCATACCATGTTCTAGGAGCTTGTTTCAAACCATACAATGCTTTGTGTAACCTGCAGACCATGTCCTTTTTATCTGGATCAACAAAACCTTCAAGTTGTTCAATGTAGACTTCTTCATCAAGAATTCCATTGAGAAATGCAGATTTTATATCCATTTGATATACCTTAAATCCTTTGTGTGCTGCATAAGCAAGTAGAGTTCTTACACCTTCTAATCTTGCAACAGGAGCAAAAGTTTCTCCATAATCTATACCTTCTTCTTGAGAATAACCTTTACATACCAATCTAGCTTTGTTTCTAGATACTTGACCATCTTCATTCAGCTTATTCCTGAATACCCATTTTGTCCCAATTACATTCTTATCCTTAGGTCTAGGTACAAGAGTCCATGTTTTTTTCTTTTGTATTTGTTCTAATTCTTCATTCATTGCTTCAATCCAACTTTCATGATCCAATGCATCTTTGATATTTCTAGGTTCAAAATCAGTAAGCAGACATGTACCTTTTAGCTTGCTTCTTGTCATAGTACCATCTGATTTGTTTCCAATAATTTGATCTGGTGTATGATGTCTTCTGACATATTTGGCTAGTATAGGTTCCTTGCTTTTTGAATGATTCATGCTGTTGTCTTCTAGGATCTCTTCTTCAGGTTGCTCGGGCTCGGTAGATATTTGCTCGGTAACTTCAGGTTGAGACTCGGTCTGAATTTCTTCCTGTGACTCGGTTTGAACTTCGATTTGTGACTCGGTAACTGTGCTCGGCTCGGTAGATATAGTTTCCTCATTGATAGTTGTGTCTGCCAATGTTTCAGGTTCAATGTAAATGAATCTTCTGTAGTTCTCAGGTTCCCTTTTGCTTTCTTCTTCAGTCTTTTCTGCAAACTCATCAAATTTTACATGTATACTTTCTATGACTTTGTGAGTAGACAAATTCAAACATTTGTATGCCTTGCTTTTGCTAGAATATCCTAGGAATATTCCTTCATCACTTTTCACATCAAATTTATTTCTTCTGGATTCTTTTAGGATATAACACTTGCTACCAAATACTTTCATGTAGCTTACATTGGGTTTATAGCCATACCATAATTCATAAGGATTTTTGAATGTGTCTTTCTTCAATTGTACTCGGTTCAAGGTATGAACTGTAGTGCTGATAGCTTCCTTCCAGTACTTTATAGCGATGTTCTTTTCTATCATTAGAGTCCTTGCACAATCAATAATAGATCTGTTTCTTCTTTCTGCTATTCCATTCTGCTCGGGAGTTCTAGGAGTTGATACCTACCTTTTGATTCCTCTTTCAATGCAAAAATTGTTAAAATCATGGGAGATGAATTCACCACCTCTGTCTGATCTTAAGCATTTCAATCTTTTCCCTGTTTCCTTTTCCACTCTTGCCAAATACCATTTGAACTTTTCAAATGCTTCTAATTTTTCTCTTAAATACATAACAGTCATCATTCTAGAATAATCATCAACGAAAAGAATAAAGAATTTATCTCCAGTATAGCTTTGTATTCCAATAGGTCCACATAAATCAGTATGTACAATTTCCAAAATTTCTTTAGACTGATAGTTCTTACTCTTGAAACTAGTTTTACTCATTTTGCCAATCTGAAAATTCTTACATAGACCAGTATCAGGTTTCTTCAAAGTAGGAATGCCTCTAACCTTCTTGAATTTGCTTATTTTTATCATGTTATCAAAATTCACATGACATAACCTTTTGTGCCATAGCCAACTTTCTTCAATTTGAGCAATAAAACATGAATATTCACTGAGATCAAGATAAAATAAGTTACCTTTTGTTTGATTGCCTGATCCAATGAGTTTTCCTTTTTCATTCAGCAGTCTTGCTTGACCATTCATGAATTCAACCTTGAAACCAGTGTTGATTAGCTGTGCTACACTTAGAAGATTATGTTTTAGTCCTTCAACCCAATAAGCATTATCACATATGAGTTCTTTGGTTAATGAGATTCTTCCTTTTCCTTTTATACAACAAGGTTCATTGTTTCCAAATCTTACATTGCCACTATCACAGTCTTCTAGATATTCAAATTTTGTCTTGTCACCAGTCATGTGGTGTGAACATCCACTGTCTATTATCCATATATCATCTTTGCTTATATGAGAAATAAGTGCCATCTTATCTTCATCATCATCAAATTCATCTTTTATAGCAATAAAGACAATTTCTTCTTCACTATCATCAGAATCTTTAGCCATAAAACATGTTTTCTTACCTTTATCCTTGAATGATTTGAAATTCTTTTTGCCATAGTACTTGTGACCTCTCTTCTCTTCCTTGACTTGCTTGTTTGGGCACCTAGCTACAATATGTCCAATTTCTTCACATGAAAAATAGATTAAAGGAGTTTTACCTTTATATTTACCTTTCCCTTTAGAGTACTTCTTTGCAAGTAATGCTTCTACAATTTCAAGATCACTATCAGAACTTTCTTCTGATACTTCTTCACTTTCTGACTGAACTTCTTTAATTTTCTTGTTCTTCTTTAGTGAAACCTTGGCCTCAAATGCTGATTCAATATTTTTGGAATTTAGAACATAGTTATCATAGTTGTCTAATTCAAAAGTTGTCAATCTTCCAACTAAAGCATCCAAAGTTATATTGTGGTTTGTTTCACATCTTCTTTCTTGAATAGCTGATACTCTTATTGCATAGATAGGGAGTAATGTTCTGAGTACCTTACTTATAATAGTTTCATCAGAGATTGTTCCTCCAGAAGCTCTAATTGCACTTACACTTGCTTTGATTCTTTCAACATATTTTGCCATGTTTTCATCTTCCTTCATATTCATCTTGTTAAACTGTCCTCTTAGGCTTTCTGCTTTGGCTCTTTTCACATTTGCATCACCACCATATATTTTCTTCAGTGTCATCCACATTTCATATGCAGTAGTGCATTCTTTAATATCATCAAATTCTTCATAGCTAAGAGCAGATGCAATGTCTATCATCATGGTGTTATGAGTCTTTTTCTCTGCAATGTCTTCAACAGTTAATGCACCAGTAGGAACTGTGTATTCTTCATCAATGTATTTGCATCCTGAATCACCAATGGAAGCTAGATGAAGTCGCATGAGACCTTGCCATGCTGAAAAGTTATCTCTGTTGAGCTTTGGAATTTCCCTCTTGTAAGACATCATGATCTTTAGCTTAGGTCCTTGAAACCCTTCCTGCAAGCACCAAATGCTCTGATACCAATTGATGGAATATGGATGAAGTGACTGAGAGGGGGGGGGTGAATCAGTCAACCATAAAACACTTCACAATTATTTCCTTCCAGATCCCTTAGGATATCTTAATGAATATTATCTATTTAGCACTCGATAAATAGATTACAGTAACTTTGAAGATGCAGAAAGTATTAGCAAAATTATCTTTAGATATTCATCAGCACTTGTATATGATTAAGATAGCAATTAAGAACACAAGAGACACAAGATTTAACGTGGAAACCCAATATGGGAAAAACCACCAATGTATCTAGATACTGATTTTCACTTTTCTGAAGTGATGCCCGGTTAGAAGCCAACCCGGTAAAAGGTTACAAAACACACTGTTAGGTGTGACCTTGTTAGAGGATTTAATCACCCTGCTAGGAGTGGCCTGGTAAGAGGTCATGAAAATAATTCAATGGAATTGTCACCTTGTTAGAGGATTTACAATATGGTTTTTAAACCAACTCGGTTAAGAGATTTAGAATTCGCTGTTACAATGATAAAAAAAGTAACAATGAAAATGACCTGTATAATAATGCAACTGCCTTGCTGATTACAGATCTCTATTCTGCAGAAGTGTGATCCTTCCTGATTGAATAAATCTCTACTGCACCTTAAGGATATCTGAACATCCTTCACAAATTCGCACACACCTTTCCTGTCTTTTCTTCTGTAAATCTTCTGTTGTATATCTTGTTTATTTTTCACATTTGACCTTATATTTATATGACTTTAGATTTGTCAAATCGACATTACTTAGCATAACAATCGGCTGAATTAAGAAAACTTTATCTGCAAAAATCCTTCAAGGGCCAACAGTGCTTGGTGACCATAACTTTTACAATCTTTCAGAGACCGAGGGAACTCGGTAAACACCGACAATCCTTTACCTTCGATAACCGACTGAACTCGGTAAATGCTAACTTTTCTTCGACAACCGACTGAACTCGGTAAATGCTAACTTTTCTTCGACAACCGACTGAACTCGGTAAACACTAAATTTCCTTTGACGACCAACTGAACTCGGTAAATGCTGATTTTCTTTGATAACCGAGTGAACTCGGTAAGCACTGATTTTCTTTGATAATCGAGTGGACTCGGTAAGCACTAATATTACTTCCTGACAGACCGACTGAGCTCGGTAGGAACTGATTGCTGCAGACTATGACATTGTGTGACATCAAAGACAATACATAATTTGAGTAGCAATTTCCTTCAGACAATTGTTTCCAACAAAACCCTACTTTTTCTATCAATGTATTTAGTTTGTTCTGCAAGCTTACTTTTCTACACTTACAGTTTAAAATCATGGATACACCGTAAGTATTTGATATAAAAGAAAGAAATAGATACAAATTCAAGAAACATTTATTTAAGTCAATGGAAGACAACCCAAACTATGCATTTGCACAAACTCCTCATGGAGTTCTTCATGTTGAACATATTAGGGCATACATATACTGCAAATGTGAGTCAATTGATGACATAGAGATACATAGAGAGTTAATAAGCATGATTGGTGAGGATATAAAATTTAAATCCTCATTCACAAAATTATAAAACCTAAATATATTGTAATATGTAGAGTTTTATGAATTTGATGAGCCAAAATGGATCAGGATAATACTCGGTAGGATTCATGATTAGTTCTTTTGGATTGGTGACCAACCAATCAAGATCACAAGAGACCAAATTCACCTAGTCATTGGTCTAGAGAATTTTGGAAAGATTCTTGTAGTTGTGAAGAATATGGAAAAGAAAGTTGAAACTTTTACAGGTTCAAAATGGGACAAGAGAGCCATGACCATCATTACATCAAGCAGAAGGATGTTAGGTTGATCACAATGATTTTGGGATACAAAATGCACTATAGCAGTAGAATAAACTTTATTTCTATAGGAATAATGCAGATGGATTATAAGATGGTTGTTGAAAATGAGAATTATGATGTATGTGAGGTCCTCAGATTAAATCTATTGGAAAATTTGAGAAGGATAAAACATGGCAAGTCAAATACTTTTAGATTTGGCTCATTAATCCTACAACTATTCTTCCATATCATACATAGATTTCTTGGCATGCATCCTCATGCATGGAACCAAGATCAACCAACTACAGCACAAATTAGAAAATACTACAAAATGAAGGAAAAGAGTCACATTGATAGTGAACTCTTTGGGCTATTCAAAGGATTTTAGAGAGAAATGAAGCAAAGAGAAAGAATCCCTAAGTGGATTATAGAAAAATATCAAGATAAAATTTGTTTTATGGTAGAAACTTATAGTAATTTCTTGGAAGTTGTTGAGCCTAGAGTACAGTGGTGTACTCCCATGGGATATGAGGTAAGTGCACAAATTTTGATACCTCACATATGAAAAAGACCCTAATGAAGAACAGTGGGGAGATTATGAAGAAGAGTCTCTAAAGGTTAGAGAGGAGTTGAGTAAGGGAGAAAGGAAGAGAAAAGTAGAGAAATTTGTTGACAAATTTCTAGAAGGAGAAGGGGTATCTAAATATCTAATGGGAGAAATAAGGAAAAGGGTCACAGAGATGTCCTTTGGACAAGCAAGCTTAGAACCTGCACCCCTACACACTACAGAACATGTAGACATATCAGATTCACCTCTAGCAGTAATCAAAGTACAAGGTCAAGATCCTACCCCTCCTAGAAGAACATTGCAGAGATCAACAATAGCAAAAACTAAGAAGAAGGAAGGAGAAACTCCTATGAGGACTACAAGGTCCTCTAAACCTAAAGTGATCAGCTCTAGACCTAGTTCTAAAATAAATACCTTGGTTACTCCACTAAAGGAAGAATCTCCTATGGAGAAGAAGAAAGAAGAGAAAGAAGAGGAGGAGAAAGAAAAGAAAAAAGACCACTAAACAGGAAAAACTAGTTGACAGACAACTATGGAAACCTAATCTAAAGATAGTAGGAAAAGGGATAATTTAGCAAGGGAATTTGAATCAACTACCTAGGTATTATGAAAGGTATGATGATGTTGATAAAGTCAATATTGGAGATATTTTAATAAGTCATATGCTAGTTTTCAAAAAGACTCTAATTGAAGTAGAAGGTAGCATAACTAAAGATCTGTTTGATAGCTTATAAGTTAGAAAGAAGAGGACACTAGAAGAATATAGTAAGATCTATATAAAGGTAATAGAGGATATGGATCAGATTATCTCTCATAATGAGATTGAGGGAATTATGAAAAAGGAGAAACCGTTATTAGGGGGAAAAAAAAGATTGATTAAAATAATGGAAAGAAAATATGAAGAAGTAGAAGAAGATACACAAAAGGCCATTGACAAGATGATACTTCAAGAAGGCCCTTAAAAACCTAATCCCTCTAAGAGGACCAAACCCAAAAAAGTAATGATTAAAGAGTCATCCAAATAAGTTAGGTAAGAAGAAGAGAAACCTAAGGATGATGAAAATACTGACCAATTCTACAGTATAGTAAAGAAGATAGGCTTATGTGTGGTAGGTATACTTGTGTCTTTGGACACTTCATAGGATGTTGATGACCCCTTTCAAGAAAATGTTGACATTGATCTTGAGATAGATAAAAAATTGCACAATAAGAGTGATAGATATTGGAACAATAATTGAAGATGAAATGAAAGAATTTATGGCTAAAGAAAAGAAGGATATTGAAATAGAAAATATAATTACCCATCTCTATTCCTACTTCTACTCTTATTAAGGAGGAATATATCTCTACAACTCATTTTTTGGAAAGTGATAGTAAGCCTCTGATCACCAATGTCAATGAAATGGATGAGGATGGGCTAATGAAGTTATTTTCTATGGCCTTTGCTAAGGCTAAGGAAAGATCTAAGAATAAAAATGAGAGGAAAGTCAAGATAATGGACAGGGAAATGGATAGGATTAATAAACTCTTACCCATACCTCTTACCTTCCAAGGTAATGATGCAGAAGAAAACTTGGGGAAAGTTCTTGGTGATCTTGATATGTTGGCATGTGATGTTTTGGAGTACTAGAAATTATTTAAGGGTTGTCATTCATGGAAAAACTTATGATAGTATGATCGCATGTTGTGGAGATTGCAATTGGATTCACAGTCATGAAAATGACTTAGTACAAAATCAGGAAAATAGGGTACAGTGCCATAGTTTTGGATAGCGATGAAGAAATACAAGGTATTATGGCTTGTGAAGTTAAATGGAGGTATTTTGGTATACTTACATGCTTCAATTAAGATCACATGAGTTTTGGATATCTGGTGTGTGAGATATAGTGTTCGAAAGGTATACGAAGACAGTAAAATAGTATATCAAGGTACATGAATAGTTGCGAAGATTAATGACAGTATAATGGATATGGTAATGTGATAAGTCAAGTAAATAAAGTATATTGCTGACTCTTTGATAATACAAGAGCACTGACTCTATGAATATCATTTGCACAAGTTTTTCTTATGTTTTCAATGTCAATTATGAAGCCGACTGGAAGGCTATTTCCATATAAGTATAGATTGTTTTTGTGAAAGAAAAGTGTGAGGATATGTTGATGAAATAAGTTTGGGAATATAAGAGCAGAGATCAGATGTGAGATTAGAAATAGGCAGAGCTACAACTGGAACCATCGAAGCAAAGATAAGTGCTTGTATTGTTCCCTCTTTAAGAACTATTTTGGGATAGTTTTTGATTGTAAAGAGAAGTGTGCTCATCACCTTTAACTAGGTGTTTTATATGACCTTAATAGGGTTTTTGTAATCCTCTAACAAGGAAATGTGCTATGTAATATTCAGCTCCTAACAAGGCTAAATCTCCTTGTTAATATGATTTAGAACAACAAAGAGGGGGGGTGAATCAGTTGTTCTCAGGTCCTGATGTATAAAAAAATCTCATAAACTTATCCTTAAATCAGATCCAAAACCAAAACAAACTCAATCATCACTTATTCAATAATAGAAACATCTAACAATGCAATCCACTACCTAGTTGTAACTTAACTTGTAAAACATAGTAATGATCAGATCTAAACAGTCACACAAGTATAAACACCAAGATTAATAGTGGAAACCCAATTTGGGAAAAACCACTTTGTAACATGCTACTATTATTTTCACTCTTCTGAAGTGAGCTCAGTAAAAACCCAACCCTGTCAAAGGTTACAATACACACTGTCAAATGTGACCCGATTAAAGAATTTCAATCACCCTGTTAAAAGTGAGCCTAGTCATAGGACTTACATACACTCCATTAGAATGCAACCTTGTGCAAAGGATTTAACATATGACTGTTAGGTCAACCTCTGTTAAAAGGATTTTGACTATTACAATGGTTAGAAAGTAGCAGCAGTATTATCTAAAAAATAGACAACTCACTTTGCAAATATCAGATCTGATTTCATACACTAATGCTAGTTTACTGACTTTGAAACTTTTCCATTTCCATCTCTGATCTACTCAAAAATTTTCTTTAAGCAATCACCACACTTCTCCTTCAGCCTTTTCTGCTTATTCAGTCAATAAAACTTTTCCTCTTCCAACATTCTCTGTTCACCATGTGCATTCATATCACAATGTTTAGGTTCCCTTATATTTTCCTCAATTAGGTTAACTCATCTTTTGCCACTCAATCTCATTCGTAGATCTTAGGGTTAGGTCAAATTCATTGAATCTGCCCGCTTTATGTTCTTCAGCTCCTTTTCTAGAATCATCTCAAATCTCCCAAAGATTTACAATAAAATGTTTTACAAAGCATTTAATGCTTCCAAACAATCAATAAATAAAGTCAACACATTTTACATAATCCAAGAATTCAACAATGTCAGCTCCAAAATTAAATTCTCTTCAAATATAAAATTGTTGATGCTCGGTCAATACTATGATTGTTCACTCGGTCTTCATGTAGAACACTTGGTCAATACTAAAACTATCTCCTCGGCTTGCACTGTCTTCCTCGGCAATTTACTAGTGCTCGGTCAACACTATAATTTTTCTCGGCATATACTAACTCAGTCGACACTAACATCACTCAACTTAAACATGATTTTTCCATTCTTTGCTTGGTTAAGCCTACCAGTTTAGTCTTCAGTCTTACTAAGATAAACAATACATTATCTCATCATAGTGCAACATAGTCAAGTACACTTTGTAGTATCAAGATAACTCAACCTTTCCTTAGGTGCTATTATTACCAACCTTTCTTAGCCCCTTAGAAACACTCAAATAGATATAGTACTTTCCTAAGTAGCAACAGTCTTACCAATTAAGGTTTGACATCAATGACAATACAACAATTGTTTCAATTTAGTTTCTAACAATCTCCCTCTTTGGCATTGATGGCAACACCATATGATATCACCTGAATAACACATGGATTACCAACCAATCCAAAATCTTATTTGTCCATCATAAAATTATTTATAATATCCTTAGCTTCATTCTAATTTAGAATCCTATAAGCCTCACTCTTGTGACCGTCAGAAGTATACAGATCTCCCTTTATCCTGATTCTTCATTTCAGTTCATCATCCTCTTTTCTTTTAGTTCCATCAACTCATCAATGCTTAGTTTTTAGTATCATGTGTTATCATATCTCATATGATGTGTTATCATATCAGTATATTCTCCCTCTTTGACAAAAATGTCAAAGCAGCAACTAAAACATACATCCATCAGATGTAGATAATATTTGTGCAGCTCTGTGTTTCTCCCTCTGTCATCTTGCTTATGACTAATTCCTTGTCTTTTCTTCTCTTCAAAACTCTAGGCCAACCCTAAAGTGTGACAATCTTCTACATCAATTTTTCAAATGTTCTGTTGTAGCACATTTGATGCAATACTCCTAGCTTGTCTAGGCAGCCTCAGTGAGGGGAAGAACCCCTAATTGACTTCTCAAATACTCATAAGCTTCTCTGGATAAAGCTTTAGTGAATATGTCTACTAGTTGTTCTTTTGTATTCACATATTCCATTTGGATTTCTTTGTCTTGTACTAATTCTCTCAAGTAGTGATACTTGATTGCAATGTGTTTGGTCTTAGTGTGCATCACTGGATTCTTAGAAATGTTGATAGCACTTGTGTTGTCATAGAAAATAACAATAGGTTCAGTGATTTCTTCTTTCATGCCTATCAACAATTGTTTTATCCATACCAAGTTTGAATAGTTCACTACGGTAGCAACATGCTCGGCCTTGGCAGTAGATTGGGAAATGCAATTTTGTTTCTTGCTTGTCCAGGAGACTAATCTCTATCCAAGAAAGAAAAATCCACCACTTGTACTCTTTTTGTCATCTACATTTCCTACCCAATCAGCATCTGTAAAAACTCAGACTTCAAATTTTTCATCCTTCTTATAATATAGACCATAGTCAGCAATTCCTTTCAAGTATCTCATAATTCTTTTCACAGCCATCATATGTGTTTCCTTAGGTTTAGCAGAGAATCTTTCCACAAGCCCAACAGCTAATGCAATATCTAGTCTTCTATGTATAGCATACTGCAATTTTCCAATCATACATTTGTACAGAGTTTGATTCACTTCTGCAGCATCATCATTCTTAGATAACTTTTGTCCAGTAACCATAGGAGTTCCTACTGGTTTATCATCTTCCATTCCAAAAGTTTTCAGTATTTCATTAACATACTTAGACTGTGTAATGAAAATTCCATTCTTCCTCTGATATACTTGTAAACCAATAAAGAATTTGATCTCACCAAACATACTCATTTCAAATTTAGTTTACATTTCATTTGAGAAAATTTTGCATAATGCTTCTTGTCCAGCAAAAATAATGTCATCAACAAAAAATTTTGCCAACAAGATACCTTTACCTTCTTCATCCTTCATGTACAGATTGCTTGTGTCATTTTTTCTTGAGAATCCAATCTATATCAAGTAGTTGTGCAACCTCTCATACCATGCTCTAGGTGCTTGCTTCAATCCATACAATGCTTTGTTCAGTTTTCACACCATGTGTCTTCTGTTTGGATCAATAAAACCTTTTGGTTGTTCTATGTAAACTTCTTCTTCTAGTATATCATTCAAAAATGTAGACTTGACATCCATTTGATATACCTTGAAATCTTTATAAGTAGCATATGCAAGCAGAGTTCTTACTCCTTCCAATCTAGCTACAGGGGAAAATGTCTCCCCATAATCTATTCCTTCTTCTTGTGTGTAGCCTTTGCATACTAGCCTAGCTTTGTTCCTAGTGATTTCACCATTTTCATTCATCTTACTCCGAAATACCCACTTTGTTCCTATAACATTCCTATTTTCAGGTCTCGGCACCAGAGTCCAAGTATCATTCTTCTCAATCTGGTCAATTTCTTCATTCATTGCTTGTATCCAGTCTTCATTTTCCAATGCTTCTCTAGTTGTCTTTGAATCAAATTCACATAGTAGACATGTTGGATCCTTAGTCTTGCTTCTGGTCTAAATTCTAGTATCTTTGTCTCCAATTATCTGTTCAAGCTTATGATGTCTTCTCACATATTTTGCCAAAACAGGTTCAGCTGCTCTCTCGTCTATTTCATCATGTTCCTCAACAAGATTGTCAGATTCAACTTCAAAATGCTCGGCAACCTCTTCCTGATATTCAATAGCATTTTCTTGTAGCTCGGCATGTTCTTGTTCTCTCTCGCCACTATTTTCCTAATGCTCGGCAGCTTCTGTCTGTTGCTCGGCATTGCTTACCCAAGACTCGGCATCAGGTGCAAGTTGGTTACTTGCCTCTTCTTCTTCTTCAATGTACACAAAAGATCTATAATCTTTTGGTTCTCTTTTACTATCAGCTTCATTTCTTTCTGCATACTCATCAATTTTGACATTCACACTTTCCACAATTTTGTTAGTGTTAGAGTTCAAACACTTATAAGCTTTACTTTTTGTGGAGTACCCTAGGAATATGCCTTCATCACTCTTAGCATCAAATTTTCCATTCCTAGTGTCTTTTAATATATAGCACTTACTTCCAAATATTCTAAAGTATTTAACACTTGGTGCATCTCCATGCCATAATTCATAAGGTGTCAGATTTGTACCTTTCTTGATCTATACTCGATTAAGAGTGTAGAAAGCAGTGCTTATAGCTTCTTTCCAATATTTCTATGCCATATTCTTTTCAATCATCAATGTCCTTGCACAATCCAAGATAGATTTGTTTCTCCTTTCTGCTATACCATTCTATGGAGGTGTTCTAGGTGCAGACATCTATCTTTTAATTCCTCTATCATTGCAAAATAGATTAAATTCATTTGATGTAAATTCTCCACCTTGGTCAAATCTAAGACATTTTAGGTTCCTACCTGTCTCCTTTTCAATCTTAGCCAAATACCACTTAAAATATTGAAAAGCTTTAGATTTTTCTTTTAGAAACATCACATGCATCATCCTAGTATGATCATCAACAAATAAGATAAAGTATCTAGCACCATAGTAACTTTGTACACCCATAGGTCCACAAAGGTCAGTATGAACCAAATCTAAAATGTTTTCAGAAGTAAAAGAATTTCTCTTAAAACTTGACTTTTTCATTTTTCCTAACCGACATTCCTTGCACATCACATTCTCAGGTTTCTTCAATCTAGGTAGACCTCTTACCTTTTTCTTCTTACTTATCTCTACCAGATTGTCAAAGTTAACATGACACGACCTTTTATGCCATAACCAAATATCATCAAGTTGTGCAATCAAGCATGTTTCTTCAGATAGGTCAAGATAGAACAAATTACCTCCATTCTGATCTCCACTTCCAATCAGTTCTCTAGCAGCATTAAATATTTTATCTTGCTTCTGATGAAATTCCACTCGGTAACTAGTTTTGTTAAGCTGAGAGACACTCAGCAAATTTTAATTAAGACCTTCAACCCAATATGCATTTTCACAAGATATCTTATCAATTAGTTTAATCAAACCTTTTCCTCTAACAGGACATGGTGCATCATTACCAAATTTTACAATTTTACCTATGTAATGATGTAAGGTCTCAAACTTATTTTTGTCACCAGTCATGTGATCTGAATAGCCACTGTCAATAATCCATTTATCATTCTTGTTCATGTAGGATATCAATGCAGTTTTCTCATCCTCATCAGATTCATCTTTCATTGCCACATAAACTACCTCAATTTCACAATCATCACTATCACTGTCAGTCTCTTTTTCAGCAATGTAACAAGATTTCTTACCTTTTCCCTTGTATTCTTTATTCCATCAGTACCTCCTTATACATCCTGATCATTTTCTTCAAGCCCCTTTAAACTTGATATTAGTCAACACTAATAATAAGCAACTAAGCTTTGATACCAATTGTTAATATGATTTAGAACAACAGAGAGGGGGGGTGAATCAGTTGTTCTCAGGTCCTGATGTATAAAAAAATCTCATAAACTTATCCTTAAATCAAATCCAAAACCAAAACAAACTCCGTCATCACTTATTCAATAATAGAAACATCTAACAATGCAATCCACTACCTAGCTGTAACATAACTTGTAAAACATAGTAATGTTCAGATCTAAACAGTCACACAAGTATAAACACAAAGATTTATAGTGGAAACCCAATTTGGGAAAAACCACTTTGTAACATGCTACTATTATTTTCACTCTTCTGAAGTGAGCTCGGTAAAAACCCAACCCTGTCAAAGGTTACAATACACACTGTCAAATGTGACCCGGTTAAAGGATTTCAATCAACCTGTTAAAAGTGAGCCTAGTCATAGGACTTACATACACTCCATTAGAATGCAACCTTGTGCAAAGGATTTAACATATGACTGTTAGGTCAACCTCTATTAAAAGGATTTTGACTATTACAATGGTTAGAAAGTAGCAGCAATATTATCTAAAAAATATACAACTCACTTTGCAAATATCAAATCTGATTCCCTACACTAATGTTGGTTTACTGACTTTGAAACTTTTCCATTTCCATCTCTGATCTACTTGAAACTTTTCTTCAAGCAATCACCACACTTCTCCTTCAGCCTTTTCTGCTTATTCAATCAATAAAACTTTTCCTCTTCCAGCATTCTTTGTTCACCATGTGCATTCATATCACAATGTTTAGGTTCCCTTATATTTTCCTCAATTAGGTTAACTCATCTTTTGCCGCTCAATCTCATTCATACATCTTAGGGTTAGGTCAGATTCATTGAATCTACCTGCTTTATGTTCTTCGGCTCCATTTCTAGAATCATCTCAAATCTCCCAAAGATTTACAATAAAATGTTTTACAAAGCATTTAATGCTTCCAAACAATCAATAAATAAATTCAACACATTTTACATAATCCAAGAATTCAACAATGTCAGCTCCAAAATTAAATTCTCTTCAAATATAAAATTGTTGATGCTCGGTCAATACTATGATTGTTCACTCGGTCTTCATGTAGAATGCTTAGTCAATACTAAAACTGTCTCCTCGGCTTGCACTGTCTTCCTTGACAATTTACTGGTGCTCGGTCAACACTATAATTTTTCTCGGCATATACTAACTCGGTCGACACTAACATCACTCGGCTTAAACATGATTTTTCCATTCTTTGCTCGGTTAAGCCTACCAGTTTAGTCTTCAGTCTTACTAAGATAAACAATACATTATCTCATCATAGTGCAACATAGTCAAGTACACTTTGTAGTATCAAGATAACTCAACCTTTCCTTAGGTTCTATTGTTACCAACCTTTCTTAGCCCCTTACCAACACTCAAATAGATATAGTACTTTCCTAAGTAGCAACAGTCTTACCAATTAAGGTTTGAAATCAATGACAATACAACAATTGTTTCAATTCAGTTTCCAACACTCCTAATAGGGACATCATATTTTAGTGCATATTTGTGGGTACCATCCCCACCGGGGTTTTCACTTTAACCAGGGTTTCCTCAAGAACAAATCATGGTGTCATGAGTAATGTGTTATGCCTATATGTTATTTTTATTTCTACATTACTTTGGATTGTTTATAATGGTTTGAAGTTGAAAACAAAGTTTTGTAATACTGATTTAGCCCCCCTCTTAGTATTACTTAATCCTAATAATTGGTATCAGAGCAAGTGGCCCTTTGAGAAAAAGCTTAACAGCTTAAGGGAGATCGGGATGGATTCAAAAGATTTACAAGTAAACTTTGAAGATGCACTTGAGGATTTGGATAAGATAAAATCTGAAAATGGTGAACTAAAATTCAAATTAAGAACAGTACAAGGTTTCATGAGGAAAATTAAAGAATAGCTTGTAACTATAAAAGATCAAAGACAATACCTTATGGATAAAATCAAAGAAAGTTCTGACAATGACACCTCAGACAAAGTAAAGATGCTAGTGCAAGAAAAAGAACAAATCAATCTCTTGATGATCAAGGAGACTCAACATGAAAATGATGAAAGAAACAAAGTTGAAGAGTCACTAAAACAAGCCAACCTTCAAATAGAAAATATGAAGACTGAACTTGACCATTATAAAGATAAATACCAAGAATTGGATAATTACAATCAAATCATCAAAGGTGAACTCACTCAAGCCAGGCTAGTCATTGAGGAGTTACACATGAGAAATGATGAGAGTAATGAACAAAGAACAGAACATAAATCTACAGGAGACATGAGTGGACCCAATGAAGCTGGAAGTTCAAAAATTCAAGAAGAACCAAAAGAAGCCAGATATGAGGAAAGATCTCTTCCAAATGAAAGACCTAAATATGAAGATTCTAGAGAGAAATTCAAACCCTTCAGAGGAAGATGCTTCAGATGCAACAAAGTTGGTCACATGAAAAGAGACTGTAGAAGTAATGGTAATTCTATACCCTTTACCAACTACTATTTTAATTATTATGAGTATGGACACAGAAGCAAATTGTAGAAAACCTGATCAATCCAGGTATAAGCAAGACTATATCAGAGAACAAACTGCAGCCAAGATTACATGTCATAAATGCAACAACTTTGGGCATACAGCAAGGTAATGTAAGTTGTAGACCAATCAAGATGAAAGAAGACCACCCATCTGTTACAAATGTAATAATCCAGGTCACATTGTGAAGTTTTGTAGATACAATGGAGATAACAACAAAAGAGGACAAAGAAGATCTAATGAACCAAAAAAACCGCCACCTATAGTCATAAAGAAAAATATTAGAGACAGTGGTAAAAGCTTAAATGATTACATAAGTGAAAACAAGAAATTAGAGAATGAGAAGATATGGCAAGTAAAATTTCTAAATAAGGCAGTGGTTTAGGGAGAGATAGCTTGTGATGTTGTGTCTTCACATAATGAATTTTTTGAGGCACCAGCCCAGAAGACCTCATGGCCTCATGGGGAGCAGTGGATACAAACAACAAAATTTATCTAGCCCCTGTATAAGCAGAGTAAGCTCATGCAAGCTTGTATATGATATGTATAGATGTTTTCAAATATGTGGATGACATCACAGCACTTGAAGATCCATCTTCTATCTTTGCAATTTTTGCATTGATCAGACGGCATGCGAAGTTGAGCTACTAGAGTTTAATGCTCACACTCAACTTGCAAAGGATAAAAGATTTGAGAAATTTCATTTACACACCATTTGTTGATCAGCAATCAAGGAGAGAAAAAGTGTGAAAATAGAGCAGCAATTGAGCTAAGTGATCTTGTGTTCACATGAAATTAATCATCGAATTCAAGTGTTCAAGGTATTTAGACCAAATCTTTCATAGTAATTATGGATGCACTAGTAATATATGATGTTGTAGATAGACCTAGGTATAAGTTCAAATGACATCCATACCAATCTTGTGAGAATGATCCAGAGGGGGCATTTTCTCAAACTCCCGTAGGCATTCTACATGTAGAGGATATTAGGGCATACATTCACTACAAATATGAGTCCATTGGGGATGCCAACATTTATAATGAGCCGGATAGTATGACTGAAGCTGACGAATCTTTTGTAGAAGAGTTCAAACATCTAAAAGATTAATCAATCCTTAACTTAACCCGTCTGATAGAATTCTCAAAGGTCAAATTGTTTAAGATCATTCTTAGTAGAATTCATGACCAATTCTTATGGATTGGTGAGCAACTTGTAAATATCTATGTGCAAATGATTCATGAGATCATAGGCCTTGATAATGAAGGAGCCCTACCTATGGTAGAGAAAACCCTAGGGAAAGAGGCAAAAACACTAACTCACTCTAAATGGAACAATAGGGTGATGATAGTTAATGATATATACTTGCAAGATGTCAGATTAGTAGCAATGTTTCTAGGGTACAAATTGTTTCATAGCAGCAGATCAAACTCTATTTTTGTCGAAGTTATCATGATGGCCTATAGAATGGTTAAAGAAAACAAACAATATAACCTTTGGGAAGTATTGGCACAACAGTTTCTAGATAATGTTAAGTGTATTAAGAAAGACAAATCCAAAGCATTTAGATTTGGATCTTTACTAGTTCACATGTACAATCATGTCATTCATAATTTTCTTGGCATGCATCCTAGGGAATACAAGAATGATGTACCCACTTGAATTCAAATCTCAGAAAGCTATAAAAGACAGAAGAAGGACTGGGTGGATGGAGAGTTGTTTTCCATGACAAAGATACTACAAAGGCAAATGAAAGAAAGGTACATGATACTAGAAAAGATAGTGGAAAATTATGAAGACACCATATGTTTCATGGTTGAAATAGATTGTGTCTACTTTGAGGCAGTTGAGTCTAGAACCAAGTGGTGCTATCCCATGGGATATGAAGTAAGTGCTGAAGTACTAACCATGAAAGTAGAGCATGTACTTGCAGTAGAAAAGGACACTACTCAAGAAAGATGGGGTACCTACAAAGAGAAATATGAGAAAGTGAGAGAAGAACAAGAAAAGGTAACAAGAAAAAGAAAGGTCAGCAAAATTATTGAAGACATGACTACGAAGGTGGGAATCACTAGGGAGCAGTTGAAGAATTTAAGAGCCAAAATGGAGGCATCTTCTAGCATAGCTATTGATGCACCTAACCCATCTGATAAATCAGTAGTTCCTACTGTTACTATTGTTGATATACAAAAAGATAAGACTCAAGAAGTTATGCCTGAAATTGTCCCTAGAAAATCTACAGGGACAGGTAAACAGATAAGTCCAAGAGAGAAAGAAATAGAAGAAAAGAGGAAGAAAAAGGAAGAGAAGATAACTAAAAAAGAGGAAATGAAAATAAGTCAAAAGAGTCAAACCTTGTGGAAACCAGATCTGAAATTTCTATAGAAGAAAGTTATCAAAGATGGAAATTTGTTAACAGTGAACAGATACTATGAAATATATGACTCGAAAGACCAAGTGGTCATTGAAGATACTATAATTGAGAATCTGATGGTGTTTAAGAAGAATTTGTTGTAAATTGAAGTAATTATTCCCAAAGACCTATATAGAAAACTAGAAATTAGGAAACAGTTAGCACACTCTGAAGATGAGAACATTAGAAACAAAAGAATTGAAGATATGTTGCCAGTTGTGTTAATTCAGGAAAGGGAAAGAATTTTAAAAGCACTAAAACCTTTATTGAGAACAAAGGCTAGATTAATCAAGATTATGGCTAGGAAGTATGAGGAGGTAATTGATGACACTCAAAAGGAATTGGACCAAGTATTAATGAATGACATGCCTAAGAAAGTTTCACCTCCTAAGGCTTCTAAACCTATACCTTTGGGTTTAGGAGAGAGTTCAAAGACAAAAGATGAAAGTGCTCAAGTTAACATGCAACCAAACTTCTTTGTCACTGGTGTGCCTAATAGCCTTCACACTTCATAGGACATAAATGATCCATCTATGGACAAGATGGACACTGTAATGGAGGTAGAAGATCAAGAACAAATAGAAGAAGGTAAACTAGAAAAGAAATTAGAAGAAAAAGTGTCAGAAGAAGAATTGCAATAAGAAGAAGAGAAACCTAAAATAGAGGAGGGTACTAAAGATAGATTGGATTCATCTCTATTGTTGGAAAGTGTGGCAAAACTAGTAATTTTTGGTGTGGACAACATGGATGAGGATGAACTAATGAGACTCTCATTCATGGCTTTTTCCAAAGCTAAGGAAAGATAAGCTCAGAAAGGTGACAAGATAGCCAAGATAATGGCTCAGGTTGTAGAAACAATAAACTTTCTACTCCCCTCTCCTATTATTCTAAAAGACAAGGATGAAAGTGAAAATCTTGGCAAAGTGTTGGATAGTTTTGATAGTCATTTTGACTCATTGCTAAAAAAAATAGAAGAAAAGGTCGAAAGGAACTTTCTAGAAAAGAAGCTGAGCGAAGTTCACAAGTCCATCTCATGGGACTTAAACATTCTAAAGGCTACCACACTCAAGTCTAAGAGTTGTGTAGAAAAAGGTATGAAGCTATATTTTTATTGCATAAACCCCTGCAGGCACTTGAAGAATGTTGAGGAGCTCATAGCCAAAGACAAGGCCAATCTTAACAATATAATGGACAATTGTGAATCATCTTCACAAACTATTGGAGAGATAGACAAGGAAACATCAAGACTACTAGAAAAAATAGGTGCACTAGAAATGGAGAAAGGGAGAGTTGTAGATAGGTTTGGTTCACTAAGAAACCTATTAACTCCCAAGCTCTCAAATTTGGAGACTCATCTCTCTGAGATGATAAAGGTTGAAAGTTCAATGACAGTATCTACTCTCATTGAGCTTAAAGCAGTAGAGACAGCATCATATGCACTGAATGGATTAATCCATGTCAGTGAGCTACTGATAAATTCATGGATTGAGGAAATTAAGACCTTGGAAACATCTTTCCAAGATATCTTAAAACTGGTAAGTAAGCACTAGACCACCTGTGCTTCAATTTTTGAAATTTTGAGAATAAATTTTCCATTGATATCAAAGGGACAGGAAGAAAAAGGAAAATAAGGAAGAGAATAAAATAATATTTTTTTTAAAAAAGAAGAGAAGGAGAAGAAGAAAGTTGTTTTGTGACACTTACTCATTTTTCTAAGTGATGCCATCAATGCCAAAGGGAGATATTTTTGGCATGCAATGTTTTAGAGTACTAGAAATCATCTAAGGGTTGTTATTCATGGAAACACTTATGATAGTATGATCACATGTTCTGGAGATTGCAATTGGATTTACAGTCATGAAAATGATAGTCCAGAATCAGGAAAATAGGGTAAAGTGCCACAGTATTGGATAGCGATGAAGAAATACAAGGTATTATGGCTTGCAAAGTTGATTGGAGGTATTTTGGTATACTTACATACTTTAGTTAAGATCACATAATTTTTGGATATCTGGTGTGTGAGATACAGTGTTCGGAAGGTATGCGAAGATAGTAAAATAGTATATCAGGATACATGAACAGTTGGGAAGATTAAGGACAGTATAATGGATATGGTAACATGCTAAGTCAAGTAAATAAAGTATATTACTGACTATTTGGTAATACAAGAGCACCAACTCTATGAATATTACTTTCACAAGTTTTTATTATGTTTTGTATGTCAATTATGAAGCCGACTGGAAGGCTATTTCTGTATAAGTATAGATTGTTTTTGTGAAAGAAAAGTGTGAGGATATGATGATGAAATAAGTTTTTGAATATAAGAGCAAAGATCAAATGTGAGATCAGAAATAGGCAGAGCTACAATTGGAACCATCTAAGCAAAGATAAGTGCTTTTATTGTTCCCTCTTTAAGAACTATTTTGGGACAGTTTTTGGTTGTAAAGAGTAGTGTGCTCATCACCTTTAACCAGGTGTTTTATATGACCTTAATAGGGTTTTTGTAATCCTGTAACAAGGAAATGTACTATGTAGTATTCAGCTCCTAACATGGATAGATCTCCTAATAGGGACATCATATTTTAGTGCATATTTGTGGGTACCATCCCCACCAGGGTTTTCCCTTTAATCAGGGTTTCCTCAAGAACAAATCATGGTGTTATGAATAATGTGTTATGCCTATATGTTCTTTTTATTTCTACATTACTTTGGATTGTTTATAATTGTTTGAAGTTGAAAACAAATTTCTTTAATACTGATTCAACCCCCCTCTCACTATTACCTAATCCTAACAATTGGTATCAGAGCAAGTGGCCCTTTGAGAAAAAGCTTAACAACTTAAGGGAGATCAGGATGGATTCAGAAGATTTACATGTAAACTTTGAAGCTGCACTTGAGGATTTGGATAAGATGAAATCTGAAAATGGATAACTAAAATTCAAATTAAGAAGATCAGAAGGTTTCATTAGGAAACTTAAATAACAACTCGTAACTATAAAAGATCAGAGACAAGACCTTATGGAGAAAATCAAAGAAAGTTCTGATAATGAAACCTCAGACAAAGTAAAGATGTTGGAGCAAGAAAAATAAAAAATCAATCTCTTGATGATCAAGGAGATTTAGCATGAAAAGGATGAAAGAAACAAAGTTGAAGAGTCATTGAAACAAGCCAACCTTCAGATAGAAAATATGAAGACTAAACTTGACCATTATAAAGATAAATACCAAGAATTGGATAATTACAATCAGATCATCAAAGGAGGACTCACTCAAGCCAAGCTACTCATTAAGGAGTTACACATGAGAAATGACAAGAGTAATGAACAAAGAATAGAACATAAATCTAAAGGAGACATGAGTGGACCCAATGAAGCTGGAAGTTCAAAAATTCAAGAAGAACCAAAAGAAGCTAGAAATGAGGAAAGATCTATTCCAAATGAAAGACCTACATATGAAGATTCTAGAGAGAAATTCAGACCCTTCAGAGGTAGATGCTTCAGATGCAACAAAGTTGGTGACATGAAAAGAGACAGCAAAAGTAATGGTAATTCTAAACCCTTTACCAACTACTGTTTTAATTGTTATGAGTATGGACACAAAAAAGTAGATTGCAAAAAACTTGATCAATCTCGGTATAAGCAAGACTATATCAGAAAAGAAACTATAGCCAAGATTACATGTTAGAAATGAAACAACTTTGGGCATACAGCAAGGTATTGTAAGCTGCAGACTAGTCAAGACAAAAGAAGACCACCCATCTGTTACAAATGTAATAATCCAGGTCACCTTGTGAAGTTTTGTAGATACAATGGAGATAAAAACATAAGAGGACCAAGAAGATCTAATGAACCAGAAACACCACCACCTATAGTCATAAGGAAAAATATTAGTGACAGTGGTAAAAGCTTAAATGATTACATAAGTGAAAACAAGAAATCAAAGAATGAGAAGATATGACAAGTAAAAGTTCTAAATAAGGTAGTGGTTCAGGGAGAGACAACTTGTGATGTTGTGTCTTCACATGATGAATTTTTTGAGGCATCAACCTAGAAGGCCTCATAGCCTCATGGGGAGCAATGGATATAAACAATAGAATTTATCCAGCCCCTGTATAAGTAGAGTAAGCTCATGCGAGCTGGTATATGATATTTACATATGTTTTCAAATATGTGGATGAGATCACAGCACTTGAAGATCCATCTTCTATGTTCATGAGTTTTGCATTGATCAAACGACATGAAAAGTTTAGCTACTAGAGTTTAATGCTCATGCTCAACTTGCGAAGGATAAAAGATTTGAGAAATTTTGTTTACACACCATTTGTTGATCAACAATCAAGGAGAGCAGAAGTGTGAAAGTAGAGCAACAATTGAGCTAAGTGATCTTGCGTTCATGTGAAATCAATCATCGGATTAAAGTGTTCAAGGTATTTAGACCAAATCTTTCATAGTAATTATGGATACACCAGTAATATATGATGTTGTAGAAAAACCTAGGTATAAGTTCAAATGACATCCATACAAGTCCTCTGAGAATAATCTAAAGGGAGCATTTTCTCAAACTCCCATAGGTGTCCTACACGTAGAGGATATTAGGGCACACATTCACTACAAATATGAGTCCATTGGGGATGCCAAAATTTATAGGGAGCTAGATAGTATGACTGAAGGTGATGGATCTTTGGTAGAGGATTTCAAACATTTGAAAGATTAATCAATCCTTAACTTAACCCGTCTCGCATAATTCTCAGGGGTCGAATGTTTTAAGATCATTCTTAGCAGAATTCATGACCAATTCCTTTGGATTGGTGAGCAACCTATAAATATCTATGTGCAGATGATTCATGAGATCACAGGCCTTGATAATGAAGGAGCCCTACCTATGGCAGAGAAAACCCTAAGGAAAAAGGAAGAAACCCTAACTCACTTTGAATGGAACAATAGGGCGATGATAGTTAATTATATATACTTGCAAGATGTCAGATTAGTAGCAATGTTTCTAGGGTACAAATTATTTCACAGTAGCAGATCAAACTTTGTTTCTGTCGAAGTTATCATGATGGCCTATAGAATGGTTAAAGAAAATAAACAATATAACCTTTGTGAAGTATTGGCACAATAGTTTCTGGATAATGTTAAGTGTATTAAAAAAGACAAATCCAAAGCATTGAGAATTGGATCTCTACTAGTTCACATGTACATTCATGTCCTTCATAATTTTCCTAGCATGCATCCTAGGGTATGGAAGAATGATGTACCCACTTGAATTCAAATCTCAAAAAGCTATAGAAGATAGAAGAAGGACTGGTTGGATGGAGAGTTGTTTTCCATGACAAAGATACTATGAAGGCAAATGAAAGAAACATACAGGATACTAGAAAAGATAGTGGAAAAATATGAAGACACCATATGTTTCATGGTTGAAATAGATTGTGTCTTCTTTGAGGCTGTTGAGCCTAGAACCAAGTGGTGCTATCTCATGGAATATGAAGTAAGTGTTGCAGTACTAACCATGCAAGTAGAGCATGTACTTGTAGAAAAGGACACTACTCAAGAAAGATGGGGTACCTATAGAGAGAAATATGAGAAAGTGAGAGAAGAACAAGAAAAGGTAACAAGAAAAAGAAAGGTCAGAAAAATTGTTGAAGACATTACTGCAAAGGTGGGAATCACTAGGGAGCAGTTGAAGAATTTAAGAGCCAAAATGGAGGCATCTTCTAGCATAGCTATTGATGCACCTAACCCATCTGAGAAATTAGTAGTTCCTACTATTACTATTGTTGATATACAAAAAGATGGGCCTCAAGAAGTTATGCTTGAAATTGTCCCTAGAAAATCTACAAGGACAGGTAAACATATAAGTCCAAGTGAGAAAGAAACAGAAGAAAAGAGGAAGAAAAAGGAAGAGAAGATAACTGAAAAAGAGGAAGTGAAAACAAATCAAAAGAGTCAAACCTTGTGGAAACCAGATCTGAAATCTCTATAGAAGAAAATTATCAAAGATGGAAATTTGTTAACAGTGAATAGATACTATGAAATATATGACTCGAAAGACCAAGTGGTCATTGAAGATACTATAATTGAGCATCTGATGGTGTTTAAGAAGAATTTGTTGGAAATTGAAGGAATTATTCCCAAATACCTATATGGAAAACTAGAAATCAGGAAACAGTTAGTACACTCTAAAGATGAGAACATTAGAAACAAAAGAATTTATGATATGTTGCCAGTTGTGTCAATTTAGGAAAGGGAAAGAATTGTAAATGCACTAAAACCTTTATTGAGAACAAAGGCCAGAATAATCAAGATTATGGCTAGGAAGTATGAGGAGGTAATTGAGGACACTTAAAAGGCATCAAACCAAGTATTAATGAATGACATGCCTAAGAAAGTTTTACCTCCTAAGGTTTCTAAACCTATACCTTTGGGTTTAGGAGAGAGTTCAAAGATAGAAGATGAAAGTGCTCAAGTTAACTTGCAACCAGAATTCTTTTTTACTGGTGTGCCTGATAGCCTTGACACTTCACAGGACATAAATGATCCATTTATGGACAAGATGGACACTACAATGGAGGTAGAAGATCAGGAACAAATAGAAGAAGGTAAATTAGAAAAGAAATCAGAAGAAAAAGTACCAGAAGAAGAATTACAGCAAGAAGAAGAGAAACCTAAAATAGAGGAGGGTACTAAAGACAGATTGGATTCATCTCTATTTTTGGCAAGTGTGGCCAAACCAATAAGTTGTGATATGGATAGCATGGATGAGGATGAACTAATGACACTCTCATTCATGCCCTTTGTCAAAGCTAAGGAAAGATCAACTCAAAAAGGTGACAAGAGAGCCAAGATAATGGGTCGGGCTATAGAAATAATAAACTTGCTACTCCCCTCTCCTATTATTCTAAAAGACAAGGATGAAACTAAAAATATTGGAAAAGTGTGGGATAGTTTTGACAGTCATTTTGACTCATTTCTAAAAACAACAGAAGAAAAGGCTGAAAAGAACTTCCTAGAAAAGAAGTTGAGCGAAGTTCACAAGTCCATCTCATGTGAGTTAGACATTCTAAAGGCTACCACTCGCAAGGCTAAGATTTGTGTAGCACAAGGGAGGAAGCTATACTTCTATTACATAAACCCCTGCAAGCACTTGAAGAATGTTGAAGCCATAGCCAAAGACAAGGCTAATCTTAACAATATAATGGACAATTGTGAATCATATTCATAAACTATTGGAGAGATAGACAAGGAAACATCCAGGCTACTAGAGAAAATATGTGCACTAGAAATGGAGGAAGGGAGAGTTGTAGACAGGTTTGGTTCACTAAGAAACCTATTAACTCCAAAGCTCTCAAATTTGGAGACTCGTCTCTCTGAGATGATAAAGGTTGAAAGTACAATGACAGTATCTATTCTCATTGAGCTTAAAGAAAAAGAGATAGCATCATATGCTCTGACTGGATTAATCCATGTCAGTGAGCTACTGATAAGTTCATGGGTTGAGGAAATTAAGACCTTGGAAATATCTTTCCAAGATATCTTAAAACTGGTAAGTAAGCACTAGACCACCTATGCTTCAATTTTTGAGATTTTGAGAATACCTTTACCATTGATGTCAAAGGGAGAGGAAGAAAAAGGAAAATGAGGAAGAGAAGAAAATAATATTAAAAAAAAGAGAGAGAAGAGAAGGAGAAGAAGAAAGTTGCTTTGTGACAGTCATTTTTCTAAGTGTTGCCATCAATGCCAAAGGGAGAGATTGTTGGCACATGATGTTTTGGAGTATTGGAAATCATCTAAGGGTTTTCATTCATGGAAACACTTATGATAGTATGATCGAATGTTGTGGAGATTGCAATTGGATTCACAGTCATGAAAATGACTAAGTCTGTAATCAAGAAAATAGGGTACAGTGCCACAGTATTGGATAGCGATGAAGAAATACAAGTTATTATGGCTTGAAAAGTTAACTAGAGGTATTTTGGTATACTTACATGCTTCAATTAAGATCGCATGAGTTTTGGATATCTGGTGTGTGAGATACAGTGTTCGGAAGGTATGCAAAGACAGTAAAATAGTATATCAAGGTACATGAACAGTTGGGAAGATTAAGGACAGTATAATGGATATGGTAACATGATAAGTCAAGTAAATAAATTATATTTCCAACTCTTTGGTAATACAACAACCCCGACTCTATGAATATCATTTTCACATGTTTTTATTATGTTTTGTATGTCAATTATGAAGCCAACTGGAAGGCTATTTCTGTATAAGTATAGATTGTTTTTGTGAAAGAAAAGTGTGAGGATATGATGATGAAATAAGTTTACGAATATAAGAGTAGATATCAAATGCTAGATTAGAAATAGGAAGAGCTACAACTAGAACCATCTAAGCAAAGATAAGTGCTTGTATTGTTCCCTCTTTAAGAACTATTTTGGGATAGTTTTTTATTGTAAAGAGCAGTGTGCTCATCACCTTTAACCGGGTGTTTTATATGACCTTAACAGGGTTTTTGTAATCCTCTAACAAGGAAATGTACTATGTAATATTTAGCTCCTAACAGGGCTAGATCTCCTAATAGGGACATCATATTTTAGTGCATATTTGTGGGTACCATCCCCACCAAGGTTTTCCCTTTAACCAGGGTTTCCTCAAGAACAAATCATGGTTTCATGAGTAATGTGTTATGCCTATATGTTCTTTTTATTTTTGCGTTACTTTGGATTGTTTATAATTGTTTAAAGTTGAAAACAAAGTTCTGTAATACTGATTCACCTACCCCCCCTCTTAGTATTACCTAATCCTAACATGATATGCACTTCACTTCTTTGGAGAAGGTAGTAGCTATGAAATTTGAAAAAGAATTCATGGCGAAGAAGTTTGAAGAGGTATGCAAGTCAATAAAGTGGGACCTAGTCATACTAGATACCACCATTTCTAGATTAAGAACTTGCATTGAGCATGGGAAGAAGATATACAGCTATTGCATAAATCATTCTAAGTATGTGAAAAATGTAGTGGGCATACTTCATAATAATGAGAAGACCTTGGACAACTTGGAGAATAATTGTGGGCCCACCTCACAATTAGTTATTGAGTTGGACAAGGAAGTGTCCAAATTATTGGATAAAATAAGCATGCTACAAACTAAAATGTCCAGGGTGTTGGGAATATTTGGTGAGTTGAGGAGTTTGATTACTCCTAAACTGTCAATTTTGGAGAAGCATCTTGAGAATATGGAGATAGTGAAGAAATATTTTGATGGATCTATGCCTATAGTACTAAAGGATGTTGAAATGTCATCTTTTTTACTTAATGGTATAATTCATATTAGTCAAACATTGAACATGACAAGGGAAACAGATTTAAAGGTCTTGGAAACCTCTTTCCAAGATATATTTCATATGGTGTAAGTTCTAATGAGAAGTCCCAGATTTTTGCCTTGTATATAGATACATTTGTATATATATCTTTGCCATTGATGTCAAAGGGGGAGTAGTAGTTGTGAAAAATGTATAAGGAGTGGATAAATAGTAATTTGGTATTGAACACTTAGTCATTATTCACTAAGTGTTTCCATCAATGCCAAAGGGGGAGATTATTGGAAAGTGTGCAGTTCTCGAACATGTATATGTTTTCATTCTTGACAACACATACCTCTGTGATGATCACCTAAAGTGGAGATACATTTTTTATAGTCTTTCAAGTGAAAAATGCCCAAGTACAGAGATAGACTCCAAGAAACATTCATACTATTTTGGTCAATGAGCATTCGTTACTTATCCTTATGGTCTAGTGAAATAGACATATGTTATATGAGATATAATAAATCTTTTTATGATCGCTTGAGATTTGGCTTCACTTGGACAGAGTTACTTTATTTTGAAGTTGTGTGAGCATAGTATGCAGTGAAAATAGGGCACCTGAGTAGACACAGTGATTGGGATAATAACATAAGTTATTTTTGTGATATGACTTATGATAAGTCCTAACCTATCCTAGTGTGTGTATGGTCACATGATATCCTTTTTGTTGTCAAAAAAATGTAAGGACACATTTTCTGGAGAACTAGTGAGCCGAGAAAGAAATTAAGATGATCGGGTATATATATATATAGATGAAGGCTTTGAGTTGTGAAGGGTGAAGCAGATAGATGATGATTTTGTGATGACTGAGAAAAGTGGAGATTTTTTGATTAATGTTGCACACCTCAACTGAAACTATTTTTGGCATAGTAGATGTTGTTTTAGTTTATTCCTTGTTGTTGTAAGATATTTTGTAATATTGGATAGTAAGTCCATTGTAAGAGCAGTGAGCTCCATATTGTATTCACCCTTAACAGGGTTATAGACTCCTAATAGGATTTTTCCTCTAACAAGGACTTGTACTAATGTAATATTATGTTCCTAGCAAGGTAAGGTCTCCTAATAGGGACACATTGCTTTTGAGTGCATCATTTTTGGGTACCATCCCCATTAAGGTTTTTCCTTGGCTAAGGTTTCCTCGAGAACAAATCATGGTATTATGAGTTACTTACTTTATGTGTATGTTCTTTTTATTTTAATTATTGCATGGTTAAGTTTGAATTGGCTTAAAAAGATGAAAAGTGTTGCAATATTGATTCACCCTCGCCTCTCCTCAGTATTTATTGATCCTAACATTTTCAACCTTATAAGGCTCAATGACATGCAACCAAACTCTTCCCAAATCCAACTTGCACTTCTGACACCATTTACCTTCAAGGCCCTTATTAAACCAAACCCTCATCAAATGGGTTTTACTATAACTGTTCACTAGTGCTTATGGAGACTACAAAAATGGTATGAGAACACTTCATTTTCTTGAATAAAACTTGAATTTTCCACTCAAATAAACCCAAAATACTATTTTGGTTAGATCACCCTATTAGCCCTATTAAGTTTATTAGGCCTAACCAATGAGTTTTTGGAGCATAAATTTCCTCTCCTTGACCATAGATCTAGACTAAGGACCTTTCTAAATACCCTTTTTGGGACTTTAAAGAATACTTCAAATCCATATTTGGGTCTCAACAATTGACTAGTTAACCAGGTCTTATCACTGAGGCCTCATAGGGGTAATTAGGCTTAATTACAAAACAACTACTTTTCAATTCTTCCACCCAATCCAAAATCCACTTGGAACAGTTAAAACATGTCTCCAAACCACTAAATCCATCAATTCTTAGCACCTAAACCTCTCAAATTTAGGCCTGTAACTCAATTAGCCTTCAAACCCTTGTTACTTGGTGTGCTACATAGAGATGTCAAACCCTAATTTTCACATTTAGACATGTCCTTATCAGTTTTCTCTGAGACTACCAAATTCTTATTCCTAACCCTAAACTCTCTTATTTCACCAATAATTAGATTTTTTTACCAGTAGAATGACGAGATAGGGTTATTTTTGTGTAAAAACCCTAGGTAGTTAGGGTTTCTAACCTAGTTGCACTAAAATACTTATATCTCCTACACAACTTAATGTATTTTGATCAAACCAACACAAAATGAAAGGTAAGTCTCCTATCTACATATCCATATTTTTTTTATCTTTTTCCAGTCCATACAGAACTATGCCACAAAATTGATTGCATAAAAATTGTGTAAAACAGAGCAAAATCTTATTGATTCAATAGAAATTCTTTAACAACTATCATGATTCAATCACATGAGGCATAAATAGCCTCATACATCCATCTCAACTGAATTCAACTAAAATTTAAACCATCTAACCATTGGGATAATTAGTTGTATGGTTATGCAAATGTTGCTTGAGCAACTTTGACAACTTTGTAACTTGTGACATTTTCCTATCATTTTGTCTCCTATGACCCTATAACCTTGATATTGTGAAAAATGAGGCTTACAAACATGAAAGACAACATTTTCACTCAATTTCCACAATTTGGAGCCTTTGACCCTAGTTTGATCAACTAGGTCCTGACTACTTACAATGGGAAATTTGGGATGGAAGCCTTACAATATGTTTGAGAAATGTTTCTATTTGGTCCAAAGGACCTTATTAAAACAAAACAAACTTCTACATATGCCTAAACATCCTATTTGACGAGGTCATTCATGAGTGCTCCTACACCACCTTATAAGGTTCACCCTACATATCCTTTCTATAATTCTTGTATATCTCTAAACTGTGAAAGTGTATGGATACTAATTATAAAAGAGTATCTCATACTTATCATACTAGTGGGATCGAACAAAACATTAATGTTCCTACATCTCTTCCATCTTCTCAATCTATTCTCTCATTTGATCCTAAATCATGTCCTCAATCCCTAATAGAGTTTGATCTTGTGGAGAAACTTCATGTTACCCCCACTAATATCTCTCTTTGGGATCTTCTTCAAACTTATCCCCTTTATCATAATATTTTTTAGGACGCTCTACAAAAGACCTGCATACCATCTTCCACTAGACTAGGTGATGCAAATGTTTTATTGGTGTAGATGGTGTAAACCTAACCTTTCAGGAGCATGCTAAGAAATTCAAAAATTAGTAAGAACAAATCATACATCAAAATATAGAAAAAATAATTCACAAGACCACCTCAGATTGAGCCAAAATGGGAGCACCTAAGCACTATTTGATTTTCTCGTTTAAGAGGGATGTGGGTGTGCTCTCCTAGCACAATGAACTTATCCCCAATGCAGATTAGGGTAGATTAGGATCATATGAAAGCCATGGAGACCCCAAAAGTTGAACAAAACTAGGTATAGAAAACCTATTTTACCCCTAGGGTTCTAAGGGTGCAAGAGATGAAATGTAGATTCTAGAGCTAGGGATGAGATGCAAGATTGATTTTAACTCAAATATCGATGTGATATGGATTTGAAAATTCTTTGAAAAGATTGAAATGAACTAGGTTAATCCATTTAAACTAAGCTAGGATGAGTTAGGAAACATGAAGGAATTCCAATTAATTTTAATGTAAACTATGAAGATCCTAGATGCAATTTAACATTATAACTATGCTTGAAATGAAAGAGTGAATTGATTATTTTCTCTTGGAAGGAAGGATATTTATAGGATTTGAGGAAGGTCTTGGGTTAGGAAGGGTGGTTAGGGTTAGATTCAGTGTTAGGGGTATGGTTAGGAAGGGATACGATTGGCATTTATGGTTGAAAGGTCCAAGGGTTTCTCATACATGTGTGAGAAACACTAGGGAAGTGTGTTACAGGAACAAGCTTGAAAGAAGGGAGATGGGCTCTCATTAAGAGGTTGTAAGAGCCATTAATGAGCTTGTAAGGCTCATTAATGAGGGTGTTAACTTTGGGTCAAAGGGAGAGGGTTTAGGCTAAGAGGGTTAGGAATCATCCCTTAAGCAGGGTTAGGGAGTGATTAGGGATGAGAAGATATGTTTAGAAGAGTCTAGAAGATATCTAGGGTTTTGGGGAATTAAATAAATATTTAATTTATTTAAAGGGTCTTTAGTTGAGAAAATTTATTAAATATTTTAATAAATTTATGAGAGAGATGTTTAAATTTGATTTAAACATTTTTGGGAGTGATTCTTTAATTAAATTAATTTAATTAAGATCAGGGGATAATAGCAATAATAATTAATTAATGATGGTGTCATCGGGACTCTTATTAATTAAAATAATTTTAATTAACAAGATGGACTTTTAGGTGTCTACATTTTGCCCCTCTTTGATATAGTGCCGCAAGTGGCATTGTGTCAAAGACAAGAAAATAAGATGCCCTAGGCAAGAGTTATATAGTAAGGGGTTGTGCCTCCTCGAGAAAATAATGCAAAGAGGAAATGCTTTGTGGAATTTTCTCAAAAAGAACCCAATGGGAAGAAAGGGGAGGAAGGAAATGGGAAGGAGGATAAACAGAAATTTGACCAGGAGAAAAGATGCATGAATGCCATATGATTCTCTATGATCTAGAATGATGTTGGATGCAGGATGAAAGATGAAGCTATATGCAGTAGACGGGACTTGGGGATGCCATTGTGTAAATATGGAGAGCACAACCTAGTTTGATATAGCAATGCTAGAGACTTGCCAAGGTTACTAGGAACACAAGGCCTTGTCACTAGTGTTGCAAAGGACTGACATAGAAAGACACGCAATGGTTTCCCCAGCATCATGCATGAATCCAGGAGGAGGCATGGTAGAAACGATGTTGGAGAACCCACAAATAAATGGCATTTCCCAAGTGCACCATGTAACCCGAAAGACCACATGTGGAACATGCAAGGGTCATATCCAACTGAATCACAAGAAGAAACAAGATGATCAAAAGACCTTGCCCCATATTTCCATCATTCATAGCACACCATGATATAAACAATTGTGGTGACTTTGAAGAGAGGAATAATAAGAAGCCGCAAAAGATAAACAAGATCTAAAGGACAAAATCCAAGATCAAAGTGATAAATCCACAAGTCATCCTTTTCCAAGGAGAGAGATTGATTGTTTAATTGATGAGGGAAGATTGGGTCAGATATGAGGAAGGATACATCCTGCAAGGACCCATTTGATGAGGAGAATGATGTGTTGTTATTGGAAAATGATGAATCAAGGATAATAGTGTGATCAAGGATAGTCAACAAAAGATGTTGTTGAAGTACAAGGTTGGGTGGGACAATTTCAAATGATCATAGATGATGTAGGACTAACAAGGATATGTACAAAAAGACACGATGATATAGTACAAAGGATGGGGATATATTTACAAAGGATATGTACAGAAGCTCAGTGATTGGGATAGGAGGATCTTGTTATACATGATATATACAGGAAACTCAGGATTGGGGAAAGGAGGATCTCCCTATACATGATATATACATGAAGCTCATGATTGGGGATAGGATCTTATTATTTTGTTGGATAGGCTTGATGATAGAACACCTTGGTATTAATGGGTTGGTGGTGGGGATGTGGATGGGATTTGGGATGGGGATGGGGATTGGGAGGGGAGTTTGATAGATAATGATCGGTTCAACTGTGTATGGAACCTGTTTCAAGGTTTTCACTAACATACTTGTCCAAGGTGATTGAATTGTAAAGTTTTCACCATTGGACGATAATTTTTCTTTGCTTTTTGCTTTTTTGATTTTTTTGTTTTTTTTTTGGATTTTTCCAATTTTTAGGGATTTTCTAGATTTATAGGATATGGTTTAAGCATAGAACCGCTTCAGATTTATGATGTTGGTAGGATCATTTAGGGGCTCACCTTTTGGTGTGGATAGTTGATAGGATCTTGAGCCAAAGCATGTTATGACAATGTAAAGACCCAACCAAGTAGGTTCAAACTTGGTTTTTTTCTCTTGATGTGCTTGTACTTTCTAATTTTCTTTGAGGACCATGTCTCCTATGTGGAACTATCTTGGATGAACCTTTTTGTTATAGATCCTTTTGAGTTTATTCTCATAAAAAACTAGGTGATCATATGTTTTTTGCCTCTTTTCATCTAATAGATCAATCTTTGTAAGGCGTGCCACGCAATAGTCTTCATCAGTTGTGTAGTTCTTTATGGAGACATGCAATGAAGGTAGCTCGACCTCGATTGGTAAGACAGCTTTGGCACCATATACAAGGGAGTATGGGGTGTTTCCTATGGGAGTGCGATAAGAAGTGTGGTAGGCCTAGAGTGCATGATTGATTTGGAGGTTCCAATCAGAACTAGAATCATTGACAATCTTTTTGAGGAATTTGAGGATAGTTTTATTGGTTGCCTCAACTTGGTTGTTTCCTTGAGGGAAGTATGGGATCGAGAAATGGTGGTGGATGTAGATTCTAGAACATAAATCATCCACATGTTGGTTTTCAAAGGGTGTTCCATGATCTGTGAAGATTGTGTAAGGGATGTCAAAGTGGTAGATGATATGGTAGAGGATAAACTTGGATATTTGAATGCCTGTAGTTAGGATGAGAGGAATTGCTTCAACCCACTTTGTGAAATATTTAGTGGCAGTTATGATATATTTGTGTCCATTGGAAGAAAAGGGAGTAATTAAACCAATGAGGTTGAAGCCCCAACATGAAAAGGGCCAACATGGTGCAATAGGCTACAAGTCTTGTGCTAGAGCATGAATCAGATTGGCATGTTGCTGACATGGTAGGCATTTCTTAACAAATTCATAGGCATCATGTTCCATTGTAGGCCATTAATACCTGACTCTAAGAAACTTCTTTTCTAGGACCATGCCACTTGTGTGGGCACCGCAAATTCTAGTGTAAACCTCTTGTAAAGTCGGGATGGCCTCGTTTGAATCTAAACACCAAGAGAGGATGTTGTGATATCATTGACGATAAAGGGTGTTTTCTACAAGAGTGTAGTGAGAAACTCTTCAAATTAGGTTATAGCATTGGGTGTTTGTGAGGTGGGGGGATATGATACCATTTTTAAGATACATGTGAATGTCGTGGTACCATGGGAAGTGAGGACCAACCAAGATGCACACCATTTCAAAGTCAGCATTCTCATAAGGTGTGTGTAGCTTCTCGACTAAGAATTCATACTATGATGAATCTTGAGGGATTTCTAGTAAGGATCTGATGGTTTCCATTATGTCGACTACTTTGTTTTGTAGCCTGGGTATCTATGTTAACTGTAGGCTCAGAAAGTGTTCTTTCAATATGTCTACCAATTCCTTGTAGGGTAGAAGCTTGTCATCTTTTATTTGGAATTCATCTAGGAGTTGCTTAATGATAAGCTATGAATCTCCAAACACTTGAAATTTTGTGATGTTCCACTGGATAGCTATTTTGAGACCTGAGATGAGTGCCTCATATTCTGCAATGGTGTTGGTGCATGGGAATCCCAATTTGAATGATTTAGGGATGTAGTCACCTTGAGGGGTGAAAAATAAGATTCTTTCCCCTGATCCATGAGATGTGTAGCAACCATCATAGTATAGCTTCTATGTTGGTTGTTCTTTGATCATGCAGAGATGTTCATCAAGAAATTCCATAATCAGTGGATATGTATCTACCAGGGGTGTTTTTTCCAGTTGATTGGAAATGACTTTCCCCTTTATTAATTTTTTGTCTATGTACTAGATATCAAACTCACTTAGAAGTATGACCCACTTTTCCATTCAGCCTGTCAGTGTTGTTCTTGATAGTAGGTATTTGAGTCGATCCACCTTGGAGATGAGATTGATGGTGTGGCTAAGCATGTAATGCAAAAGATTTTGAGTGGTGAAAACCACTGCAAGGCATGCTTTTTCTAATGGTGAGTAGTTTATCTCATAGCCGACAAGTGTCTGACTGATATAATAGATGGCTCTTTCTTTGCTATTGTCATCAAGTTGTGCTAGTAGTGCCCCTGATGTTGTAGTAGCTGCAGAGATGTATATGATTAGAGGGAATCCAAGGACTAGTGGTACAAGAATAGGAGAGTTAGCCAGATATTATTTTAGCTTCTCAAAGCTTCTTTGGCAGATTGGATCCCATTTGAAGCTAGTCTCTTTTCAGAGATGATGTGTGAAGGGTTGACACTTATCTGTGTTGGAAAAATAGTCAGCGCTCCCCTCGGGATTCATGACATGGTTTAACAGCCTCATGTGTCTTCTATAAGTCTAGTGGTTGGATCGGGCATTAATAGGTCGATCTTTTGGTGCAACAGCAACCATTACTTGTAACAAGTGGTATCAGAGCTTGGTCATAGGTTTGAATCCCCTCGGGTAACACTGAGGGGAAGATTGTTGGAAAAATAGTCAACGCTCCCCTCAGGATTCGTGACATGGTTTAATAGCCTCTTGTGTCTTCTATAAGTCTAGTGGTTGTATCGGGCATTAATAGGTCAATCTTTTGGTGCAACAGCAACCACTACTTGTAACAGTCTGCCAGTTGTGATATGAAATGACACACTGATTTTAGTTTACCTTGTAGGCTTCTAAGTTGCTTGAGTATTCAAGGAGGAGGCATGTTTGTTATGGCTTTGACCTTTTTAGGATCAATCTCAATATTGCATTACGATACAATGAACCCCATGAGCTTTCCTGATGTGACACCCAAAATACACTTCTTTGGATTTATCTTTAAGCCATAATGATGTAGGCAGTCGAACACACGCTCAAGGACATCATGGTGTTCCAACCATATTTTTCATTTTGCAAGGATATCATCCACATAGTCCTTGAGAATTTTGTGTATCATATCATAGGATATCATTTTCATTTCTCACTGATATGTAGCCCCTGTATTCTTTAGCCCAAATGGAATCATACTATAGCAGAAGGTACCCCATGTTGTTTTGAATGATATTTTATGTTGGTCTTCTTCCTCTATCTAGATCTGATTATATCCTGAGAAGCCATCCATGAGTGATAACATTTCATGGCCCGCTATGAGATCAACAATCATGTTGATGTTTGGTAGGGGAAATCATCCTTCGAGCATGCTTTGTTCAGATCGTTGAAGTCTGTGCAGATCTTGATCTCTCCTGAAGGCTTAGTGACTGGCACCATGTTTGAGATCCATTTTGAATAGTTAATGGATTTGATGATTTTTTCTCATAATAGTTGTATGCACCCTAAAATGGTCACCTAGACTTTGGGCCCCATTCTTGCAATTTATCAAATCCCTGAATCAATATTTTCAATTATATCAATTTCCTTGATCAAATCCTTTTCTATCATTTATTTGATTATTTTCTATGGGCTAACCATTTTATCCTAAGTCTTTATTTAATTAAAAGGAATTTCCTCCCCTTTTATTAAATAAAAAGCCCCCACTTTTCCTCTTATCTTAAGTTGCACAAATAAAGCATTATTCTTATTTTATAAAAAGAAGAAAAAGGTCTTTTTGTCTTAAATGGGACACAAAAGTCAACTCTTATTTTATCATTGGAGGATATTTGTGCACATGGATTGCTTCTCTTTCAAGCCCCACCCTTGATTAAATCTTTTTCCTCTTAATCTCCACTGTCTGTTGATTCTCATTTCCTATAAAAGAAGAGCTCTCTTCTCATTTTAGGGACAACTTTGAATACTAATCTTATGCTGTGAGATTTCTTGGTGACTTTGGAACTTTGGAGATCTTCATGCATTTAAATTCCATTCTTGTATTCTTAGCTTAAGCTTTCATGGCATCTAGCTTAATTTCCTTTATGCTCTAGATTAGCTCACATGGCTTAATTAGCAAGGATTTTGTAATACTTTCATTTCCATAGCTTAGTTGCATGTTTCATTTCTAGAAAAGCATTGCATTGCATTTTCATTTGATTCTTGAGGATATTGGCATTCTTTCCCTTGTCTCTTTGAATCTCCCATTGTGTGGTTTACTAGCAAGGTTATAGGCTTAATAGCTCTAGCTGGGAGCATTCTTAATATCCTTGTGACTCATGCCTAGGGAGCTCTAGGTCACTTTCTCAAGGTTTCCAATTCATGGATTCTCTTGGAAGTAATGACTTAGAGAAGTGCACATTTTAGTGTGTACATTTTTTGCGCCCATCATGGGGCAAAACACTCTTGTTTTGTCCTTTATTTTATTTATTTCTGTCAATCTTTCATCATCATTTTAGCTTGTTGTTTTGGCTCTCTGGTTTTCTAACAGAAGTATCGTGCGAAAGTCTTCCAGTGTCATATGATAGTTTCTTGTATACCAGTGCGATACTTTACCAGTTAAAGTATTGCATGCCCTTGCATATTTTGTTGCACTATCATATCATTCTCTGTCGCATGCAGGTAAAACAAATTATCACACACAGAGGAAGTATTGCACCAGTACATAGTGAAGTATCGTACGATCCTGTCTCTGACAGAATCATCACCCAGGCCTGGCAGTGAGTAATTTTTGACATTTCTTTGCAAGATTTCATTGATTTGATTCGGATTTCTAATTTTTTGTGGTAGGACAGAGCTTGATTTGCTGATTTTAATTGGTTTTTGATGTGCTAACCATTGTGGGGCTAACAAGTTGTGCTTGTAGATGCCTCCATTGTTTGAAATATTTTCTTAAAAGAATGCATGTCAAAGCTCCAAATGTGCAAGGGCTACTAATCCTTTTTGCAGGGCTGCCCAAAAGCATAAAAACAATCAAGTGTTTACACATTTATTTTATTTCAAGTGTGGCATATACTAGTTTTTTCTTTTCATAGGCACTTAATATCTTGTTGTAGTAATCTTTTGGTGGTAGGAGAGTATGCTCTTCACCCTTGTGGTGAAATAGAAATCTTGACCCATCTTTGGATTTTGAAAGCAAGAGGATAATTGAACCTTTGCTTGGTGTGTTTGGGAGAAATTTTTGAGCTAGGAGAGTATGCTCTTCACCCTTAAGGTGAACCAGAAATCTTGACACTCAAAGGTTGATCCACTCTTTTTTTAGATTAGAATCCTTTAGCAGGCCTGCTCTTGAGCAATCAAGAGGAACGACCCAAGTGGGGACAAGCCTTTCACCGGCTATTCTGACCCACTATAAACTCAAGGCTATCAAGGACACAAAACCTTGGTAGACGTAGTACTTGTTTTCACTTAATGTGAGTACTTGTGGGATTGTGACCATGAAGAAAATTTTAGGCAAGAATGCTTAAGGTACTCTTCTGGTCACCAGGTCTGTTACTTGTCACAAGGTAAGGAGTCCCTTTGGAGAGCAAGAGGAGTATTGTGAACGGAAGCCCTTATTAAGAACCATTAGATAGAAGCTACCCAATTTTTGCCGCTTAACATCTTGGTGCAAGGATTGATCCTAGTGGACTAACCTAGATCACCCCAAAATTACTCACCATCTGTGTTCCTTTGGTTGTGTCATTGACACTTCCACGACAAAGCCAATATCTATTGTGGGCAACCACTTTGTGTGAGGCAATGGGACATCAAGTGTGGGCCAAGTTGTTAAGTATTGAGCCTTTGTCTTTTTAGGCTAGCAAGTGCTTGAAGTGTTCTCGTTGTGATCTACCCATGTAAATGTTCTCGAACAGCAAACATCACGGTAGTACTCATAGGATTTTTAGTTTTTGATATCATAATTGCTTGTCTTGGCAAGGTTGCTTTTTCTCTTGTGCAAGTGTTTTATGACATGTTTGATCACCTATTGTTTGCAAACTTGTCTATTTTTTGATATCACTGTGCTTGAAACCAAGAAATTGTACTTGCAACCTACAACATTGACCAAATTGCCTTAAAACTGAGTTTTTCACACTCACTGGTCAAGAGTCATACGACATTGGATAACTATCGCACTACTTACCTGAATATTATCGTGCGATACATCGTTACTAGTTTTTTTATCGCATGCATACTATACACTCTATCGCATTACCTGCATGTAGTATATTGCATTGCATTGTGCGAACTATCACCCGGTCAAATTGTATCATTCTTCTACCATACGAAGTATCGCATAGAGTCATCTTGTTGTCTTACTACTGTCTACAATCTGAAGCTGATTCATGTCATTCTTAGTCTTCCTTGGTCAGTCCAGGTCAGATCAAAGGTGTTGTGACATGTTGCTCAACATCCAAATGAACGTAAATGGTATCAATTTTCACAAAATGACTCTTGGTCTTCTTTCTACCATATTTCCCATGTTTTTCTAGTCTTCCATTCCCATGGGAAACTCTTCACATCTTCTTGATTCTTTTCCTCTTATTATCTAGTCTGCCTTCTTCTATTCATCTCTTTTGTCGCTTCCATGCTTTATCCCTCCTCTTATAGAACCATGGATTTCAACTATCTTGTCATGGAACCTCTCTTGAAAATAGATGATCTAGAACTCATTTCTCAATTCGATTAGTATTATTCCTCCAAAAATCTCATGGGTGATAAATTTATGGCAAAAATAAAAGAAAAATTGATTGAATCAGATGCCTTTGCTAGGATCATACACATGATCCTGTCACGACCTTCTTCTTCCAAAAAATCTTCATCTTGTAAGTCTTTTCATCCTTTCTCATCTTGCAATCCTTATCATGACTCTCCTAGACATTATTCACATTCCTCATTATCCAAATCTTCTTCCTCTACTAGGTCTTCACTTTCCTCTTCTTTATGATCTTTTTTCTCTTCTACTTCTCCCAAGAGTCTTACTCTTCATCTCAAGACATACCATGATGAGCAATATGATAGTCCTTGTGATACCTCTTCTACGAAGAGTGACATGCTCATCTTTGATGACTATGATGATGGACAATGTAGTGATACCTATGAAACCTCTATTCCTAAGAGTCCTCCTAGTCGTGTGCTCGTGCTTACTGGAAATGGGTCGTCACATTGGATAGAATGTGATGGTGATCCATATGATTCTAATTTTGAAAGAGACTTTGATGATTTTTGTGAACAATATCTAGCTGATACATCTACTTCTATTGAGGAATATAAAATGTATCGCGCTGATTTGAAATGTAAATATTATAAGAATCCTTCCTCTAAGAACTCTCATGCTGAAAATAAAGATTACACTCTCGAGCAAGATTGTGTTAATGATGTACCTTTGTCTTGTAATGGTTCCCTTTCATCCCTTACTTCCTCCAATACCCATACATTTCCTAAAGCTTTTGATTCTTCCAAATCTTTCACAAATCCTTCATCTAACAAAGATCCTAATACTTTTCTTGTAGCTCCCTATAGTTATCCTCAAGGGATACCTCTTAAAGAAACTCAAGCTAACCTTCACTTGGCTGCAAATACTTTCAATAATGATAAACCTAAAGAGCCTAAGCCTTTATACGCTATAATGCCTACTTCAGCTAGTCCTTCACTATCTCTTCCAAAGTCTTCCATACAATTCCAACATGCTTCCTTGTCCTTAGAAGTGGCTCCATGTCAAGAGGACTCTAAAAATGATAAAGAAAAGAACATAAAGAAATATCAAGATCAAGAAACCTCCATGTCATCCAATCCTTTTCATGATGACTCTTATCCATTTCATGGTTCTTTTGATCCTCTACGCACTTTCTCATTCATTCCACCATGTCTTAAGTCTTCTCCTAAGCAAGATCAAGCTACTACTTACACCGTTGAGCTTATTGACAACCTTACTCCACTTGTACTTTCCAAAGATGATACTTCCATTAAGGTTATTAAATATAGTGTTGTTACTTCCAATATTAAGCCTATTGAAAATCAAGAGAAAAGTCATACGTTTATGTTATCCAAAGCTCTTTGTCAAGATCAAAGTATTCCATCTTCTTGTTCTACCACTCCATGTTCACTTCCACTTTCTACTCTTTCTAAGTCTTTGCAAGCTCCGAACAATCCTATCAAAGAATTTTCTCCCATTCAAGATGTTCATGATCCTATTGCAAATCATAATGCTCATCTGAAAGATGCTGATGTCCTTGGCTTTCATATAGATGTTGATGAACTTATTGATTATTGTTTTTCATCTTCCACTTTCATCCTTGGACCTCTTCCACCACCACTAAGGGCTTCACATCTTCCTTCCATCTTGGGCCCTTATGTCCCTTTAGTTTCCCCTCCTAACTCTCCTAATTCATCATCCATCTTGGGTCCTTATGTCCCTCCATCTCCTATATTTCCTCAAGATCAACATAGATGCATACCCTTGAATCCTTTTCATCCACCCACCCATCTAAACCAGTCATATCCTCCTTCTTCCATAAGTCTGAAGTTTTTTGGAAGTAACTTGAATGTTCAATACAAGAAAAAGAAGCAATACAAGAATCCATCAAAAAAATAAGATCACCATGTCTCCTCTAATCGACATGGAGGCATAAAGTCAAAAGAGATATCTAAGAAGAAAACTACAAGACAAGTATGGGTTCCAAAATCCATCATTGAAGATATTCTCTCTAAATCATCAAAAAGAAATGAAAAGCCTACGACTATATGGATTCCAAAGTCTCTCTTGAAAGAGTATGATGTTGAGAAAAAAGTGAAGTTGACATTCAAGCTTCCAAAGGCTTCCACTTCATCTTCTTCGAAAAACATTCTTCCATTCCATATGCCTAAACCGCAACCTCTACTATCCATTTACCATATTCCTTCATGTATTCCTTCATTCATGTTTCCTCCATCCTCTCTCCACCCTTCAAGGTGTGTGTTGATGTTTATCTTTCTTCCTTTTCATCTACCCTTTCACAATCCTTCCATTCATTATCCTTCTACCTTCTATCTTTTTTCCTCATTTGCCTATTCCTCCTATCTTCCAGCCTCACTCGCTTTACATAAAATCTTATCCTCCATTTTTCTCTTCCATCTTCCTTCCCCTATCAGCATATTTGAGCATATCATTTTGAATCCTTGTCATATCATGGTTTATCATTTCAAGGAGCAATATCTAAAAAGCTTGCCTTCTTCCAAAAAAAAAAAATTAAAAAAATTAAAAATGTTCCTTGGTGGAAACCTAGAAACAGGCGCCTTGGTAGCAAAAGTAAAGACAAATAAATTCATCCTATGGTGAAAACCACTCCTTTTTGGCACCTTGGATAAGTACCGTGATGAAAACTTGGCAATCAGGCATCATGCATAGTTCTACATATTTCATTCATTCTGTCTTCTCACTTTGATCTTGACAATGTTGACATGTACACGAACATTTGGCTATCTTGTGAGCTATCTTACGATGATCTTGCTTTCATTCCATTCATGTTTACCCTTCATATTTATTTTCTTCCATTCATTCTAGCCTTTCGCTATCCTTTTCCCCTTGGTCTTGATCTAATAAAACAAAGTAAAACATGATGCTATGAAGCCTCTTGACATGTCTACTCCTTTGGACTACATCCTTCCATTCTTTTGCATTACACTTTTGTGACTTATCCTATGTTGGCCTTTCTTTGCTTGTCCAAATGTGCTTTACATGACAATTTTTCCCTAGCTTGGGTACTCTTGAGGAGTTCGATCTTGAGGATTTCTTCCCTTCATTCTCCTTCATTCTCTTGTCTTCCATCAGCTTGCTAATCCCTCTTATCCTCCACCTTGCTAGACATTGGGACTAAACGATGTGATCTTTCTTGGGAGTTTGATGCATATTCTATCTGGGGGCATTCTTTGTACATACTTATTGATCCTGAAAAAATCCAAAAAATGGTATATTGTCAAAAAATCTAAAAATTGGAAAATGTCCTGAAAAAATGATCATCTTAGTGAAAACCTAGCAACAGGCGCTTTGATGTTTCACCCAAAAAATTTAAAAAATTCAAAAAAATATTTTAAAAATTCTCAAAATTAGAAAATGTCCTAAAAAAAAGAGCATCCTAGTGAAAACCTAGCAATAGGTGCTTTGATGTATCTCAAAAAAATTATATATTCCAAAAATACCAAAACAAAATCAAAAAATTCAAAAAAATAGAAAAGGTCCCTTGGTGAAAACCTAGTAACAGGCGCCTTGGTAGCAAAAATATAAAAAAAATGAAAAAAGTCCTTAAAAAATCTATCAAGTGGTGAAAACCTAGAAACAGACATTGTTTGAGACCCATGCACCTATGTCTATCAGTCTTGCATGGCACTCATTCGCTCCACTTCTCGCTTTGCCTCTCCTAGCCTGGAATTGACTCTTGCCTTAGTCTAGGGGACATATGATGTTCTAAGCTTATCTTGGGTCTCTTTGTGCGTCTGGGTTTCTTGGACAACTTGGTTCCAACGGTGTTCTTTAACACCACCTCACCTATGTTTTTCAACACTTCCCTAGCATCAAGTGTTTCTCAACACTTATCAAATATCCTACCCATAGTCTCGAATGATGCAATATTTCTCACTGGCAGATGCGATACTCAAAGTTTGACTCTATGACCTACACGCATGCACTTAAACAATTGACTCGTTGAGACTGTGTGACATTATTTCCTTGTGTGTTGTCTATGATGATTTCTTTGATGAGTGTTCTCTCCCTAATGGTTTTCGATGATGCCAAGTTAGAAGACTAGGGGCACGAGGACATGTTTTCTTTCTTTTTCTACCTATGGGTATATCTCGTTAATCTTACAGTCATGAGCATTTACGCTTGTTCCACTTGACCCTAGGATCTACAAGGTATTATCCTTGACTATTTTCCACAAGTGCATGCTTATAGTCATCTTGACTTTCTTGTGTCTCAATGCGAGCATAATCTTGCTATACCAAACTTAGGGAACCTCAGTGCACTAGCCATCTTGACCTACATGTCTTTGGTGCCTAGGTGGGATTTCCACATTTCTATCTAATATAGATCATATTCATATACCCATAGTCATACTAGTGTGTATTGTATGATCTTGCAATGCTACCAATAAAGCTCGATGATGAATACTGGAGACTAACGGCTTTGTGAACTTGCAAGTAAACCACTATTTTCATAGTATCTTGCATTCTTAGGTTCATGTTAGTTTAGTTTTGCATCTTGCATATGGAGAGAGCTCTCCTTTTCATCTTTCACAGACTTGTTGGTCAACTACACTCACCTTCCACTTTTTCTCGATCATGTTTTTTTCTCCTTGTCTTTCACATCACATCCTTTTCCTTTCATCACAAGGGGTTAATCTTATCGTGATTTTGAAAATGACCCTTTTGGCCCCTTATATAGCCTTTTGACTTTTTGACCCAATTTTTAAAACACCTCAGAATTTTGCCAAAATTGCACCCCTAGCTAATGTCAATGTCCTGGATCCATTTTCAGGATCGAAATTGAAATCTAAGTTCCTCTTGATAGTCAAAATCATATTTCAAATTTCTTCTTCTTCTGTGTAGTTGGCTGACCTTTTGAGGCCTGATCCTTCGATCTTTGCTGGGGCATCTTCATTTCTTCATCCCCATCTCTTTCAATCTTCTAGTCTGTCATTCATTTTCATTCAATTCATCTCTCTAAGGTTTGACTTCATTTTTATCAAATATCTTTCTCAGTCAAACCTAGTCAAACTAGGGCATATCTTCACTGCTTGATGGTTATTCTATCATCCTTCATCTTCGATTATGATTTCTAGTGATTTGAACAACTTTATCAATTTACTATTTCTCTCTACCTGATTTCGATTCCGATCTCAAGGGGGCAGTACCTATCAAACTTCAAACCTTGATTCAGCTTATCAATCAAACCTTGATATTCTTATCTCTTATTTCAGACTTGACAATCACCTATTTACAAGGGTGTTGGCCTTGTCTTTTTTAATCAACTTATCTTTGTCCCAATATGTTCCCATCCATCGAACACATGTCTAGATTGTTTTGTGATCCCAAATCAATCTCACATTTCAACTTCATTCTTTGACCTCATGTGATCCCAAATCGATCTCACATTAGTCAAAGAGGGGCAAATGTATGCACCCTAAAATGGTCGCCTAGACTTTGGGCCCCATTCTTGCAATTTATCAAATCCCTAAATCAATATTTTCAATTATATCAATTTCCTTGATCAAATCTTTTTCTATCATTTATTCGATTATTTTCTATGGGCTAACCATTTTATCCTAAGTCCTTATTTAATTAAAAGGAATTTCCTCCCCTTTTATTAAATAAAAAGCCCCCACTTTTCCTCTTATCTTAAGTTGCACAAATAAAGCATTATTCTTATATTATAAAAAGAAGAAAAAGGCCTTTTTGTCTTATATGGGACACAAAAGTCAATTCTTATTTTCTCATTGGAGGATATTTGTGCACATGGATTGCTCCTCTTTCAAGCCCCACCCTTGATTAAATCTATTGCCTCTTAATCTCCACCATCCGTTGATTCTCATTTCCTATAAAAGAAGAGCTCTCTTCTCATTTTAGGGACAACTTTGAATACTAATCTTATGCTACAGGATTTCTTGGTGACTTTGGAGCTTTGGAGATCTTCATGCATTTAGCTTCCATTCTTGCATTCTTAGCTTAAGCTTTCATGGCATCTAGCTTAGTTTCCTTTATGCTCTAGATTAGTTCACATAGCTTAATTAGAAAAGATTTTGTAATACTTTCATTTCCATAGCTTAGTTGCATTTTTCATTTCTAGCATAGCATTGCATTGCATTTTCATTTTATTCTTGAGGATATTGGCATTCTTGCACTTGTCTTTTTGAATCTCTCATTGTGTGGTTTACTAGCAAGGTTATAGGCTTAATAGCTCTAGTTGAGAGCATTCTTAATATCCTTGTGACTCCATGCCTAGGGAGCTCTAGGTCCCTTTCTCAAGGTTTTCAATTCATGGATTCTCTTGGAAGTAATGACTTAGAGAAGTGCACATTTTAGTGTGTACAATAGTTTTTCAAGTTCTTCCTTGACTAATAGGGCTACCTTTGGATGCATTTTTTGAAGCTTTTTATTAACGAGTTTTGCATTAGGATCTATGGCCAGATGATGGACGATAATATTTGGATCAAGTCCATGCATTTGTGCATATGACCATGCAAAATTGATTGTATCTTCTTGGAGAAGCATTGTGAAAGTTAGTTCTTTATCTTCAGTCGGGGATGTTGCAATATATATGATCTTCAGGCATTCTTCAGTTCCCAAGTTGACTGGTTTGGTGTCTTCAATGAGGGTGGAAGATTTCTCTGGTCTTTAGTCCTAGATGGAAGGAAGAGGCAAGTCTTCATCTTCTAGTGCCTCAGAGAGGTTTTCACCAGAAGATACACCCTTTATTTTTTCTTTTTTAGAGTCAGAATGTGCCTCAGAGGGATTTTCACAAAAGGACTCATTCTTTTCTTTTTTATTTTCAATTTTGTGACTAAAGGCTTCCTCTTCCCCAAAATATCCCTTGGGTTCGATATTGCAGACATAAGTTGATTTGTGTCCTTGATCTAATTATTGATCTGATGTTCCCATGATTCTTAGGAGTGCTTCTATGCTTTGAAACTCATTGATATGTGTTATGCTTGGTTGGTCCCAGTCTATGAGTTTGGGGTGGAAGAGGGGAAGCTCAATGAAGTTTGTGGCAAGTTGATGGAGGACAGAATTATCCAGGAAGGTTTCATCGTCCAATATGTGATCGTAGGATTTCTTCTCTTCCTCTTCAGGGATGTCTTCAATTTCCACAAGGTCATTATGGATGTTCAAGAGGGTGACATTGGGAGAATTAGTGCCCCCCGTTGTGGTATTGGATCCTTGTATGTGTAGGCGAGGGGTATTAAAGAAAATTCCCTGATGTTTTGGATTTTGTGAGGCTTCTAGTGGATCTTTCCTACCACTTTCTTCTCGTCCTAGACCACCACCTTGATAGTTCCATCATTTTTTGAAACATTTGTGTGATGCGGGATATTTTTCCTTGAAGTATCCAAGGATCTTAGTGTCAGGAGGTGGAGGATCTTTGTAAAACCACCTATTGATATCAAGGTCCATCTCTTGATTGTTTAGGATTCAATGGGAGATGAATGTGGATGGCCCTAATTGCTTGATTTGAGGATCTTCTTGCGGGAATTTTCTTTGGTGGCTTGGGCGCCCTTGAGTATGTGGATCAAGTGGAAGGGACCCTACTGCAAATGCATCATTTAGGTTGTACTCACCACATCCCTAATTATTGATCTTGATGGAAGAGAGGGTGGAAGTTAGGATTGTTTTTGGATCGCAATGGGATTAGGATGAGATGGAAACAGAAGTGCCAATGTTCATTCCAAGATAATGGTTGTAGTGGGGGAATAATTCTTCCAATACACGGTAGTATGAAAAGGGTTGGGGATCTATATGGATGGTAATTTTAGTTCCTTGATGTAGAAATTTTAGGCACTCATGATAATTGGATGGAATAGCTTTGATAGAATGAATCCATGGTCGGTCGAGGAGGATGTTATATGGAAGGTCTAGATCAACAATGTGGTAGATGGTTTCTTGAATTACAAGGCCTAGCTTGATTGAAAACAAAATGGTGCCCTCTAAGGTATAGTCCAAGTTATCATAGGCCTTGATAGTGATAACATAATGTGATATATCAACCTTTGTAAATCCCACTTGTTGGATGAACTTCAAGGTGCACAAATTTAGGGTTGAGCAATTATCTATCATGACCCTTTTGATGGAAAAGTCTATGACCATGACGGTGATGCAGAGGGGGACATTATGGTCAGGCTTGATAGATGGTATGTCAGAAGACTTGAAGGAAAGGGCACGGGATGCGGATAGGTGTCCCACAAGGTTCTCAAACTGGATAGTATTAATATTTGTGGGGACATGTCCTTCTTGGAGGGATATCTTGAGGATTTGTTTATGGATGGGTGAAGTGCGAAGAAGGTCAAGGATGGAGATTTGGGCAGGCGTGTTCCCAAGGTGTTCCAGAAGGTTATATTGTGCATTGTGAGAAGGTATTGGATTAGAACCAGTGAAAGATATCTGACCTATGCATGTCATGACTACACACTAACTATCTTCTCCCTTAACATGAATGGCATTCATAGTGGGTTCAACTTGGGATATGCATCCAATAAACTTGTCATAATTGATGTGGGCAGTAGTATAGTCTTTTCAATCAGCATGGTCTCCCTGTTTTCCTTTGCCTTAGTTCTCAGGTGGGGGATTGGAATTGACTTGGTTCTTCCCAGTGTTGTGTTGAGGGAACACATTCTGATATATCTGTAGATTGGCATTAGGCAAAGGTTGGCAGGTGCATCCACTTGGATCTCTTTTCTGGCAATGAGATCTTTGATATAGTGCTTCAGTTTCATGCACTTGATCCTTTAACACAGTGATAGTCATAGTACTCATTTTATTTGTACCATGTTGTCTTGGGATTTGTATCATCGAATGGCTGAGTTGGAGGGTAGGCAATTAGGTTGGCCTTATCCATTCGATGGAAGATCATGTCCAGTGGTTCACTGAGAGGGATGAAAGTGTGTCTTTGATTATTCTGGACTTGAGGCATGTTCTGTCTTGGGGTGGTGGATATGACAATGGCTTGATTTTGATAGTGTTGCATAGGTTGTTGGTTGATTGGTGGTTGTTTTTGATATGCAAGAGTAGATGTAGGACCAGCCACAATGATTTAAACATGTTTTGTGTTTGTGGCTCCATCGATGACAATATTTTTATTCTTATTCCAATAACGAGGTTTTTTATTACTGGGCTTATCATGTGAGTTGTCTTTGTAATGTTGGATGGTCCCTTCGTCCAAGAGTCATCTTTCAATGTCTAACAAGGATAGCTCTTTTCAACATTATGGGTGTATTAGGCAATGAACTTCTTAGAAAGTTCTACAAAGGTTATGATTGTCCCATAAGGTATCTTGTAGAACCACTCAATAGCAATTCCCCTCAAGATTTTGGGGAAGAGGCGCATGAGAAAATTGGCGTTGTAAGCCACCTCTTGACAAACCATGTAAAATTCCTTAACGTGATTGACCGAAACTCCCTTCCCTTGATATTTATCAAATTTGGGTGTCTCAAAATGCTTGGGGAAGGGGATTGTCTGATAGATCTATCAAAGGGATAAGGATAGACCTCTTTGAATTTGAAAGCCTTTCTTTTTGTTCCAGCTCTAAGATCCTTGAGAGTGTTCTTCATTTCTTCCCATTCTGTGTTGATAGGCATTGGAGTGCGTACTCCCATTGGGAAAGGATCTGATGGTGTTGGTGAGTATGGATGGTTTTGTGAAGGATATTGTTGGATTGGGTAGGGGGATTGCCCAGCAAGATAGGCAGATTAGAATGGATTTTTGGGTGATGGTTGTTGGGGAGGATATTATTGCTGAGGTGCGGGGGTGCATTGTTGCATAGGATATGGAGTTTCTTGTTGCTACTAGGGGATGATTGGAAGTTGTTGTTGCTCTGGGAAGTAATTTTATTATGGAGGAGGTTGGTGGAATCACGTAGCTTTCTAATAGGATGGGCCTTGCACTTGGTTGATGTAAGTCAGATGCATTCCTGCATTGTTGAGGGGTGGAGTGGATTTTTGGAAGCTGGTGGTAGGAGGTGGTTGTGCAAGGGACCTAGCAAGATGGGCGGAACTCTTCTATTATGGTGGTGGTATGGCTTGAGAAGTGGTGGGTGGCATAGATAGATAGTTAGTATATGAGGGAAAAGATGTAGCTAGAGGAGGTTGTGGTGGTGGTGGTTGTACTGTGGGAGGGAAGGTTGCTTGTGGGTTTGTGGGAATGGATATGTGTGATTGGGTTTGTATCCCAAGGGCACATATTTTTGCTTGGGTGAGGCCACAAGAATAGTTTGTTCTTGCAGAGGGTTGTGATGTGGAGGATGTTGGGAATGCAGATGTGATAGTGGCATTTTGTAATGTAGATGGTGGGTTTTGAGATCCCATGAAGGGCATTCTTGTTGTGAAATAAGCTTGTTGGGCTTGTGTGTTAGCGATGAAAGGTGGAGGAGGAATGTATGTAGAAGCTTGTTGAGTGATGGGTGGAATGAATGCTTGGGTGAAAGCTTGTTGAGTAGTGGGAGGAGGTACTTGTGTTGCCTCCTAGAAGGATGGTGCTAATGTGGAATCTTGTTGAGTGAATGAGGGAAAAGTTTGCATTTTCCCTGGGAAGGATGGTGCTAATGTGGAATCTTGCTCAGTGAAGGAGGGAAACAGTTGTGTTTCCCCCGAGAAGGATGGTGCTGATGAGGAGGCTTGGCTCATAAAAGGTGGAGGTACTGCTTGTGTTGTGATTTGTGTGAGAGGTAGAGATTGAGTTTGTGCAAATCTTTGTCCCTAAGTGGCGGCTTGAGATGTTGCGGATGATGGTGGTGTTCCCATGACCGAAAAGGGAGTGGATTGTGTTATTATCTACATAGTGAGATTTATGGAACTAGTTTACAAGAGATAGGGGATAGGTGAGGCTACCTAAGATATTTGCAAGTTGGGGTCATGTATTTGTTGTATGATGGGAGAATAGGCATCAACTAGGATATGGATGGGTTTTGCAGGACTAAAGGGTTGGAGATGTGGTGGAATGGAAGTACCCTCTTGTGCATAGTTTTCCAATATAGCACTACGATTCTGATTTATGATTTCACTCACCATTTGTGCATGCCCTGGATGGATCATGAATGCTTCCATGGAAAATGAAGTAGGTGGCTCAATTGGATCTTCCCATACATTCTCGACCTATGGGGGTTGTGGATCATAGGTCACCATCACGTTATTAGGATCATTGGGATCAAGTGAACTAGTAGCTAAGTTGTGATCCATATTATTTCTCTTCCTGGCTTGTGTCTCATCAGGCATGAAATACAGATATAAAGATGAAGATGTTGTGATGGGTGGATGCAAGATGTTCCTAAATAAACTTTAAGGATGGTGGATAGGATAAGCCTATGAAAACCTAAGGATAGATGCAAGGATTTGGAGGATTTTGGATCGACTGAAGGATGAACTAAAGGATGCTTTGGATGCTGATTATTTTGGATGACAAGGATGGTGGAGGATTATTGAGTGTCAAAATGATTTGTTTCTTCCTGGTGTAGGATCAAAGAGGATAGAATTGTCAACCTAAGATAGATTGGTGATCTTCGGAAAATGAGATCCTTATCAGTGTATGTCAATCTCTTGCTTGAGATGATGAGGCCTACAAAGACAAATACGAGATGCCCTAGATAATTCTTAGTCGAAGGGTAGTGTTGAGATTATTTTAATTTAGGATGAGGATTTGAGCAACTCAAAAGATGTGACACTAAGTGGATGGCTTGGATAGGATGGATTTTTTTTCAAGGATTTTGGATTCTAGATTCTGATGTGAGGATGATGGAGGATGACCAAATGAGGATATTCTAAGGGGATGACTTAAATGCAACTATAAGGATGATCTATGATGCAAGGATGTCGAGACAGGATGTGATATTCTGAAAGAATGTAGATGTGTGATAGGCTAGCTAGTCTACACTTTCTAGGCTAACAATGTGGTGATTGACCTGAAAGCATGCTAAAAACTGTTTGATTCTAGCGTTATACCCCACAATATCTAGCTTCTCTTGATATCGGTTCTCTTTTTGGATTGCAATTAGGGAAGATTGATGTCTTTGAGGTTTCTTTATGCAACCTTCTTCTCCTGATAGACATGGGAATTGGGTAATTTGGCTTTCTTGTGTTTTGAATCGGACATAGCTTGAAAGGATAGCAATTGGATTTGGATTGAGAAATGTTTCTGGGCAACTGATTTCGAGAACACTTCTTTAAGGTCCAAGGATTTTTGGATGACTAATCAAGTTTTTAGGTTCCCGATTTGATTTTTCTCCAATTGCTAAGGACCAAAGACTCGAAAGATAATGACCAAGTGTTTTGAAGACAATCCCAACAAAGGACAAAGCAACTTTGCGAGATACAAGCAATGATAAAAGATTATGCTAATGCTCTTTTGGAATGTGTATATTTTGATAGATGTTGTTTACTAGGTCTAAAACCTTGAAGACACGCACAAGCAATCTTACCCCAAGGAATTTTGGTTGTGACTAAAAAACCTTTGTTCATAGACTTAGGCACACATCCAAGAGCTAATTAGAATACGGCCATCACCAAGCACACAGTGGCTCTAGTCATGATGTCGTATTATATGGTTCCAAGTGCTCAAGGATGGCATGATATGATGAGTGTCTTGGGGAGATTACTATTCTCCTTGCACAAAGATTAGAAAGCCTTCAGGGGTAGATCGAGAAGCTTCTGATTTAATAAGTGTCTAATAAGGTATGTGGTGTCCTCCCAATCGGTTTGTACACGTGTGACCCACTTAAGAGCCTAGTTGACCATGTCAAAATAGTAGGGATATTCACCTGCCTCTGGCTACCATCAACATGCATCGCCCGAGCTTGAGGGGATGAAGCGAGAGTTTTCTCAGCGCTTTGTTTATATAAAGGTCGGGGAAATACCGGTTTGAGGTCGTTCTCCAAAGAGGAAGTGCTTTTCTCTCTAGACAGGCCTCGCTAGAGTCAAGTGACCAATCCAAACCCTAATTTTTTACCCAAGTTCCGGGAAGGTATGGGGAAAGGGTATGGACTCCACCTGAATCCCTTAGATTAAATGGATTTGTAAAAATTTGAAAAACTCCTAACAACACATTATAGAGAGTTCTTTTTCCAAGATTGATTTGTTATGTGTGCTTTCTATTCTATGACTTTCAGAGACACGTGATTAGGATGCAAAGTTCATTCTTTGAAATAGGAAGATTTTTAGGAACTTTACGAAAGTTTGCAAATGTTTTATCCTTTATCATTCAACATTTGATTTTTTTATTCCTTTTAGGATCCCAAAGATGAACTGTTTGATTGTTTTTGCTTCAATTTTCCTTATGCACTCAAGATTGAATGTTTTTAGAGCTTAAAATGAATTAGTTGACTTTTCTTTTGTTCTTTCCTTAAATTCATTCAAGATTTGTTTGTTTTTTTACTTGTAAGTCCAAAAAAGAAGTTTGAGATTATGCTTTGATTTGCTTTTTGTTCTTTCCCATAGCCACTCAAGATTGATTTTAGGGTTCCTTTTCCTTTAGGACAAAAAGTAGATTTTGAAATTCTTTGATATCCTTAAAGAATTTTGAGATGTGATTCATTTTAAAACTCCAAAGTAAATGTGTTTTTTATTTTCTATCCCATCTATGCATTCGAGATTTGATTTAGGGTTTGTTTTAAGTCCAACAATTTGAAGTGTTCCTAGATTGCTCTTTAGATTTGCATGACACCCTTAGACATTCAAGATTGTTAGATAAATTTCATGTTAAACCTTAATCCAAAATGTGAAGATGCAAATTGTTCATTTTAGGATTAGTTTTTATTGATTTTTAGCCCTTTAGGAAGATATGCAAATTCTTTCAATTTAGGCATTCGAGATTGAGTATGGTTCTTTTTAAGCCTTAATGAAAGGTACCTTTGTTCTTAAAAAACAAAATGAGATTAGTAGGCTTTAGGACCTTGATTTTTTTGATAACCAACTTGCTCTCCAAGGATGGCCTGCAAAAATGAAGTTAGATCCTGCAATTTTGAGGATTAGGGACACTAGGAAGCCAAAATGAACCTAAAAGATCAAATAAACCAAGGATTATGGCCCTAGACATGCCCCATGTTTCCCATACAAGTAAACAAGACAGGGTATTTTGAGGTGTTCACTTGTACAATTCAGGATCAAGCCCCATACGAGTATACAAGAGTCACCATACGAGCAAACAAGGTTAGGTGATAAATAGAGAACCAAAATGACTTGCAGAAGGCCAATACGAGAATAAAGGGGTTCCCATATGATTAAACAGGTCCATAAGAGTTTACTTGTACTATAATTCCCATAGGGTTGTACGAGATCTTCAGAAAAAAGTGAGGTTTTTGCTCAAAAATCCCTAAAAATGTAGTTGAAATACCCTAAAAATGCAATTGAAATGTGTGGTGGGTGTCCCACTGGGCGTGCCACAATGTCGATGATGTGAAGCTAACCTGTTGGGAGCACGCTAAGAAATTCAAATGTTAGTTAGAACAAAGCATACATCAACATATAGAAAAAGCAATTCACAAGACCATTTCAAATTGAGCCAAAACGGGAGCACCTAGGCACTGTTTGATTTGCTCGTTTAAGAGGGATGTGGGTGTGCTCTCCTAGCACAATGAACTTATCCCCAATGCAGATTAGGGTAGATTAGAATCATATGAAAGCCATGGAAACCCAAAAGTTGGCACAAAACCAGGTATAGGGAACCTGTTTTTCTCCTAGGGTTCCAAGGGTGCAAGAGATGAAATGCATATTCTAGAGCTAGAGATGAGATGCCAGATTGATTTTAACTCAAATATAGATGTGATATGGATTTGAAAATGCTTTGAAAATCTTGAAATGAACTAGGTTAATTCATTTAAACTAAGCTAGGATGAGTTAGGAAACATGAAAACATGAAGGAAATCTAATTAATGTTAATGTAAACTATGAAGATCCTAGATGCAATTTAACATTATAACAATGCTTGAAATGAAAGAGTGAATTGATTATGTGTTCTTGGAAGGAAGGCTATTTATAGGATTTGAGGAAGGTCTTGGGTTAGGAAGGGTGGTTAGGGTCAGAGTCAGGGTTAGGGGTATGGTTAGGAAGGGATAGGATTGGCATTTATGGTTGAAATGTCCAAGGGTTGCTCGCACATGTGTGAGCAACACTAGGAAAGTGTGATAGGGGAACAAGCTTGGAAGAAGGGAGATGGGCTCTCATTAAAAGGTTGTAAGAGCCATTAATGAGGGTGTAAGGGGTCATTAATGAGCTTGTAAGGCTCATTAATGAGGTTGTTGACTTTGGATCAAAGGGAGAGGGTTTAGGCTAAGAAGGTTAGGAATCACCCCTTAAGCGGGGTTAGGGAGTGATTAGGGATGAGAGAATATGTTTAGAAGAGTCTAGAAGATATCTAGGGTTTTGGGGGATTAAATAAATATTTAATTTATTTAAAGGGTCTTTGGTTGAGCAAATTCATTAAATATTTTAATAAATTTAGCAAAGAGGACATGTTTAAATATGATTTAAACATTTTTTGGAGTGATTCTTTAATTAAATGAATTTAATTAAGAGGGGAGGGGATAATAACAATAATAATTAATTAATTAATTAATTAATGATGATGTCATCATGACTTTTATTAATTAAAATAATTTTACTTAACAAGATGGATTTTTAGGTGTCTACAATTGGATTGTATATGCTCTGGTACTTCAGAGATTACATTCCATCAGCATGAAATTCCATCTAGTGAAGTACAAGATCCAGATGGTCCACTAATGATAGTTCCTTTTGTAAATAGCATTGGTATTTGGCGTACTCTCATTGATACTAGTTCAGGACTCAATATTTGTAGTATTGATCTTTTACCTAAAATCAAAATGGATCCAAGTTCTCTTGCAACTTCTTCTCTATCAATTCATAGGTTCAATAATGTTAGCCAAAAAGCTCGAGGTATGATAATACTACCTTTGCAACTTGGACCCGTTACTTTACGTACTTTGGTACATGTTATACCAAGCACTTTACAATATGATCTTTTGGGTAGACCATGGAGTCGTGCTATGGGTGTAGTCTCATCTACCTCGCATAAATCTATCAAATTTAATCATAATGATCAAGTAGTTACAATAAAGACTAATCCTATATCCCTTCATTATTATTACGAGGCCAAGGTTAACCAATTGTCAAGTTGTACTACTTTTAAAAATTCAATTCCTTCATCATCGTCAAGCATTGTTGCACCACGATGAGTCCCTAATCTTCATGGTGGTGCCAAATTTCCTTCTCCTCAATTGAACGCATGTCTTAATGATGGTCCTTTGGATGAAACTGACCCTATCCACCCTAACATTCCAAAGATTTCATTCACACCTGTTGTTGAGGATGATTACTCTTTTGTATTGCAGGATAGTGCGAACATTGTCAACTATGTCAATAATATTGATCCTCCCCCTTTTGAGGAATTACAATCATGTTATGGTCCAAGATTCAATATTTTTTCTAGGCATGGTTATAAAGGAAGTGTTCTTTGACTCATGGAACAAGGAGTTAAAGTCCCTTTGGAACCAAAACCACATTCTTCTATGGTGGGTTTAGGATGCAAAGCCTCTCCTTTGGCTTCCTTTGTTCCTCCATCATCTCGTGTCTTTATGCCTTATTCTTGTGAGTAGTCAAACCTTCCTTCACAAGAGAAAGGTGTGTTTCCTACTCCTCATTCTTTATCTAAACAAGAGCATATGTTGTTATGGCTTCTCAAAGCCCACTTGATCACTCTTCCTCCTACACTAAAGAGGCTCCATGATATGAAAGATGAAGCAAGGCACTCTTTTTGTTCATATCGTCAAGTGCTCAGTCTACTAGTGAATGCAAGGCCTTGAAAGATAAAATACAAGAACTTCATAAATTAGGTGTCATCAATCATTCGCCTATTGGAAGGTCTGCTTCTTCTATGCATGACAAGTGATATTGAGGTTTACCTCTATCCTATATTTTCTGCATATCTATCTTAAGATCTTATCTTATCTTATTTGCCTTTGTGGGGGGCAATCCACTGGCTTATCTTATCTGCCTTTGTGGGGGCCAATCCACTTTCATATCTTATCGTATTTGCCTTTGTGGGGGCCAATCCACTATATTATTTTATCTACCTTTGTGGGGGCCAGTCCACTATCTATTGTGTCTACCTTTGTGGGATCCAATCCACTATCTTGTCAAATCTTGCCCTATCATACACCTATCTAGCTTTTGCTACACGTATCAGCATGATCTAAGCTGCCTTATCCACTATCTTATCTAGCTTTTGCTACACATATCGACATCATCTAATACACCCTATCACATACCTATCTAGCATTTGCTAGACATGTCAGCACTCCATCTAAACTCTCCCTATCACATACCTAACTAGCATTTGTTATGCATGTCGAAGCACAATCAAAATCACCATATCGTATGGCTATCTAGCATAACATAATTTGCTACCCATACAAGCATAATTTCCTCATTAGTGGCCCTCTTCCCTAGCGAAGTTGGTTACATTGAGTGTCTTTTTTGGTAGTTGCTTTCCCCCACAGTGGGGTTGGTGCTACTAGTCATGATCATCTGCATGGCCTCTAGAATAGAGCAAGCTAGTGTCTTAGTCATGTGATATCTCTTCGAAATAGGTTGTTTCCCTATCTATTGAGTGCATTCTTCATTGAATAAGCAATCAATCCTAAATTCTTCTCTCCTTGTTTAGAATTCCTCCATGTGTTGTTTCTTGTATTTTGGGGATGACGCATTGTATTGAGACAACCTTTTACATCAAGGTCTCTTTAACTTTGCTGACCCAAAACTTTTAGTCTACTTGGTGTGAGTTCTAACCCCATAGCTTTGTGGATTTCATGGGCTAACCTTGTTGTCTTGTGCAGATTTTTCTCTCTAATGCATTTGTCTTGCAGGTCTTCACCCTAGGGGCATGCTACCTTGGTTCAAAAAGACATTTGCTTCCTCTATAGTATCCTTTTAACATCGTGATGTTATTTGCTTTCAGTAGATTTCCTTTAGCATGCATATTCATTTAGATTCATAAGCAACATCCCAGTGTTCAAATGTCGATATTGTGCATGCTTTCCACTTGTCACTTGCTTTTGTCGGTGGAACAACCCAAAATGTTCTAGAACGGCCTGGAAGCCTCCTTTTTCTTCTTATTATCTCTTTAAATTGAGCTCTCTCTCTCTCTCTCTTGGAAAAATCTCTTTTGTGCTCTTGCATTGTCTTGGCTTTTAGAGTTCTCTTGCTCTTACTTGCTACATTGATCTCTTACAGCGCATTTGGTAATATCCTTCTATTTTACTTGTATCTTTGAGTATCTTGGGATTCATCACATCCTGTATCTATCATTTATCTTGTGCAATAGGGGCTTTCCTCCCTCAAGCAAGGTTTGTTTCTATTGCTTGTCTTACGTAATATAGGTTTTCCTCCATTAAGCAAAGTTTGTTTCTATTACATTATCATTTGCTTTATCTTCTTGATATATTTATCTATATGGTTGTTGTGGAGGTGGAAACACTAAACAAGGACTTGACTGAGGCAAATCTCCAAACAGCCCCAAACATTTTTTCCTTTCTTGTGTGTGTAGGCTTATAGAAGGCATTCAAACGCACGAGGGTTGGTTATATTTAATTTATTTCATTTACATTCATTTTTGTTATTTAATATATTTTACCGTATTTTTTACTTTTGCATTTTGTAGGTTATATGAAGCACAAACTTGGTTTTCTCCACATTCCGAGTATTTTTTGTCGTGGTGCGTTGTGCAGACGTTTGCGTGCCACATTGGCGTCTATGACCAAGATGCTCAAATTTGGACTGAAGACTCTTTATCATTTGGTCTTCCCATTTCTACAACTAGAATATTCTCTTTATCTATAATAGCATATTTCCACTAGTTTATCTAATTTGGAGGTATCTAAATGTGTGTTGTGAAATTGGCTCTCAAGGGAATATGGCTTCCTTTTGGTATGGTCAAATTTACAACATTACAAGTGGATTCCCCCACAAAGAACCCATTGTGTGAAGATAAGGATCATAGAATGGTAAGGTGAAAGCTAATCTTCCACCACGAGTAGTTGGGGTCTATTTTTAAGCTATGGGAAAAACATGTAAGGTTGGAGCATGAGATTCCCCAATAAGGTTTGGAGGACACGTCAAAGTCACAACAAAAGCTTGAGACTCGTCCTCATCCCGCAAGGAACCATCCAACAAAGAATCAAGTGCACAAATAATCAAATTGTCTTCATTAGCATTCCTCCACCAAGTAGCAATGCCCTTACGGCACAAGGTAGGACAATCCATAGTCAAGTGACTGATGGAGAAGGCAATGATGGCATCCAAAGGGGAGACACTCATAATCATGAAGTAAGTCCAAAGCCTTTCCCCAACCATCCAAACATATCCCCAAAAAGAGACTTGGAGATGTCAATGTTAACTACAATGCAAGTGAACATAGAATCATCAACCATCAAGAAGCAACCAATGGAGTTGACAATAACCTTATAACATAAAACCTCGCAAAATTGAAGAGGAAGGTTTGAAAGTCTGACCAACCCCAAATGCACAATTAGTGACTCAAATGGTGTTAAAGGAAGTTTTGCTAAGGGAGTTACAGGAAGTTGATGAAGGCTTGAATGAAGAGAGATTGGGAATGCTCTCCCAAAGCCCACAGCTTACCCAGCACTATATTCTAATATTGCTGTGATGTTTAGTTTTATATACCATCTATACAAGCTTAGATTATCTTTACTTGAGGTAGGACATTATAAATATCAATGATTTCTAAATTGAGTCATGTTTGTTTTCATCACCTACAATGGATCCTTGGATCCTTGTAAATGTCGACAATTTCTGAATTATCATGTTAATATTAAACAATCTAAGCTGGACTCCAATAAAAAAGATCCTGATGGGATTCTACCATCATGCCAGAGTGTTTTCAAGATAACAAATGCAGACCATTATGATGAATCACAATGCCTGTTTTGAAACGGTCATAAATTTCTTGGATGTCCTGCCATGTTCATGTGTATTTGACACAAACTTCATTGTTTTTTTAATCTTCTATACCACATATCTTTGACTAATAAGCGTATATATGCATGTCAATATCTGTGGTAGTGCTCCTTGCAATCGATAGCTGTTATGGATCTTGTTTGATAAAAATTGTACAAAATCCTTTTCAGAATAGAACTCAGAGCACATCAATGTAAAATATTTAAAGAAGGATCGTCCCATCTAAAGATGAATTTTGAGAAGAGTGCATACAACAATTACAACCATCAAGTAATTACAATACCTCGAGTTCACCATACCAATACACGATCTGTAACTAAAAAATACTACTTTGTGCAGAAAAAGATGCATAAATAACATGTAACAGTTCCATTATGTTGTGTTATCATCAATAAATATTTGCCCGACTTCAATTCTATACCCTGCACTGTGAGGGCAAAAGAGCTAGGTGCTCCCCACTAAAAACTACACTATAAGTACAAACCCTTGTAGTATGGAATGATAATAACATTTCATACCAGGGATGATTGTGCCGGATTGCAACAATTGATGTTTTACTTCTAATGTGCTCAAATACACAATAATCAGTAGCAGGAGAGCCTCGTCTGAATCAGTGTGCCTTCTCTAATTATGAAATAGTTGTTTAAAGTACCAACAGTTGTCTCAACCATTAAACATAAATATTTGAAAAAGGCATACATCTATTCAATGTTCTGCCATTTTCTCTTGTATTTGACACAAAACTTGACTAGTTGGATGTATTTTTTGCCGAGTACCAAAGTATACTGTTTTATCAGTATTCAACTATATAGGCTTTTCTGTCAAACTCGTTGACACAAAAACTTGTTTATTATTTATGTTGAATGCTGTGAATCTTTAAGATGCATGTATGTGCATTTCAATATCTGTAATAGTGTTCATTGCATTGATGCCTGAGTTTGGATCGTTTGGTAAAATTTGTACCAATTCCTCCTGTGAATATAATTTATTCCACACCAATGAAATACATAAATCATCCCTTATCAAGGTGCATTTAGGTAAAGAGTCTATCCGATAAATACAACCATCTGGAAATTACAATATCTGGTGTTTACCATACCCACGTGCAATCTGTAATTACAAAATAGTACTTATGGAGAAAAAGTCATTTATATAAATGTACAAGAAATAAAGAAAAAAATCTTTGATACAAAGCATTGAATTTGCTTCAGCTAATATTACCTCAAAAAGAGGAATTCGTACAAGGCTTGAGTTCTGAATGTCTCTAATATCATGTACCGTGTGTTACAAAAGACATTTAATAGAGATCTCAAGTTCTAAGTTTCTTAATAGCAATCTCATATTTTACTACAATAGCATACTGGGCTAACTTGAATATGATACATTCTTAAATAAATTCAGCAGTAATTACTGCACAATGACTCACTAGTCACAAAATAAATGTTACTTCTCGCAAACTCATTCCCTCTCCAACCATGACTAAAACTTATGAAGGATGCTGAATGAAACAATGACAGACGACAAATTGACATATGCTTACATAATCAAGGTCAATGTACGACAATGTGAAAAAAATAAACTGTCCACTGATCCAAATGACAACGTGTAACATCTGCGACCCAACAGTCTTTATTCTTCAAAGAATCAAGTTAATAATACACCTACATCATATAACCTGTGTTCCCATATGGATTTTGGGCCTGATGTGGAGTACCAGCAGCATAAGGATATGTAGCTGGTACATACGGATTGCCAAAAGGGTTTGCAGTAACTTGTTGCCCCATCATTTGCTGCTGTGCCATGAAAGCTTGTTGTTGATATGCCATAGAGGCCATTTGTACGGCAGATGGTGGAGCTATTTTATTTGAAGCATAGAAGGGATCTTGACCTGGTTGCAACATTGGAGTAGCCTCAAAGGGATTTGGTGCCACTTGACCCATATGGTAGTTACTAGATGGATTTGTTTGTCTTCTCATTGCATCATCGTATAAACTATCCAGTGTAAGCTTATCAAGTCCACCAGCCTGACATCAAAGGCATGCCAAATAAGTTATACATTTAAGCACTTAATGCAATTTCAAAAAAGCGGTTGTTTTGTAAACACCAAGACAAACACTGCAAACATTTCCCTCAATAAAAAATTAAAAATGTAAATACTGTTACACCATTGGGCGATTGAAGTCTTCACGAAATAAAACTGCACCTTTTGATACAACTGTGATATGAATGAAACTATAAATAGCCTAGGCCTTGTTTGTAATATGAAACTACATGGAATTACCATATAGTAATAATAATAATTAAAAAAGAAAGACTAAAATTCACCTAACCTAAAGTACCACTCAACAACAGTTCTCTTAATTAAAAAATTACTTCTATGGTTCTACCCCAACATAGGACATCTAATGCAAAACAAAGAAGCGCATGACACACTAAGATGTAAAAATTGCTGGAAGATTAGGTATATAGGCTACAATAAGCTGTTGAATCTATACCGTGGCATCCATATACCAAGGAATATAAACTACAACAAAACTGTTACATGTGTAGTTTGTATCATAGCATCCACGTTCCTTTTAAAGAAATGGTTGTGATTCCAACTCCAAGGAAAAGTAAACTATGTTTAAGCATATTCAATCAACATACGGAGCTATTTTCAAATAAATATTCTCAACATTCCAAATAACGCTATGGCATGATGGCATCCAAGTTCCTAAGGAATATAAGCTACAGTAACCTGTTACATGCGTTGTTTGTATCATGGCATCCACGTTCCTTTTACAAAAATGGTTGTGGTTCCAAGATAAAAGTAAAACTATGTTCAAGCATATTCAAGAAAACTGTTTTCAAGGAAATATTATGAACATCCAGTCCAAATAACTCTATTCATACAAAATGAGTATACCATATGACAAAATGCACTCATGAATGCAAGGTCAATTTGGTTCTCAGAACTTGCAAAGAAACTGGCTTTCTGAATCAAGGTCCAACATCTTGCATTCATGCAAACAGAGAAGAGAAGCTGAAGGAGTTTCAGGAAAATTTGTGTTCGAAGAATATGAATTTACAGCAATATAAGTCAAAAAATGTCATATAAGGTCAAACGACGAATAAGTCAACTTTGACCAACACATTTACAGTGAATTGCTGCCTAATGTCCTGAAAGCTAAAATAAAAAAGCCATTTTGTTTTCACTTTGATATTAATAAGGTCCTATTTAAATGTCATGTTTAAAGAAGACAGACAAATGACTCCATCTTTAAACAGAATTACTTAATCTAATATCCAGATTTATGTATCAACAAATAATACATCTAAAGTTAATATGCATCTGAAAGCAAAGGTTTAGCGTTGACCATGGCTCAGGTATCCAGACCAAGCAACCTTGGGCATAGAAACAAAACTCAAAGCCAAACTAGAAAGTTGTTTACTTTGAGGAAAACTGTCTCCTAATCCACACTGTCCACCTTAAGATTATGATCATCATTCTCTTATGCCCCTCCATTTGCTGTTCATTTTTGTTGATCTCTTTTTTTCCATTTCTCCATCTGCGGCATCACTGTTTCCCTACTTATATCTTTCAACTTTGTCCTAAACTTCCCTTACATCATGTTCCACATGTGTATTGCCTGTGTAATTTTTCTTGTCAAATTGCCTGCCCATACCATAAATTGCATCACTCTCTATGTTTTACTTCACTAACCTTAAATTTCTATTATCAAATGCTCTCTTACCATTCTCTATTCTTCCTTGCATTTCTCTGATCACCCAGAGTCTGAAATTATCTTTCTTGTTCCACTTCCAAAACATCCAATTGTGTGAGTGTTTTTTGCATCAATGTTTTGGATCACACTCCAAGATCCATCATCAAGATGATAGAGAGCATAAGGAGAAAAATACTCTCACAAAATCAACTCCAGAAGCAGCATACAGATTATCTCACGGATTGTGGAAATCAACTCTCTAAGCTATATTTTCCTTCACTGACCTTAGATTTCTGTGCGAAACTGCTCTAGTGCAATCCTCTATTCTTCTTTGCAGTTTTCTAGTCACCCAGAGCCTGCAATCATCTTTCACGTTCCACTGCCAAAACTTCCAATTGTCATCACAGGTAAAATTTCTGCCTGTCTGCAATGCCCTTAAAGTCTCCTGCTCTACTTGCCCACAGTTTGCAATCACTTTCATTTTCTACAGTCAAAACTTCCAATTAGATAACAAATTATATTTTCACCCACTTGCAATCCTCTTAAAGGCCTTGTAGTCTATTTCCTTCTATAGATAAGTGTACATACACACATGCACATCAGCATCCTATTGGTTTACTGATTTCACCTACATTGTGTACTTTTCTTCCACTGCACTCATTGTTCTTCAACATTGTGCCTTTTTTCTTCTATGCTACTGTAATCATCATTTGTATTTACGCCTGTCTGCAATCCTCTTAAGTCCTTGCGCAGTTGATTCCTTTCTATAGTAGTGTAAACATTCATTCTGTTTCTCTAGTCCATCCACCTACATTGACCACTTTTTCTTACACTCATTTTTCTTCTATGTATTGCCTCTTTTATTTTCCCAAAACTACCATAGAACCTACAAATGCACAGTTATGCTGTCGAGGATTGTAGAAATACATGTAAAAATAATTAAATTATAATGTCTATAAGGTAAAGGCCATTAACATTATATAAAGACAAAAGGAAAACTCCACTGACTACTACTTTTAGGTTGCAATGCTACAAATGAGGTTGAAATCCTCTATAACTGACATGGGAAAGAAAATAGCCTAGTTCCTACTCGCTACTGATCACAGCGTTTTGATCTCAAGCAGATGCAAATATGCACCAAATTTATAGATCACTAATGAATCTTCTCTCTCTCCTCCATGACCACAATAAAATGTAGGCAGAATACAAATGCTAATAAAAGATACTAACTATATAGTATATATGCATTTCCAAACCAAAAGCCAATGTTATTCATTTAAAATGCAATTTCCTTAGGTGAAGTCCGTCCCCTGCATACATGCAAGAAAATATTAATCTTTTGGGCTGATGTCAAAAAGGAAAAGTTTATTTCCTGTGTACTACTTTTTAAGTGCATTTTTTAATCTCAACAGCAGATGCAGAATATGCATCAATTCTATAAATTACCTCTCCAGATCTCAAGCAAACATTAAACTAATGACCAGCTAGCTTTCCTGCCCTCCATAAACATGGACAGAAAGATATGCTGAACAAAAATGCTAATAAAAAATACTGAACTTGCATTGCCAAAAACAAATGCAACCATTATTTGTTTAACAAGCAGCTTCACTTGAGCAAAAGCCAAACATACAAGTTGAAGTCGGCTACATGCATGCAAGCTGATGTTTCATAGAGTTTTGGAATGAAGGGGAGGGGGGCATTTGCAATTTATTATAGTACTTGAAAAATTACTTTTATAAATGTATAAGAAACTGAAATAGCAAACTGTAAACTACTAAACACAATGCATTGAAAGTGCTCAATATCAATACATAACACACATTCAAAATTACAACATGATGATTATGTTGAAGTATAATGGGTCAATGCCTCAATGAACTAATCATCCAAATCCTTCCCAAATGCCTTGGCAAACTCCTTGTCGCTTCAGAACAAGATGTTTTGGAATGCCTGGACAGAATTGCTTCTAAGTGGAAGATGTTTGTGGTGAACAAACCAAAGAAGGGTAGGGGTTAAAGTTAGAAATTGAAGAACTTCAGATGGAAGCTCAGGAACTATAAAAGAAAGCTCTCAATGTATAACGCAAAAAACTTCAAATGGAAACTTAGAAAGTGATTGAGTAATTACTCTTTGGACAATCAAGAAACTCCTTTCCCAAAGGAGTGAGAAGGTTCCTGCTAAAGCTTCGCTTAGGTTGTTTCTTACAGATGGTTTTAAGGTTTTTAACAATAGCGTTTTTTAGGTGTTCTGCTTTGTTGGGTCTGTTTATGTGTTATTTAATATAATCTTTTGAAGTGTAGTTTTTCTAGCATTGGTTGTAATTGGGTTTTTATCTTATTTGAATTGTTTGTGATTTTGTGATCGATGGTGCCTGTAGTTGGATTGTTTGTTTGCTCTCTATTATGGGCAAAGGGCCTTTATAGATTCCTCTAAATTGATAATAAGCATCCTAAGCCAATGACCCATTTTGCTTCAACCAAAACTATTTGCTTAATGTTTGTTTATCTTTTGCAGATTTTCATGTGTGTTGTCCTCAGGATTTTACCAAAATTGCATTCTCTTACTGCAATTCTATAGTAAAATGATAACCTAGGTGTACTTTATTGTAGTTACAACCAATCATCATGTCAATTTCACCATATTAGAATATTGTAATGTTTTTAATGGTCATTTTAGTTAGTCTTTAGTTAGTCTTTAGTTTATTGGGTAGTTTCTATTTCCATCTTTAGTTCACAATTGTTATTTTAGAAACATTGTCTTTGTAAATCTATATAAAGAGCTTTCATCTCCTCTATTTAATACAAGATAAGTTTACCATAACATGGTATCAGAGCAGGTCAATGGGATTTCATAAAATTTGGCAAATTTTTTAAGAAAAATCCGAACCTCTTATGATCTGGATTTTTTTCCAAAAATTTGTTTTTTTATTTTTTAAAATAAAAATCATGAGGTATTTTATGAAAATTTTGTTATTTGTCTTCAAAGATTTTTGCTAAAAATCACGAGCCTAATCGACGGTTTTGATCCCATGATTTCCTGGTTTGAGTAGAAGTCTCTGATTTTCGAAGGTTGCATGTACTTGCATGTTGCTTGCATGTGCATTTTGTGAGTTGCATGTACTTGCATGTTGCTTGCATGTGCTGTTCTACCACGCGAAGTTTCGCGTTTTGTTGCGTGAAGGTTTCTCTTATGGATTTTCATAATTTTTTCCCTTAAAAACTTTCTAATGGGTTTTCATAATTTTTCCCTTGAAAAATTTTTGATGAGTTTTCATTATTTTTCCCTTAAAAAGTTTCTGATGGGTTTTAATAATTTTTTCCTCAAAAATTATCTGTTGGATTTTACTATTTTTTCCTCAAAAACAAAGTTTTGTATTCTCTGATTCATGTCTCAAATTTTGTTGTCTAGTTTTGGCCATTTTTTATCCTTAGGACAAGTTTATGAATTCTGTAAAACGCAAAGTCGCATGGGATTCCTTTGTGAGTTTTTACCAATTTTTCCGAGAAAAAAAAAGATTTCTAATCTTGGGTTTGGCGATTTTTTCCTCAAAAATCGTGATTATTTGCAACCTATTCTAGGGCATCATGCTCTTCAGCAAAAATTTGGAGGGTTTGACGATTCTTCCTCAAAATCATGGCAATTGTTCTCGGTATGTGTCTCTGGCTACAAGGAGGGACAGCTCTATTATCCAACATAAGGTTGGACGTTTTGTGATGATTTCTAGTTAGAAGTTTTGTAGATTTTGGGAGGGTTAGTGGCAGAATCATCTCAGTGGCAGAGTCAGTGGCAAGCTCTTGTCCTTTGTTGTAGAGCATTCTGAAGAAGGGGGTGGCCTTCTCTATTTTTTCTGTATGGATTTTGGCTACTCTTGGTCATTGACATTCTGCAAATCCAAGGAGGGTCTCAGCAACAGCAAAATGTTCTGAAGAATTTATAACCACAAAACATGTACAGTCTTCTACAAGATAGTTAAAGTCTAGACGATGATCATTAAGCAAGGGTATTAGAATATTGTAATGTTTCTTTAATGGTCATCTTAGTTAGTCTTTAGTTTAATAAATAGTTTCTATTTTTGTTTTTAGTTCACGATTGTTTCTTTTAGAAACGTTGTCTTTGTAAATCTATATAAGGAGCTTTCATCTCCTTTGTTTAATACAACATCGATTTACCATAACACGCCATAGATACCTCATATGTGTCAAAAACGTGTCCACATCTCATTTTGTATTTAATGCATTATTGCAAATTGTAGTTTGTTACACTTTGTTAAAGCAGGCCTAAAGTACTCTGTACTGTATACTTGAACTTCACACTGAAGTATAAGGTCACCAATTTAATTAGAGAGATTCAAGTATGGAAAAGCATCAAGTTTTGAGGTCCACACCTTACAGTACATCCAGATGAGATCATTTACACATTCCATTAAGGTGCATCCAATTCCAAAGAAGAATCATCCATGATCCTTCTCTTATTTGCCAAGCGGATTATACTATGGTTTTGACTCGTGCACCTTACTACATCAACCTTCATTATATAAAGGTGGCCAATCAGTTTGGAATCAGATAGAGAGTTAGCCATAGTTGGAGATAGAGGAATTATTCCAGAAGTTTGCTTCAGTTAGAGGTCATGAAACATTAGTACAAGATCTGAATTGTAACCTTGAGAGCACTGTAATTCAAAGGCTTATGATTGATTTATGTTGAAAGTCTGTAAGGCTGTAAATGTAACTTTGTTTTAAAGAATAAAGATTAGTTTTCATCAGGCCATCTCTTGTTTTCCACTGTATGAATTCACTAAACATTGATTAGCTACATAGCTAGATATTTCTTCATTGAACTCTTCATCTGAGAATTTGCAAAAGTATAACAAAAGCAATCAGATCAAAGGTGCATATAGTAGTTAACTGTCAGAATAAGTCCTACCTCCATCGAAGAAACTATAAAACCAGTAATAAGGAAAACTGACATTACCAGTTTGCTTTCTACTTGGACACTCGAACTAGAAGTTGAAGTAGTAACCAGAGCTAATTCCCAACCAGTGGCCCCATTTGACAAATCTAAAGCACTGTTTAAATTTCCATTTGAAGCAGTGTCTGCAATTTGAAGGACCTCCAACGTCAAAATACAATTCATAGAAATACCTTAGTATGTTCAATATGAACAATATAAACAGCTTACCTGTAGCAGGAACAATAGCAAGCGCTAGTGCGTTCCTTTCCTCAAGTGCTGAAGGATCAGGGCTAATGTCATCCAAGCCCTAATATGCCAGACATTAAGAAGGGTTATTTAACAGTTAAGCATTGGTCAGACCTACAGATAACATAAAACCATTATATGCAATCTCACTAGGTTAAAATATACAGTCCAAGTTGCCTTCCGGTATACCATCCTCTTCCTATATAAGTTCTTCATTGTAATGGAATCTATTACAAGGACAAAATATTCTAGTGCCAAATACTGTAGTTCCAAAGATTTACCAAAAGATCAGGCGTTGCATGCTGTACAGGTGCAGCCTCCTCCTTAACAGGTTCAGATGGAGGTGGGGGCGGTGGTGATGGTGATGGTGATATGTCATCCTCAGGTTCTGGCTTTTTCTTGTACTCCAGAGCTAAAACCTTTGGAATGGATTCAATCTTCTGCTGAAGGAAACAAAAAATTATAATGAGTAGTTGCAAAAATGTTAGACAGAAGTTTAATCATGTATTTAATTTATCATTTGAAAGTAAATACCAAATTAAAGCATAACTTAACAATATCTGCAATAAACTATGTATTTTCTTTCACACATAATCACTACATACCAGCTCCCTACGGGCCGATGAAGCTCTTGGTGCATCTCTAACATACTCTTCCATTGCAGCAATGAATGATGCCGGAGGCTGATCAGCAATTTAATTGACAGCAAATCATACGAGTGAGGAACCTTGCACCTTCCTTTAATCTAGTATCTTATATGTTGATTAAATCGAAATTTTCATCGGAGAAAAAAAACAAACAAAAAAAAAGACATGCCATTATTACCTGTTCAAGTGGGGGAAACTTTGGCCCGCGTCCAAGATCAACACCTTTGCAAACTTCATAGAATTCTGACAGTCTCTCAGTCTACATTGCCAGGTAAAAAAATTGTTAAACTATATTTCAATTAAAAGCTTGAATACAACATTCTAAAAGAAACTGATTGTAAACCTGTCATTCCATTAGAGATACATTGCTTGAACCTTCTTTTTCAGAAAGAATAACTCCTCTCAAAAAGAGAACAAGATAGAAGTCATAGGTCCATACAGCACCAGGTAAAACAAATGATGCTAAACAATTTAACACAAACAGTTGGAAGAATCATTTTAACTTTTAGTATCTTCCTGATAGGAAACTAAAGACTGCCATGAACAAACACAAGATATATGAAGAACCAAAGTTATACCTTGTTGTCGGGATAATTGTATGTGCGGGTTATTATGTTAGTAAAGTATTATGTTACTCTCGGTCGTTAGTGACCGAGAGGTTAGACAGTTATGTCACGACGCTTCGGTCGTGGCCCTTCGGGTACTTTATATACCCTCTCGGAGGATGGAGATAGGGGAGATATTATTGTATGATCATTACGATGTAAAGGTACTTGCCAGTTTGGAATGATTAATGAAAGTATTTGTTATTCTCTAATATATTCTGTGTTTATTATATTTCCGGTACTATGTCTGTGCAATACTAAGTTTACCCCAGCTGGTAAACATCTGGCGCCGTTGCCTAGACGTACTCGGGAAGAGAAGTAAGAAAAGGATTTATGCCCAATGTTTTAAATAAAGATAGGAATAAACAAGTAAGAAATGACGAAGAGGAGGTCGCACACACGGCTCTGATCTCCGCACAGCAGCGTGAACGTCGCTATAGACTAAGGCAACTTGCCAAAGACCAGCTTGCCGGAGGGTTGCCCAAAGGGGACCTCGGAAGTGGTACGGAGGGTGCAGAAGCCAAAGAGGAGTTCACTTCTCCGGAACGGAGAGTGCGGAGTCGGGAAGAGTTACTTGAGGAGACACGGGCGAGAAGAGCCTTTCTCCAAGAGGAGAGAGTACGGTTTGAGGTGGGTCTCCGTACACCAGGCACGGAGAACCAAACCGGCGGAGAGGGTGATACTGTAAAGGGTGGCACAAGCGCACCAGCAGACCCTCCGTTGGAACTGAGAACCCCGCACAGTACGGTCCCATCGCAACTGCCGCAAGGGCAAGTGCCACCAGCCCAGAATACTCACAGCACTCAAGGAAGTACGGGTACGAGGGGTACTGGCACGCCGCCTCCACCGCGGCCAACCATGGCGGTGAACAAGCAGAAGTTACCAAAGTTCACGGGACAATCGAAGGAAGATCCAGTTCGGCACTGCCGAACGTGCGAAACTATATGGACTGCGCACGGGGTAACTGACGAGAATGAATGGATCCGCCAGTTCCCTGCAACACTGAGGGAAGGTGCCATTGATTGGTACTCGGATGTTGACAAGACGAGCCTGACGACATGGGACCAGGTCAAAAAGGCCTTCCAGACAGAGTTTCAATTGTTAAGAGATGATAATGAGATATTAGCGGAAATCTACAACACTAAGCAAGCAAAGAATGAGTCCGTCCATGCGTACGGACGACGACTCAAAGAACTCATCGGGAAGATGGAGTCGGCCCCAGCGGACGAACTGAAGAAGAGGTGGTTCGTAGAGGGACTCAAAACCTCCCTACGAAAGAAAATGAAGATAGTTCCGCCTACTTCATACAGTAATGCATACAACCGAGCAATGGATTTAGAGAGTGAGTGTAAGACCTCCAAGAAGACGAGGTCATCTTCTGACAATGACTCGGAGACTGAAAGCAGTGAGGATGGGTCGAGCAAGAAAGTGCTCGCGTTGCAAAAAGACCTTGAAAGAATGATGAAAGAACTCAAGGCCGCCAAGGGAAGTACCAGTAAGATAGAAGAAGATACGGTGTGGTGCACGGACTGCAAGGAAGCAAGCCACACAAAAGGTTCTTGTTCGAAGAAGGCTTTTTGCGATATCTGCCAAATCGCAGGACATTCCACTAAAGAATGTCCCTACAACCTGAGGGCGAGAAATCAACAAGTGCTCTATGCACAAGAGCAACCTTCCACGTCTGGTACCGGCGGACAACAAAATGCTCCATCATCCGGCGGGTATGGAAACAACCGACGGGGAGGCTGAGGCAATGATGAGAACAAGCCGCGGGTCCAGTATGACGTGAAGGGGAGGCCCATGATACAGTGCAGAAGTTGTAACCAATGGGGACATTATGCCCGTGACTGTCAGAATGCGGCTACCGCTCCACTAAAACTGTGTCGGTGGTGCGGACCGGGGAACCATGAGGATGCTAATTGTCCGAAGCCCGGCTGCAACATCCTGGACATGGAACGAGGGGGCACGGAGAAGGTCCTGGCAATCACACGCGGGCAAACAAAGAAGGCCACATATCCTCACCCTCCGACAGAGAAACAAAGGATGCTCGAGGCGAAGGCTGAGATCGCGAAGGGTATGGAGGACCGAAGGGACTCCACAGATGCCGGCATTTCTACTCGAGCAATGGCCGAACAAAATATTTTAAGGCAGATAATGCAATTGGAGGTACCAGTAAAGGTCAAGGACCTATTGGAAACGATGCCGCATCTCAAAACGGCTCTATTCCTTGGGCAAAACATTCCAGCAAGCACGGTTGAACAAATGGAGATCCCGGGCGGCTCTGCAGCCGACCCCATGACGCTATCGATAAATAATGGGCGGAATCCCGCAGTGGTGGAGATGGGTATTTTGGGTACCATCCTCATGAACACGATCGTAGACGGTGGATCCGGGGTGAACGTTCTACCGGAAGAGACTTGGAAAAGCCTCGGGAAGCCAACACTGTGGCCGCCGACCTTCAACCTACTTGGGGCCGACCAACACGGCATCAAGCCCCTTGGTACTCTAATGGCACAACAGGTAACCATCGGGACCCAACCATTCATCCTCGACTTCATAGTAATTCCCCTCAAGCAGAAGGGGTATGATGCCATCCTAGGGAGGGGGTGGCTGGTGACCGCCAGAGCCAACCATAACTGGAAAAAGAACATCCTATCAATTGAGAAAGGGGGAAGGAAGTTTGTAATAGACCTTGCAACGCAGATGGTTGGAGAAGAAATGGCATCCTCCTCCGATTCAGAATCAGATGACGGAATAGACGGAGGGGAAGAAACCATGGAGCCCAATGCCGAAGGGATACTGAAAGTGGAGGATGATACAGATTCGATGGACGGTCTATTCCACTGGCAGATGGGCGATTATGAATTATTTCCGCCATCCTGCAACATACTGAAGATTGAGGAAGCCCAAAGTGAGTTCCTTCCAGAAGATACAATATACCGAGAAGGGGAAGTCCGGATGAAAGAGAGCCCAGCACATGAGTTTTGGAAGGAGGAACCCGTCTGGTACAAAGAAGAAAAGTTGAAAAAAATAAAAATAAATCTTGGGGATGAGAGAAATCTGAAACCCATCGTTATGGGAGACAACTGGAATCCTGTGTGGAGGACCGCAGTCTTCAAAATCTTGATTCTCCTTCTTCTTATGTACGGGCAAGAGGCCGTGGTCCCTGTAGAATTTATGGTTCCAAGCCTTTGGATGGCCATTGAAAATGGACTTGGCTGTTTTCCCTCTCGGGTCAACAAGAATAGTTGCATAAACACACATTAACTGATAAACATGAACACAGGAAAGTATTGCAATTTGGTAAACATAAAGTACTCAGAAAACCAAATCCTCCCATTCACACTCAAAGCAATGTGTACATATAACCTCCGAAGAGACACCACCGAAACGTCACGTCGTAACGGTTCACACTCTCGGTACTAACTGCCGAGATTAACATAAGTTTATTACACAACACCCGTACATACAAAATATACCGACAACATCATCCCCCCCAAAAAACAAGTCGGCTCCGACGACTTTTACAAAATATAACATAGACAAAAATGAGCCTACTACAAACTACTCAGGAGGGGGCGTAGGAAGCGTCCCTGATGATGATGGCGCGGCTGTGGCTGTGCCGGAAGTGACTTTAGCCCGCAACTCGTACACTTGAGTTGTCCGAAGCTGTAAAGCCTGTTCTGCCCTCATCTTAAGCTCCATAGCCGTCCGAACCATGCTAGCTGCCTCGAGCACTGCCTTCTCCTTCGCATCCACAGTCTCCAAAGCAGAACCAAGGCGAGTCTCAAGAAGAGCCCGCTCGGCACGCTCAGTCTCCAATGCAGCCCGTAAAGTGTCCAACTCCGACACCATAGTACTCCGCTCAGCCACCCAAGACTCCCTCTCCTGAACCACTGCAGTCTCCAAAGCTGTAAGACGGGAAGCTGCCTCCTCCCGAGCTGCCTCTGCTGCCAATCCCGTAGCCTGATGTATTGAGGAAGCATGCTCTATCCGCCTGAGAGTGAAATACTCCTCTCGAAAGGCCTGTTCTAACTCTCGGATAAGACCGTGAATCCGGCTCTCGCCCACCGTCGCACTAAGAGCCCAATCCTCCAACATCGTAAGAGACTCCTGAGTAGGCCATCCCCTAGCCTCAAAGCACTCTGCAAATGCCTGTGGACAGCCAACCCGCACAAAGGTCAAGAGGCGCTCCAACTCCTCAGCAACCCCCTCCTGAGCCTGAAGCTCTGCTGAGGCTATGACCCGCTGGGCTCCAGCAGCTACTGCGGCTACATCCGCCAAGTACTGCTCCAACACTTTCTGCGCGGACTCCCTCGCTGGCACCGCCCTCCGTGACCCTGGCAGGGCTGGTGGCTCCTCACTAGCCTCAGCTTGCAGTCTCTGTCCCTCCATAGGAACTGGTCTCTCGGATATCTCTCTCTCCTGGGCTACTGGCTCTTCTCTTGGTGGCGACATCACTGCATCCAGGTCAATAACTTCTGAAGGCCTCTCTAACACTACTCTGGCAGGGGAAAGTGAAATGGGAGCTGCCACTGCTATCGGGGGTAATGTGAACTGCTCCAACCATGACAGCACTGAAGAGTCCTCATCCCCCGTCGGCAACGCTCGAGCCGGCTCCTCCAATACCCCTGGCCCAACTCGCACAATGGCCTCAGTACCAACAACATCCAATGTAACCTGCTCTCGTGGCTGTGTCTGCTCCTGCTCTAAACCTCGAACACCATCTTTGCTAGTCTGTCCTGGGTCGGTTGGCTGAGCTGTAGGTGGCTCAGAAGCCTGACCCGCCGGGTGTAGCACAACAGGGGGCCGGAGTTCTCCAAACCGTGGCATGGGTACAGCCTCCAATGTGGTACCGAACGGTACAGAGGTCCCCGCTGCAACAGTCGCCGAGGGTACTGGTGGCGTGAATAGTACAAGAGGTGGTGCACTCTCAGACGGTGGAGTTGGAGCAAATGCACTTTCAGATGGTACCTCTGTATCGAGAGTGTCAGAGTCTCCCACTGCAACACTCTCGCTGCCTTCCTCCTCCTCCAAGTCTTCACTCGACTCCTCTTGGCCACTGTCCACATTCTCCCCTTCCGACTCTGAGAGGACTTGGCGCTTCCTCTTTGACCCTGTCTGTACTCCGCCAGCATCCAAGTGACGCCAATGAAAGATAAGAGGCTCTCCCGTAGCAATGTCCACCGGCTGTGGCCTCAGCTTCTCCGCCGGAATCTGTTCTCGGGCAGCATTCAGAAACAACCCTATGGCAATATGGGGCATGTAAAACGTCCTATGCTGTAGAGTCATAAACTCGTACAGCCTCTCCGCCATCACTGAAGCCCAATCATATACTGTCCCCTGGCGGATCCCGTTCATGAAAACCAAATGTGTAAGGGCAATGTCGGATGCCCTACTCGCCCCGGTCAACCTGCTCTTCACGATATCCATCAAACATCGCCATTCACCTGGGGCCACAAATGATTTTTTAAGTCCTCGATTCCGGGAAGAAGAGCCAAGCAATGACTCGAACTCCTGCTGAGACAAATTTCTTGAAACCAGCTTAATATACTTCTCCTTGTCTTCTCTGGTCAGCTTCCTCGGCTTCAAGTCGATTTTCCTGCCCTGTGTACCAGGAATACCAAACACCCTCGAAATCTCTCGAGCTGTGAATGAAATCTGAATCTCTGTACCACAATATTTCAATGTACTCCGTCGGCTGAACCGGTCAAATGTATCAATCATCCCCCTCAGAGGACCCTCGTACTCCTTAATGGAAGGCAACGGCATCTGTATTGCCCAATGAACTCCGGCCCGCCGAATCTGTCCCTTCAAGAAATTGGTATCCGGAGTCTGCTCCCACCATGTACGGCATTCCACTCCGCTCAGCCCTTCAAATGTCACAGTCTTCCAGGTGACTTCTTTTTGGGCCTGCTGCGGACGGTGCTTCTGTTTCCTGTCCATGCTTCTGGAATGTGAAACCCTTGGTCTGCTACTACTGGCTGGTTTGGAAATTTGCAATTTTTGTCTCCAAGAACTCTGCTGTTGCCTTGAGCTCATCCTTTTGTACTGTGTAATAACGGTTCGTAACTGATTTTTGAAATACTTCTGTCGTACAAATCAACTTCCTTCAGCCAATGTACTTTTTCCAATATGCAAATATGTAGCAGCTGCAGGTCTCATCAACTGGTCACACTCTCCAAGGGTTGATAACTAAACCGACTGGGGGTCTAGGGGGCAACGCCCCCAGCGGGGTCGAGGGGCAGCGCCCCCGCGGGGTCCTGGGGCAGAGCCCCAGGCGCGCTCCCTGTCGCGGTACAGGGCGGGGTCGAGGGGCAGCGCCCCCGCCGCCAAGACCAATTTAGCACCTTCAAAGTCTATGAAACACACTAATTTTGTGATTTTCGTATGCTCCCATGCTCTTTTCTGCAAACTGCTTATGTTTCCCTTACTTCCTGCTCATGCCCTTCCCTTCGGTACCATTTGTTCTTCAATATGAGCTGCTTTGTTTTGTCGTCGTTTTTTTTTTTTTTTTTTTTTTTTTTTTTTAGTATACCATATGAATTTCCTCTTTCATGCTTTCCCTTCACACGCCCCAATGCTATGTACGGCAATCCCAAGTCTTCCTTAGACGCAATGAAAGACAATGTGTACAGACGTCTTTGCCAAAAAAAAAAAATTTTGATCTCTTATATACTATAGGGCCGTACGGACCCTTACGACATATATGCAACTTAACTGTTATTTGACGTACTCACTTCTTCATGCTGTACGATCCTGAATGCCTTCACGTTTTGTTTTTCTTCCTTGCACGTACGGTCCATGCAATGCGGCAGGCTACATCCGTACGGCTCCGTACGGTCTTCAGATTTGATATTACGAAATTATACCCTTTCCATACGGCAATGTACGGCACTCAAAACCGTACGGTGATGCACGGTCTACTCCTCCAAAGTGTACGGTGCCGTACAACAAGTCCTTATCCGCACACGCCAGTTGGTCGTACGGCCAAGTTCGATAGCAATTTCCTCTATGCCTGGCGCCGTACGGGTTTTAATAATGCTGCAATAATGTCGTACGGTGCTAATATACCTGCCGTACGGTGTTAAAACATTAAGATGCATGTCGTACGGTACCGTACGGACATGTTACTCTGCACTTTTTTTTTTTCTTTTTTTTTCTTTTTTTTTTTTTTAAATTTTTTTTTTATTTATATATATATTTTTTTCAATTTTTTCAACTTTTCAAAATTTTTTTTTTTTTTCAATTTTTTTTTTTTTTTTTTTTTTTTTCCTCCCTGAATTTTCTAAGTACCCGACGCTCGCGGTGTGGCCGTCGGTCGTTCATGATAAACTTTCAGTTTCGACCCGTTCACCGCGTCCGGAATTTCCCGTCCGTCGAGGGTCCACAGCTTCACAGACCCATTGGCAGCCACCTCTCGTACTTTGTAGGGCCCAATCCATTTTACTTTGAATTTTCCAGGCTTGATTTCATTTCGCCCGTTGTATTTTAAAACCAATTGGCCTGGGGTAAACTGCATTCGTCGGAGATGCTTATCGTGCCAGACCTTCCTCCTTTGCTGCGTCGCTTCAGTGGCCCATTGTGCCAAAGCCCGTTTTTCATCCAACTTGTTTAAGAGATAGAGTCGTTCCCTCAGACTCTCCATATCCCCCAATTTATTCTCGATGGCAATCCTCAGACTTGGAACCATGAATTCCACCGGTACCACGGCCTCCTGTCCATACATGAGTTGAAAGGGCGTCTGTCCGGTGGTCACCTTGTAAGACGTCCGATAGGCCCATAGTACCGAGGGTAGCCTCTCTTCCCAATCCTCGCCCTCGACACCGCAAGATTTGTAGATTACGCCGACCAGGATCTTGTTGGTGGCCTCTGCCTGACCATTTGCCCGGGGGTAGTACGGGCTCGAGAACGTGTGAAAAATTTTGAACTCTGTCGTCAGGAGTTTGATCACGTGGTTGACGAAATGGCCACCCCTATCACTCGTCAACTGAAGCGGGATGCCATATCTCGTTATTATCTGCTCATAAATAAACTTAGCCGTGCTTAGAGCAGAGTTATCCGTCAGTGCTCGAGCTTCCACCCACTTGGTCAAATATTCCGTCGCCACCACAATGTATCGGCAGCGTCGAGCGCGGCTGGGCTTCAAAGGCCCCACAAAATCCAGTCCCCACCGTTCAAACAATTCCTGTGCATGAGAAGGGTTAAGTGGCATGTAGTCTCGTTTGAGAGGTCTCCCTGCCCGCTGGCATGTGTCACAGCCGACGACCCACTCCCTGGCATCATTGTACACCGTCGGCCACCATAAGCCTGCCAACAAGACTTTTCTGGCGGTGGTGTCGGGGCCCATATGCCCTCCGGCAGGTCCCTCATGAGCTTCCTTCAACACTCTCGGAACCTCTTCCTCCATTACGCAACGCCTCAATATTTGATCTGGACCCATTTTGTACAGCAGTCCATTGATAAGCTGGAAGGTTCTGCTCCTCAGAACCAATTTTCTACGCTCTCCGGGGAGCATTCCTTCTGGAAATCGAGCCGTGGACAGGTACTCACCGATACTTGTGTACCACTTCGGTAGTACGGCGATGTGAAACAGGTGAGTATCTGGAAAGTCATCGTTTATTCCTACTGGAGGCTCGCCGGACTTAATTCTGGACAATTGGTCCGCAATCACATGACTACGTCCTGGCCGTACAACAATTCTGAAGGTGAATTCTTGAAGGAGCAGCAACCACCTGCTCACCCTTCCCTGAATGATGGGCTTGTTAACCAGGTACATTAAAGCCTGGTGGTCCACGAAGAAAGTAAACGGCGTCGCCAATAGGTAGTGCCGAAACTTCTGAACCGAGTAGACCATTCCGAGGGCCTCTCGCTCTGTAGTGCTGTAGTTCCTCTCCGCCCTCGAGAGTAACCGACTTGCAAAATAGATTGGGTGATCCAGCCCATGTTCGCCTTCTTGTGCCAGGGTGGCCCCGATGGCGTAATTTGACGCATCCACATGAACATGGAACTCTCTGTCCCAGTTCGGAAATGCCAAGATGGGGGCTGCCAACAGTCTCATTTTTAAGTCCTCGAATGCCTCCCCTTGCTCCTTCGCCCAGAGGAACGGCTCCCCTTTCTTCATAAGTTTATCCATAGGGTATGAAATCCGGGAAAAATTCTTTATGAACCGTCGGTAGTACCCGATATGGCCCAAGAATGACTTGACACCGGTTACGTCACTGGGAGCCTCCATTTCAATTATCACCCGGACCTTGTCGGGGTCCGTCTTCAACCCTTCCTTACAAACGATGTGTCCGAGCAGCTTCCCCTGCGGTACCATGAAACGACACTTCTTCGGGTTGAGTGCCAGACGTGCCTTCCGGCATCGCTCCATGCACTCTCCGAGTGCTACAACGTGTTTGTCTTGGCTACTGAAAATGGACCAGTCATCCAGAAATGCTTTAAAATTCCCTCTCGACATCTTGTCAAAGATGTGCAGGATGATTCTCTGAAAAGTTGCAGGTGCATTACACAGGCCGAAGGGCATCCGGTTGTAGGCGTACACACCATCTTCCACTACAAAGGTGGTTTTTAACTTGTCCTCCTCTGCAATGTATATCTGGTTATATCCTGAAAACCCGTCCATGAAGGAATAGATCTCATGGCCTGCCACCTCCTCGAGTATGCTGTCTGTGAAGGGTATCGGGAAGGGATCCTTAATGGTCACCGCATTGAGACACCTAAAGTCTACGCAGATGCGGATTTGGTTAGCCTCTTTCTTCTGAGATATCACGATTGGTGACACCCACTCACTTGTGTCTACTCGAAAAATTATCCCCGCGTCTAGCATCCGCGCAATCTCGGTCTCCACCCTTGCAGCATAGTTTTTGTTCATCCTGTACGGCCTCTTCCGCACAGGTTGGGCTCCAGGAACCAAAGGGATGCAGTGCACGCAGAGCTCCGGAGGTACGCCCTTCAGGTCTTTATAATTCCAGGCAAACACGTCCTTATACTCTGTGAATATTTTGAAGGCTGCCGTTTTTAACACGGGATCCCAGTCATCTCCCACCAGGATAGTCTTGGGATTCTGCTCGTCCCCGAGATTTATTGTTTCCAATTTTGCCTCTTTGTATTGGATAGGTTCTCCCTCCGAGAACACGTGGGCCGGACTTACTCTCATCTGGGCTTCCCCCTCTGTATATTCTGTGTACTCCGGAGGGAACTCGTTTGTGTTTTCTTCCGTAGGGAACTCATTCCCGATCTCCAGTATATTGCACGATGGCTGAAATACCTCGTAGTCACGCATTTGCCAGTGAAAGAGACCATCTAGTGAATCCGTATCTCCTTCTATCTCAAGTACCCCTTCATCATTCGGTTCCATAGTTTCTTCCTCTCCGTCCATCCCGCCACCATCGGAGTCTGAGTCGGACGCCATTTCCTCTCCAACCATTTGTGTGGCGAGGTCTACCACAAATTTCCTCCCCCCTTTCTCGAATGCGAGGGTGTTCTTCTTCCAGTTGTGATTGGCTCGGGCTGTCACCAACCACCCTCTACCCAATATAGCGTCATACCCCTTTTGCTTGAGAGGGATTACGACGAAGTCTAAGGTGAAAGGCTGGGTTCCGATAGTCACCTGCTGTGCCATTAGCATACCGAGTGGTTTAATACCGTGCTGGTCGGCCCCTAACAGATTGAAGGTTGGTGGCCACAGCGTCGGTTTCCCCAAACTCTTCCAAGTTTCCTCCGGAAGGACATTGACGCCCGACCCTCCGTCAACGATGGTGTTCGTGAGGATTTTACCCAGGATACCCATTTCTACTACTGTCGGGTTCCGTCCATGGTTTATTGACAACGTCATCGGGTCAGCTGCACAGCCGCCTGGGATCTCCGTTCGTTCCACCGTCGTAGGTGGCGTGTTAGGCCCTAGGAATAGAGCTGTTTTTAGGTGTGGCATGGTCTCCAACAGGTCCTTGACCTTCACGGGTATTTCCATTTGCAGTATCTGCCGTAGTATGCTTTGCTCCGCCAATTCTCGGTGAGAAGTGCCAGCGTCGGCAGGTTCCTTCCGGTCCTGTATCTCTTTTTCGATCTCGGCCCTCGCTTGCAATACCCTCTGTTTCTCCGTCAGAGGGTGTGGGTACGTGGCCTTTTTGGCTTGGGCACGGGTGACTGTCAGGACCTTCTCAGTACCTCTACATTCCAACTCCAGGATGTTACAGCCGGGCTTCGAACAATTAGCGTCCTCATGGTCGCCCGGTCCGCACCACCGACACAACTTCTGCGGAGTCGCGGGCTCCGTCTGACAATCACGAGCATAGTGACCCCACTGATTACAACTCCGACATTGTATCATGGGTCTTCCCTTAGCATCATATTGGATCCGGGGCTTATTCTCATTGTTGCCTCGGCCTCCCCGGCGGTTATTTTTATATCCGCCAGATGATGCAGCATTCTGTTGTCCACCCGTACCAGACGTGGAAGGTTGCTCCTGTGCATAGAGTACTTGTTGGCCTCTTGCCCTCAAGTTATAGGGACATTCTTTAAGGGGATGTCCTGCGATTTGGCAGATATCACAAAAAGCTTTTTTCGGACAAGACCCTTTTGTGTGGCCTGCCTCCTTGCAGTCCGTACACCACACTGTATCTTCTTCGGCTTTGCTAGCACTTCCTTTGGCGGCTTTAAGTTCTCGCATCATCCTCTCAAGGTCTTTTTGCAATGCGAGCACTTTCTTGCTCGACCCGTCCTCACTACTTTCCGTCTCTGAATCATCATCAGAAGATGACCTTGTCTTCTTCGAGGTCTTACATTCGCTCTCGAGATCCATTGCTCGGTTATATGCATTACTATACGAAGTAGGCGGCACTATCTTCATTTTCTTTCGGAGGGATGTTTTGAGTCCCTCCACGAACCATCTCTTTTTCAATTCATCCGCTGGGGCCGACTCCATTTTTCCAATGAGTTCTTTGAGTCGTCGGCCGTACGCACGGACAGACTCATTCTTGGCTTGCTTCGTGTTGTAGATCTCCGCCAATATTTCATTATCATCCCGTAACAATTGGAACTCTGTCTGGAAGGCCTTTTTGACATCATCCCATGTCGTGAGCCTTGTCTTGTCAACGTCCGAGTACCAATCAATGGCACCCTCTCGCAGTGTTGCAGGGAACTGACGGATCCATTCGTTCTCGTCAGTTACCCCGTGTGCAGTCCATATCGTTTCACACGTTCGACAGTGCCGAACTGGATCCTCCTTGGATTGCCCCGTAAATTTCGGTAACTTCTGCTTATTCACTGCCATGGTTGGCCGCGGTGGAGGCGGTGCACCGATACCACTCGTGCCCACACCTCCCTGAGTGATGTGGGTAGTCTGGACTTGTGGTACTTGTCCTTGCGGTAGTTGCTGGGCTGGTGGTACTTGCCCTTCTCCTGGCACCGTACCGTGTGGGGTTCTCGGTTCCAACGGAGGGTCTGCTGGTGTGCTCGTGCCACCCTCTGCAGTATCACCCTCTCCGCCAGTTTGGTTCTCCGCGCTTGGTGTACGGAGACCCACCTCAAACCGTACTCTCTCCTCTTGGAGAAAGGCTCTTCTCGCCCGTGTCTCCTCAAGTAACTCTTCCCGACTCCGCACTCTCCGTTCCGGAGAAGTGAACTCTTCTTCGGCTTCTGCACCCTCCGTACCACTTCCGAGGTCCCCTTCGGGCAACCCTCTGGCAAGCTGGTCTTTGGCAAGTTGCCTGAGCCTACACCGACGTTCACGTTGCTGCGCGGATATCAAAGCCTTCTGTGCGGCTTCCCCTTCGTCATCTATCACTTTCTTATTTCGATCTTTATTTAAATTATTGGGCATCAAGACAAACTATACACATTGCTCAATCAAAAAGAACACTTATTTTTTTATTAATTCATGTTGCTTTACAACATTCTCAATTGAACTACAATGGAATTTTTGTGTTCCGTTCCCCTTTGTTTCAAACTTCAACAACTTTACTGTTTGTCATTTCCTTCCTCTCGACGGCGACGAAGATGCTCTCGGGCGTGGAATGCACGGAGGATCTCCTGGCGGCGGTCCTCTCGGTCAATTTCCTCTTGCCGAATACGTCGTGCGAGTGCTGCTTGTGCCAACAACCGTGGAAGTTGGTTCAACAACCGATTCGCTGCAGGGTTCGCCCCAATCGCGTCCCACACTACGCCTGCAGGGACGTCTCCGTTCGTTGCCTCCCTTCGGACGTGAGTTTCAAGAGCTACTTGAAACAAAATTCGGAAGTCACGTGCCAGATTATCCTCTCCGTCGTACAACTCGGTACGGGCTTCCTCAGCTTCTGGGTTTATCGCACTAACGGGTAAGCCCATTATGCCTACTCGCCATCCGGGTATGTCTAGGCAACGGCGCCAGATGTTTTCCCTCTCGGGTCAACAAGAATAGTTGCATAAACACACATTAACTGATAAACATGAACACAGGAAAGTATTGCAATTTGGTAAACATAAAGTACTCAGAAAACCAAATCCTCCCATTCACACTCAAAGCAATGTGTACATATAACCTCCGAAGAGACACCACCGAAACGTCACGTCGTAACGGTTCACACTCTCGGTACTAACTGCCGAGATTAACATAAGTTTATTACACAACACCCGTACATACAAAATATACCGACAACATTGGCCACAAGGAAAGCTTGAGGGAACGGTTGCACAATGAGATTAAGCAAGGAACATTTCGGGAAGTTGCTCACGATAGGGCTGTCAAGTTATGGACTCTCGATGAACGGATACATGACACCATCAACAGGACCAAATTGAAACCTTCCCTGGAGAGGATGGACCAGAGAGGAAGGACAGAGCAACCGAGAGGATGGAAAATGACTCGAGCGGTCATGCAAGTGACCCGAGAGCCATCCGTACAGGCGACCAGAGAAGCCTTCGGACAAGAAATTGAAAAACACCCGTATGGCTATGCATGACCGTACGGCGGAGGGAAAAAAAAAAAAAAAATTCGAAAAAGCGAAAAAATGAAAAAGCAGAAAAAATAAAAAATGAAAAAAAAAATAAAAATAAAAAATAACATGTCCGTATGGTACCGTACGGCATGCATGTTGGCACCGTACGGTACATGTACCAATGGATTTTTAAAAGACTGTACGGCTTTTTTTGCAATTGAAGCCGGAGACAAACCTATGACCGTACATAGCAAAGGAGGTACGACCGAACATTGTAGAGGGTCGGAAATTGTGACCGTACGGCAATAAATGAAGGCATTCAACTAGACCGTACGGCCACCTTGCTGCGGGTTTCAAATTCCGTACATTGCCGTACGGGTGGAAGAAAAGCATGAGTTTCCTTGTTTATGAGTCTGTGGCCGTATGGCTCGTGCAGGAAGGTTAGGGAGCATACCGTACGGAAAGGACACGAAATATAAAGCAGAGCCGTACACCGGCAGGAATTGAGCACGCGGATGACTTTGGACCAATACCATACGGTGCCGGGTGACTGTTAATATTGCCGCACGGTATTGTTGCTATACGTGAGTGACAGGGGAAGGAAGCAAGTCCGTACGGTTGTACGGCCAGCTGCACAGGAAAACAAAAGAGAGCACATAGTGCATAGTCCATATGGTGTGTTTGGGTGACCGTACGGTGGCAGATAAAGACGAGGATGCCATATAGTTTCATTAAGATTTCCGTACAGTAAGCGGGACGAGTGTAGGATAAGCGTATGGCAGCTTCTATTGGAAGATTCAAAAAAAAAAAAAAAAAAAACGACGACAAATAAAAATAGTTCAAAATGAAGAATGAATGGTACCGAAGGGACGAGCATGAGTAGGTGGTAAGGGAAACATAAGCGGTTTGCAAAAAAGAGCATGGGATTAGAAGAAAATCACAAAAATGGTGTGTTTCATAGACTTTGTAGGTGCTAAATTGGTCTTGGCGGCGGGGGCGCTGCCCCTCGACCCCGCTGGGGGCGTTGCCCCCTAGACCCCCAGTCAGTTTAGTTATCAGTCCCTGGAGAGTGTGACCAGTTGATGAGACCGGGAGCTGCTGCAGGCATGGAGCATCTGTATGTCAAAGGTGGAGAAATCACTGGAGCAAGCCTTTTGAGAGGGGTATTACGCTTTGAGGCACTCGGAATAGGTGTTGGCTAGACGGGAGACTGTCGTGGTGGATGCACAGAGAGCTCGGGAGGAGCTGACCACCCAGTTGGAGGCAGTAGAGCGACACTTGGCTCAGCGTACCCAGGAGTTAGACGCAGAGAAGGCAGCACGGGTGGCTATTGAGGTCAGATTGACAGGAGAGACAATATTGTGTTAGCCGACACTACAGCTGAAAAGTATGTTTGGGAGACAAGTTTGGTGCAGGCACGGGAGGAATGTGATGTGATGGAAAAAGAACTACGAAGCAGCATTGATGGGGAGGGCGGCACTTCAGCTTTTTCAGGGACGCCCTCCGCCCCTTCTCTTCAATGATTTTCTTATTCTATGTAGTGTATTTCATCTCCTTGTTGTTGTGAGTCGCCGGAGACGACTTTGTTTTTTTGGGGGATGATGTTGTCGGGATAATTGTATGTGCGGGTTATTATGTTAGTAAAGTATTATGTTACTCTCGGTCGTTAGTGACCGAGAGGTTAGACAGTTATGTCACGACGCTTCGGTCGTGGCCCTTCGGGTACTTTATATACCCTCTCGGAGGATGGAGATAGGGGAGATATTATTGTATGATCATTACGATGTAAAGGTACTTGCCAGTTTGGAATGATTAATGAAAGTATTTGTTATTCTCTAATATATTCTGTGTTTATTATATTTCCGGTACTATGTCTGTGCAATACTAAGTTTACCCCAGCTGGTAAATATACCTGCTTTCCAGCTCGCCTGTATATCTCCAGAGCTTTAATAGCATCATTACGTTGCATTTCAAAGAACTGCAAACACATATAATATTAGCATAGATAATTAAAATAATATAGAAAATTATATCAAAATAAGATATATATAGAACTACAACACTTCTGACCTTGTCGACAAGGTTGATCGTCCCATCATTAATTGCATTGTAAAGCTTAATACTTTCTCTTGAAACCTGCAATATTAATCAAGTTAAATAAGACAATCCTAAACTCCTAATGTCCAAATACAAAAGAATTGCCAACATTTGAATTAGGCATATTGAGTAGACAAAGTAATACTACTGTGTCAAATGAAAGCAGAAAATATTTGCCGACAAAAGAATGAAAAGTTGCTACAAACCAATGAGACAGAATACTGGATCACATAATTCGATATAGCTGCCCCTTCTGGCTGCAGATATTTATATTATCAAATGAGGTTAATTGTACCCAGATCATTCTTAGTATTTTAATACCGGACCACCCTTGGAAATTTTGTATAACCAAAACAACCTATCAATACAAGTGACCTAATCAAGTGAGTAAATAAATGAAAATTTGATAAGTGAACTTTGATATAATACTTGACATCCTATGACACGGAAAAGAAATTGCTGCAATGCTGGCAACTGTTCTAGTAAATCAACAGTATCAAGCTCCCGGGTTCTCTGCAACAGAGGTAAGCAAAATTCTATTGTTAAAAAAAAAACTTTAATAGCTAATCTAAATAGTGACTAGCAAGAAACAGGTCAAAAAAAAAATTTCAATATAACTAAAGAAGAAAAAACGATGCTATTCAACAGCTAAGGACAAAACATAGTAGTCAAACATGTGAGAGCTAAGGTACAAGGTTCGAGTTCAAATTTGAGTTTGGTAACAATAAGACTTGGGATAAAATTTGAAAAGAGGAAAAATTCAGAAAAAAAAAATCGTTATGAAATTTGCCATATAAAAATTCCTTTTTTTAATAATATTTACAAAATTTAAAATATTAATAAGTTTCAAATTTTAATTAAAATATTTAAATTTGTTATTTTAAAATACAAAGTTCAATTCAAATATTTTAAAATTTTTAACTTTTATATGTTACTAATTTAAAATCTAAAATTAAATATATTAATCTATTAAGTGTTAATATTATAAAATAAAATAATATTAAATCTCAAATAATAGACATAAACACTACAATAAAAAATTTAAATGTGTATATTAAAATTCAATTCAAATATTTAAAATTTTAAAATTTCATATGTTACTAATTTAAAATCTAAAATTAAATATATTAATCTATTATCTATTAAATGTTATTATTATAAAATAAAATAATATTAAATGTCAAATAATAGATATAAAGTATAAACACTATAATAAAAAAATTAAATACATATATTAAATCTTATAAAAGACCCGTCAAGAAAATAAAGAGTGGAGGACTTGTTTTCATGTATGCAAACAGTGAGTATGCAGAATATGATTACTTATGAAAGAAAATTACTTCCATTTTAAGCCAGTACAATGTTCTGTTGAGTTACTAAAAGCACTTACAATGTGTTAATGCCTATTTACAGTGCATAAAGCAGATGAAAAAGTTAAAATCTTTGAGCTTGAAATGAGATTTTAACCTGATATAATTTCCAAATACAGATTTTATGAATCTCATCTCATAAAATTTCCTGATATAATTTCCTGATATAAGCATCTCATAAAATCAGGAAATTAAATAAAATCTAAAATTACTAATTTAACTTTATTTGAATTGAACTTTGTATTTTAAAATAACAAATTTTAATATTTTAATTAAAATTTGAAACTCGTTAATATTTTAAATTTTGTAAATATTATTAAAAAAAGGAATTTTTATATGGCAAATTTAATAACAATTTTTTTTTTCTGAATTTTAACCTGATATAATTTCCTGATATTATTTTATTTTATAATATAGATTTTAACCTGATATAAGCATCTCATAACAAATAATTTCCCATAGTCTCCACTATCAGTAGGACCCTTTTATGAATGTAAGGGGGGATTTGTGCAGATTGCTTCTAGGAAAAGAAAAGGCATTCATAGCTGTTGAGGATAAAATAACCAAAATATAGTTCAGCATTGTCACTCTTGCTGTGATATTTCAAGAGAAAAAGGATCAGAACGGAAAATCAAACTTGAAGTAGTAAAAAGTAGAAAATAAAAATTAACTCGCGGACTGACAATATCATTTCTTCTGAGTTTGTTTAGAAGTTAATCAATAACATTTTAATCCTACTCATAGCAAAACACAAGGAATATATGAAAGCCTTCATTGGTAAAGTAAAGAAAATAGTAAATACATTAATCTAAAAGCAAAACAGGAACATCAGGAATCTAAGATAGAATTTGTTGTAGGTAATTGAAATTACATCTTCAAGTGTCCTTTAGGCAATCATATGTATATTGCCCGCAGACTAATTGTCAAATTCTCTAACCTTGTTGCATCCCTTCCTGTATTCCCAATCGAACCACCTCACTTAAGCTTGTGCTTTCACTCAGACAGTACCTCAGTAAAATGCTTCTTTACAAGCTCAACCAGATATCCTAACTTCTAATGGTAAATGGACATTTTAAATTATTTTTTAAAATCTGAAATTTTCAAGATGGCCATGTTGTTTGAAAGCTTCTGGTTAAAACTGTGTATTATAACTTTTGCATTCCATGTTTTAATCAGAGGCATTCAAACTCATGGACAATGGAAATTTGATGTCTTTAATAGATGTCCATGTTGTTGAAACCAGCCATATGCGTCCCTTCTATTAAATCTGAGCATCCAGTTCCATACATATAAAGCTCAATAATTAAAATAGAAAATAAAAGAGTTATGGTGGTGAAAACTTCACACAGTTCCTGGCTACAACACTGTTCATGAGATTGAAGTTTTAATAGATGCAAAACCCAAGACGCTATGAGCTACTCACCAAACGCTCTGTTTCAATATCGTATTTGAGTACACGATAGCATTCCAGCCGCTCTTCAAGAAACAATGCATAAGCACGCACCCATGCCGAATAGTCCCAAGCTGAACAAAATACAACAAAGTTGTTTCAAGTTGGTGCCAATCCTATACAAAAAATTATTAAAATACTGGTGCAAGTAACAACAAAAATTACCATTTGGACTAGAATCATCCTTGAAGTGAGATAAATTGAGCATGTGACCCCTGGACCTGCTATAATTGATCAGCTCCTCCCGAAATGTGGGATCAACCTCTCTCAAAGCACGATGAATAACAATTAAGGTTTTCAATGCAACCTGAGACACAAAACTAACAGGAATTAGTAAGATAGACAAACGATTACTCATGCAAGCATGAAAGGTGTTTTTCAATAAAATACCAGTGTGTAGAGCAGGGACTATAACAAACTTAGAACTACCATTCAGAATCACAATATTCCTTACAGAATATTAAAGTTCAAACAGAGAGAAAACTAGTACAAAACCAAATAATCTTTACATATTGTGCTGAAATTGAAAGAAAAGGAGTAAAAGACAAGAATGCAACTCCCTAAGCAGCATAAGGCCTCTAAAACAAACTATTTGATTTGAGATTAATCAGCTGCTTGTTGCATACTCTGTGGAATGTGAAAATGAAATGAATAGGCGAGACTTCAAATCATGTTCACTCACAAATAATTGAAGCCCCTAGTAAATGGACCAAACCCAATTTGCTTGGCAACCGTCATTCAATTAAAGGTGAAGCAGTCAAATATATATCTAGAAGATTGCAGAACAACTTCAGCACAAAGAAATGGAACCTAGAAACAGGCCAAGCCACCGTAAAATTGCCACATCTAAATGAAGAACCATCCATTTGAATTCATAAAAGATACAAAAGTTTATATTTATTTATATCTATCTGTTCAGTACCAGGTAAGAAGGAGATGAAATGCCATTACTGACATGTGTGTATCCTTATATACTAATAGAGGGTTCAGATATTACAAGACAAATCAACTATTCTTCAGTGCTACAGTAAGGATTACACATTACCGCCCAGTTGTGTGTCTTCGCAAGACGTCTCGCAAGAGCATGAATGCAATATGCTACATCTGCCCGAGGTCTTGCAGCTGAGGTTGCAGCAAAAATAACTGTCAAAGAAAAAAAAAAGAGTGTAAGATTATATACCGATGGATTTTGCTCAGAGACCTGTTCTGTATTTTCTTCAATTTGCTTACAATCAAACCAATGTGTAGATTGGATATTTCTATCTACTGACATATCGATTTGTTCCAAGACCTCATGAATTTTGATGTATCTAGAAAATTAGAAGTGCATGAAAAAGCAATAAGATTCAAATGCAAAATAGAATGCATTTACGCACTTTGGATATGTTTTTCTTTTGCTGGCCGCTCCACATGATTCGTGGCCTTAACAATAGCAATATCCAGATCCTGCAAGCTTGTAAATGAAAGAATTAGAATTGTGAAAAGGTTAAACAATTAAGAGGGGATCACAAGAAATCTGATGGCTTGCATCTGGAGATGCCATAGTTCATTAGAATTTCAAACAATACATTTAGACTATGGAAAAGACTGTCATTGATGCTCAACACTCCATTCGCTAGCATCATATGTTGTGGGTATAGAAAGAAATACCTTGTACTCACTGTTCACCTTGGCAAGTCCAACCTTAGTTGTGTCTTTCAACGCACCTAAAGCCTTCCTCAAGCTCTGTTGTGTGCCACCCCCTGACATTTTACTGCACTGAAATGGCAAACCAAGATCACTTACAACAAATGGACAAAATTGAAACAGGCAAGGAAACAACTATAAATTAGTTTAAATTTAAAAAAATTGATATGGCATATGTGCAATGTCATCGTCTGCTCCATTTGCAATAAAACTCACCACAATGTCAACAATTCTCATCATAAAAATTCAAAATGGAAGCTAATGCCCTCATATTGGCTGAATTTCTTGACATTCTAAGGATTTTCTAGTATTCTTCCCAAACTCAAGTAAATGAAACTAAGTCTATGTGACTCGGCTTATATATAAATTTGCAAATCACAGATTTATTCTTCATTAAAGCATTCTACATAAAAATTACAAATGTCCTACAGCATCCCATCTTGGCCTGTAAAAGGCATGGCTTTGCTCTATTATTTTCTCTCATATAATTTATAAACCAAAACAATTCTAAATTTATTCATAACAGAAGGTTACTTTAGTTTACTTGTTTCCATTACAAGTTTGTTCACATGAACCCAAGGATACCAAGCTTTGGCCAAAATACAAGCCCCATATTATAATCAAAAACTTTCAGATCTGCTAATGAGCCTAAAGACTCAAGAGCAGCTTGAATAAAAATTAGAACAAAAGGGAACAACCTTAAAAAACATGTCACTTTGAGGAAGACCATCTTTGATTTCCTTGGCATTAATTTTAAGGCAATCATTTCATCTCCAACAAACTTTAAAGACAAACACCTAAGTGCCTAATTTGGCTACAAGTGCTTCATTTCTTGTAAATAAGAAGCTACTAATTTGTTTAAATTGTCACTTCGCAGAATTACTTTTATTTTGCCGCCTTATTGATTTTTGTTAACTTCATATCTTCTAACAAATATTCAACTCAACTGATTTTGTAAAAGATGACCCAGACTTTGCTATATCCTGCAACCCAAATCCATCTTTATCAACCTCGTACCAAATAAACAACTTTGTTGACATTCTTCAAAATAGCCTCCGAATGCCATCCAATTCCTCTAAAACTGAAACTGTTTTCGCTTTGTCTGCCAACCAATATCATATTGCTTGGTCCATTCAAAGAGGACCTAATTTTGAATGAAGCTGGTTTATGCTCTTGCTTCTCTTCATGCTAATTCATACTGCATCAAGCATTATGCCTTTATAATAAGTTTTCTGTAAACTCTATAACTTTGCTTTAATACTTAACTTTGTATCACATAAAGCATGTACCTGCACAATTTGCATATCTCATACTCTCTACATTGTCCTAGCCCTTTTTGTTCATAGATCTAGCACTGGCATTCATGATTCCACCTCATAGCAAGTAGTCAACGGCTTCACGCATCCATCCTTGTTACCATACACCAAAACATCTATGACTGCTCATTACTTATTAATTCCCCCCCCTGCCCTATATTTAAACGATAAATTTCTTGATGAAACAATCTCTCGGGCTGCCATTTTCCATAAGAGATTTCTACTTGATGAAGATCTCAAATTACAAGTGGATGTAATATTTTTATGTTTTACATGACAATCTAGATTTTGGCACTTTTCTCAAAATGCAAAACATCTTACATATAATGATTTCTGATTCAATCATCAATTACTTTTGACAGCTTGTCTGCATTTGACCACAAATTTCCTGATCCTTTTAAAGATAGAACCTGATTATGTAAACTAGATCCTAAAAGCATAATTCTTTAGCAAAACATGGTGAGTCCATCTAGGCAAATTACAAATTAAATTTACCATATTTTATCTGCGGTTTGCTGACCATAGAAACAGATCCTAAACATAATCTGAGAAACAAAATGGAATACAATCTTCTTGCTTTGAGAGTGGTTTGTTCGCAACAAATCGCATTACAAGGAGCTTCTGGATCTGCCTCTATGTAGAGGTTGACATCCAGTGTTACGGCCTCTCTGCTGGACCCTGAATACAGAGTTTGAAATTCAACGTTTGAGCCTCCCTAGTAGACCCTGAATATAGAGTTTGAATATATTGTTGTTGATCTTATGCACATACAGCTCACTTATATAGTACCGCTGCAGATTAGTTTCAATAACCTCCATTCCAACCACAGTCTGACAGATTCTAATCAAAATTCACCTCATGTCTGCCAATTTAGTATCAAAAGCAGCCAATTTCTTATACAAATCACAAACTTAAAGTTCAACAATTTTCGGACAAATTACACCTGACTACACCGCCTTTTGCCGAAATCCTGCCCTATTTTACCAAAATCTCGCCCGTGGCACCAAAAGTTCGCCTATCTCGCCAAAACCTCTACCTATTACATTCGACCCTCTACGAAACCCGATTTCATTTCAAAATGTGCATAAAACACTAAACTGTTCGGAATAAAAAGCGAAAAAGAAGAAGATAAAAGCAGGGTTTCTCGCTGCTCACCTTAGTACTCCAGAGAAAAGAAAAGGCCTGACTGTTCTTCACTGGCGAATATCAGATCCGCACAAAGGGACGTCAGGACCCCAGAATATATACACAACAGGTATATTCCCTGTTTAGAGAGTGCTAGTTTATGTAGTACGAGATATGATGGATATATCCCCTGCTTAAAGAGCGCAAGACTGTGTAATACGAGATGTCCCGGCCACAATAATGCACCACAATGAGGGTTTTCAGGATAATACAGAAAAAAGAAAGATTTTGAGTATGATAATAAATAATAATAAAATATTTGGGCAAAAAGTCTCACTAGAAAGCAGAAAGCAACCAGAGAGAGATAATTGGACTGAATTAAAAACTCATGCCAGCTTTGTCCAACCCAAGTTGTGTTCAACAAGAGCCAAACTGAACTAGTCAAATATATCTTTAAAAAGTAAACAAAGGTTCTCTTGATTTCAAAAGAATAAAAAAAATCATTTGATTAATTACTAATCATATTTTGATAGGATAATCTTGTATTAAAAAACAGATGTCCATATTTAATTATTTCATAAAAATAATAAAATAAAAACTATATGAAAACATTATAATTGTTTACAATAATTATAGATAAAACATATAAAAACATTATAATTATTCAAAGATTGTGGGTCCTAAGAGCATGTTATAATAGTCTTATTAATGAGTATGTGTTGTATGGCAATATTATATGTGGGCCTTGAGATTTGAATTTGAGATATCAAGGCTAGGGAGGTGGAAATCATTGTCCTTTAAACGTGGTGATGATAATATTTGAATTGAATAATTTCCAATGACATTTAAATAAGGTTTGTTTGAATAATGTGGGAAAACATAGGTGCCCTTGTTAAACCCCATTACAAGGTCTATGCATATGCATTGAACATAAGCATACAATGACAAATACCCATCATTTTCTTTTTGGTCAAAAAGAGTGTGTTTGAAAGATAAATTATTTGGCTTTGATTTTTAAATTGATAAATGGGATAATTTGACCAAAATAAATGGAATAAAATTGTTTTTATTTTAATGATAATATGTAGTCTATTAGTTGGAAAAAAAATGATATATTATAAATAAATCATAGGAGAGATTTATGTTTTTTATTTTTCTTTCAGCTTTTAAGATCAATTATTATATTATTTAAAAATATATTAAAATAAATAAATTAGGGTTTGTAGTAAGAATTAAAGAGATCATATTTGATAGAACATGTTTTTCTTCAAAGTTGAAATGAGTAGTTGAATAAAAGATGTTTATTAGAGAACGATAAATGTTTGTTGTAGTTATTTATTTTCGTGTCTTTACTTATCAAGTTTGTAACACATCTCAAACTTTCATTAAGATGGCTCAAGATGATCTCTGGATCATTTAACCCTCATTTAGAATAATTTTGCATCAAATGAGAAAACTTGTGTTGAACTCAATTCCTAGTGAACCACTTGCTTTGATGTGAAAACTACCCTACATATACCTCTCAATATAGTAGGATGTGTTGATTCTTCGTCTCTTTGAACAATTTGTTAATGATGTGATCGTCCTAAACTAACATAGTGGTGTTAGGATTTAAATTTATACTTTTCAATTGGTCAGTAGCATCCAATATGTTTAACTAAGGTAAAAAGTAAGGCTTAGAAGCAATTCCACATTAAATCTTGCGTTGGTGATTCTTTCAAGGTTCAACATTTCTAAGAAGTTGATTAAATAATTCACTCAAAACCTTCAAGATAAAGGAAGTTGAGTGTGAAAAAATGCTTTCAACACTAATCAAACATGAGAGTGAATGTAAAATTTATTACAACCCCTTAAATAGTTACAAATTAAATGCATATATAAATTTTAAAATTTAAACAAATAAACTCATAACACCATATTTACATAACCCTTTGAGAAAAAACTCACTCCAAAATAGAGACCTCAATTTTATTATAGTAATAAATAGTTACAATAAAATGCACAAAGCCAATGTTCTCCAAGAGTAGATACAACAACTAATAAATTTTGCACAATTTTGACAATGTAACACGTCTTGAAAAATAATTGACCTATCTCATAAAATCAACTAAGAAATTGACATATTTATAGAGCTCAACATGAAGAAGTAAGTGCTCGTGGTTTCCAAAATCATCTTCCATATATAAGAGGGGGGTGTTATCAAAAATAACAACTTGACATTTGGGCATGAAACGTTGTGCAAAGCAACTTCCAAAGCACGAACACCCATCCCATCCAAAACGGTCATCTTACCTAATGGAGTGCATGTTGAACATAGAAATTGTTATAACCAAGATTAGACACCTTCCTTACCTCGCACCACTTGTCAAAAGTGAACTTTACCATAAATGGCAACTTCTAAACATTAACTCTTGATGACTCTTCTACCAAACTAGTAATTGTCATAGTCATAATGGAAACTTGGCATACTCCCAACATACATCATATGGTACTAGTCCCTTAAAATTTAGGACCTATAAAGTGGGCATCAACTTCCTAGAAAATAGAGATCCATGTCATAGTCTCTCCTCCCATATAGGATGCTTCCTCGCCAAGTGGTACCACAAATATGGCATGACATTAGGAAGTTAGAAGCATAGGATATAACAATATATGTGACAATTAATAAACAATTCAACACATTAGGGCATTAAGGTTGAGACGCCTTAATCCCAACAAGTTCAAAATAAATTTTGGAGAAATCGAAGAACACGTAGATATAATAATCTAACCAACATTACCAAATACCTTCCACAAGTGAGATGTGATAAAAATAATGTGAGCGACGCTGGTATGTGTGATGCATAAAAATCCAAATTAAAGATGGGTGCAAATTCTAAGGGTGAAGTATCTTGACAATGGTGAAAGAGAAAGTATCCTCATAGTGGAGGACTCACCAAGAGGCTCGACACTTTGGAATTTCATTATTAGTTGTAGAAAAGTGGCCAATGATCATCTAACATGGCAGATAGGTGATGGGAGATAGGCCAATTTTTTGTTAGATTCATGGGAAGGAAAGGAACAACTTCAGTAAGGCCATATTTAATAAAATTTGGTAAGAATCATAGAGCAGAGGTGGGGACATAAAGTTTACAACTTCGTAGATATGACCAATAGTAAGATTGGGGAGGAGTGTATATGGAAAGACCCTTCTCAACTAGGATTACGAGAGGATGAGTTGAATTCTCTCGAGGATATTTTGAAGAATATGAAAAATGATTTAACAAACAATACAAATGAAATTGTTTGGTGTGATTTTAAGAGTGGAGATTATTCTGTGAAAATTAGGTATACTTTGTTGGAGAATGAGGCGAGTAGAGAGGAATGGATGCATAGAGTTTGTTGTAATTTTCATTGTTTATTGAAAGGAGGTCCTTTCACATGGTTGGTTGGATGGGGAAGAATTTTAACAGGAGAATGCTTGAAGAGGAATGGGTTTGTTGGACCTTTCAAATATTTCTTATGAAATAAGGTGGAGGAGACACTAGAACATACATTCCTCCATTGTGAATTTGCACAAGCAACTTGGAGCTTTGTTTTGCAACAGTTGGGATGGTATGGACCACTTCCTCTCACAGTTTAGGAATGGCTCACTTCATGATTTGTACCAAAGAAGAAATCCACTTTCTCATCCATTTAACAAGTAACGCAATCTATTACCTTGTGGTAAATCTGGAAGGAGTAGAATAGAAGAGTATTTTGAGGGAAGGAGGAAGACATTCCAAGATTCCTAATGAGATTACAAAGGGATATTTCAGAAGTGGTTAGTAATGTTGTGGATCAACTTAATGTGAGTAAGGTTCCCTTTAATTAAAATGATGATAAAATTTAGTCTAATTGGCCTTTAATTAAGTTGTGGCCCATTAATGGGCCCATGAGGGTTGATCCTTTGGAGTCTAAATTGAAAATTGAAGTATGTAGAGTAGACAAAGGATGGATGAAAATTAATTCTGATGGTCTGTCTCAAGGAAATTCAAGTCAATTAGGTGCTAACTATGTGGCTAGAGATGAGAACAAAAATTTATTGATGATGGGCACAAAGAGGTTACCAGATGTCATGAACAATGAAGCAGAGATTCTTTCTACATTTTAGGAAGTCCAATTGGCAAAGATGATGGGGGTAAAGAGGTTGCACTTAGAAGGTGATTCACAGATCATTGTCAATGGTATTATTAAAGTCAAATTGGGATTGTGGCATCTAAATAAACACATTCACAAAATTAAAATTTTACTACAAGATTTTGAGGATTTCAAATTACTCATGTGTTGAGGGAAGAAAATAAGGTGGTTGACAAACTATCCAAATATGGGGTGGTGTTAATGGATTAGAAAGTGGAAGAGTTTTTAGAAGATTTTAGGGGTATCTATTTAGAGTAACATAAATTAACATTGGGATGACGAGGGTGTTTCAAGCATTATTTAAATTAGATGCTCAAAAAGTATTGACAAAGGCTATAGTCCATCAGTTGTATTATGATATTGGCAGGGAAAATTTTGTTAGAATAACAATGTCCTAATCAACTGAGAGGGGGGGGAGGTGAACTAGTTGATGTCAAACTTATTAAACTTAATTCCAATAATAACCTTATGCTTAATTGAATGTAAAACAACCATAAAATTAGAAAACCAATATTTGTTCTTGAGGAAAGCCCTCTTAAAGAAAAACCCCTAGTGGGAATGATGCCCATAAATTAGTACTACGAGTATAGTAACCCAGTAAAGAGTTGTAGCCATGTTAGGAGCTAATTATTACAATAGTATAGTCCCTATTAAAGGACAAACCCTGTTTAGGAGTCAAAAACGTGTTAAAGGTATTACAACTGGTCACAAACCAAAATACAAGAGAAGGTTATATCCACCTTCAAGAATCATTGTCCTAGATTTGAAGAGATATCATCATAAATACCTAAACCGGCTTCCAGTACATTCACTGCCAAGATAGTTCCAACCTTGTGCCTTAATGCATAATCCTTTGCTTTTACATCAGCAGTCCTTCCTATAATGTCCCTGCCAGGGAACCCATAAGGAATCAGGTCTTATGACCAAAAATTACAACTAACAAATTTTTTTCTAACATTACATCATTAATACATTCACATTTACATTCCTTAAGGTTCCCTTAGTGAATTCATTTACTAAGATATTTACATTACTTATCCAAATTGAATTTCTTAACTTTTCTTTACTTTCACATTTCATAACTTAAGAGATCGGGTAAGAAAAGAACATTTTCATTTACAATTATGTTCCTTACTTCATAAACCAATTTCATTTTTCTTTCCTACACATTGAATAACTATTCTTACAAATTACATTTTAGCCTTAGCATAATAAACATTTCCTCTCATTACAACATAGGAGAGATAGAAAGAATAATTCAACATTTACATTTTACATTTCAACTTTGATCATTCAAATAATATCACTTAAAATAAACCCTAGAACTATCCCTCCCAATTACATTGCTTTCTTTTCAATTACATTTTTCTAATAATGAATCTCATTACAATAGTAAGTACAAAATGGCCTAAAGGCATTACAACACATCTTTACATCTTTCATTTCAGTATCAATGATACAAATAGAAAGGTCTTCATTAATGCATAGAATTGAACACATCCAAGTCATGAACCACGAACAAGACCTTGAAAGATTTTTGCCACTCAACCATGTGAAACTGGTGAAGTTCCAACCCCCATACTAGGAGATAGAACCAAGATACTCACAAGGCCCTAAGCATTCTAAGGTTCCACAAACCCTAACTTAAAAAAAAAATACAAAACACTACAAGATATCATAATACTAATCACAAGGGTTGGTTTATAGCATACCCTCTAGGTGAGTGTCATCACATGTCCTAGACTTTGGGATCCTTCCTTGCAACCATGTAACCTCGGCCCCCCCTTTCTGAATAGGGATCAATCCTGGTAGTTACCCATGGTCTTGGTACTCCAACAGGACTATGTGGCCATTAATATGTTTTCTTTCATTATCTTTTATTTCCCCCCCTTTCCCAGATTCATTATTAGATTGTCACTTTTTACTAACCCACCCATAGGATCATCTAGCAACCACTTTAGGGTTCCAACACCTATGGTGATCCACTCACCTAGGGTACCTAGTCCCCTACCCACACACACAAGCCATGAAAACATCAAGTACTTTCAAAAGATCCATCTCACAGGTCTAGGGAACCCTTTGGTGCACTCAGGCCACCCGAACAAGTCCTAGCCACATATTATGGATTCTATAATAAGAAAATTACTGAAATCACATGAGTAACATCTTATAATGCCAACAAAACCATGTATAAACATTCATAAGGTACAACATAGAACTTTCCACATGCATTAACACAATGTTCCATAACTTGTTCATAAATCTAGGGAACCCTCAAGTGCTTGAAATTTGGCTAAGTCTGAAATTTTTCAAAAAACCCCAAAATCTAAAATTTGCATCTTAACTCCTATGAAGTTGGAACCCATCTCAAACATCCTGAAAGGTATTTATATAAATCATGCCACCAGGACGGGTCCTAGCCTCATAAAAATATCACAAGTACATGCCCATTTACTAAAACATCATAAGTGACACCATACAACACCAATAAAATATGTGATGGACATACACAACTGATAAAATTTGTAGCCTAATCATAAGGAACAAATGTAGAAGTTATATGACCAATCAAAAGTCTAAAATTGGCCATAAGGAAACCCAAGGACCCCATATGGCCCATACAAGTATTCTCATAGGGCTATATGAGCATCCTCATAGGCCCATATGAGCATTCATCCTAACTCATATGAGTAAATAGGATCAGGGTTGTTTGCTCGTACGAGGACTGCCAAAAACTTGCCCAAATTTGCCCCAAAATGAGAGTTTAAGGTGTGGAGAGTGCTTGGGGAAGGTTCCTTGAGGCATACCTGATTCAGGTACCTCAGTACCACTTCCAACACACCTCCTCAACATGCCATTACACTTAGAAATAAAACAAGTAATTAAAACTTAAAAATACAAAACATAAATATGCAAGTGCCATTGAAGGAAAAACTCAATGCATTTCTTCCTAAATCATCTTAATCTTCCCTAAACCTTCCTAATTCACCCTAAACCATAAGAGTATAGATAAATACACCAAAATATAGAAGTATAAACTTTCATGAACTCACAGGGAATAATTTGGCAAATCCATTTAACCATAACACATATCACATATTCCTGGTTGTATTATTTTAAACAACTGAATACAATCTACATCACACTAATATGAAAACACTTATGAATAATTACACAAAAACATTCACACAGATGCAGGAAGAAGAAAACTTTTCTGGATCTAGATCTTACCTGGAGTCCTGCGGAGAAACCTCACAATGGTTGGAGCACACTCATGCAATACCTCCAAGCTTTGAGATGGCAGCCCCCTGATAGAGTCTCCTCTGAAAACCAGTCCTATCTTCCTTCCTCAGAAAATTTTTCCAAATACACTCACAAAAAGGTGATCAATAAAACACAAAGACAAAATTTCCCCCCAATGACTTCCAAAACCAATTTGCAAGAATTACCAGATTTCTTCCTTCCAAAATCTCTCATCCCCCAAATTTCCCCAAATCCATTTGATTTATCCTCCAACTATATGGTTGGAGGAGTTTCTTTATGGGAAGAAACTTCTCCAATTTCCATAGTTCGTTGGAAAAATCAAACCAACATTCCTGTAAACACATAATAAATTTTCTTATTAAATTTAATTAAAATAGCCTCCAAACAAACCTATAACAAGAAGAATAAACATAAAGCTTTCAAGAAACATACATAGCCCACTTGGAATCAAACTAGCCTGACTTATAGGAGGTCTCGAGTTCAACTCCCTCCTAAATAGCTAGTTTTACTAATAGGAGCTTCCTTTCATTATCTATTATTATTATTTTTACTTTTATTCAATATATTTTATTAAACATTAAAATAGCTTTGTACAAATAAATAAAACACACACAAGTAATAATATTTATATATGCAGAGGTATATGTGCGTGCACCCACATATACATTTACATATATAACGTACATTTAATAACAACACAGATATAAACTAAACATATATATATATATATATATATATATATATATATATATATATATATATATATATATATATATATATATATATATATATATATATATATATATATATATATATATATATATATATATACACACACACACACACACACACACACACACTTTTACCATAAATCCAACCAACATCGTAACATAAACCATAGGATACATCATAAGACTGCATTCACATTCCCCAACAAGGTTAACCTCCTAACATAAACAAAGTCCATGGGTAACCTTGCAAGTAGCTTGGTTAAATCTCCACACAACAATAGTTCAAAGATTTTGAAGGCACACTCAAACCTGTGTAGCCAGGTGAAGATGATGCATGGCACCTGCATCCTACATCACCAACCGATATATATATATATATATATATCTATATGTATACATATACATATATATATATATATATGTATATATATATATATACATATATATATACATATATATACATACATACATATATATATATACACATATAGATATATACATACATACACACACACACACACACACACACACACACACACACATATATATATATATAAGCAGATAGTGGCAAACAAGGAGGGAGAGTGCGACATCATGTGGACATCCCCTAGGAGTAACTACGACTGCCCCTCCTCATCCTACACTCACATCAACTAGTAAACATCAAATCATAATAGGGTCAACAGGGTTAGATCATAATATAAACATCATAACATAAATCAATGTAAAACATTTCACTAATAGTTCATTTCTAACCATTCATCATTAAATGCTAACTCATTTAATATTTCCAAATAAATTGCAGTAAAAAAAAATATAGATATGCTCAAATGTCTCATAAAATGCTAACTAAATAATGATCATAGTCCAAACATATAATCCAAAGTGTCATAGCAATAGTCCTATCAATCTAACATAGGAAGATGCTCGGGTGGGCATTACACTTCCAGCCCAAAAGCTCGCATAATCATATCCATACTTCCATTTTCAACTACAAGGAAAGACTTCCTTATATACAAGTTACAAACATAATTCTTGGGTTGGCCATTATTATTATTTTTCTATTACATATAATTTAAACTGTTTAGTACAAAAAGTAACAGATCAGAGTACTTAACATATTACAAAATTTCTCAGTACTACTGAGTAAAACATTCGATTACATAAAAGACTTAATAAAGTAGAATTGCAAAAGAGAAACAACTACTAGTTCAAGAGGGATTGTCCTCCTCTTCTTACTCTTCATCATTAGTTTCTAGGGAGACAGAATTGTATCCCAGCACTCTGTAGTCTCTATCACCTGTGTTCCTCATTTCTCTATGAAGATTTTCATGCTTCAACTACTAGATAAACTCCTTAAGGGTGTACTCAAATTCATCCTTCTCTTTCATTGTAGTGTATCCCTCTGATTTCTCCATGGTAGCCTTCCCATCTCTCAGCACCTGCAAGAACTTTCTCTCCTTCACCTTTAAGATCATCATGACCTACACAGAAATATCAGAATAGATGAGTCTCTTGCGAGACTCAGTAAGGTTCCTATTCTTACTTGCAAGTACATCATTATTCTGAGCCTTCTAGATGAACCATAAAACAACAGAGGAAAGCAAAGACCAAAAAGAGTTACAGAATTTGTTGCAGTTGATAGTACCAGAGATAACATTCAGTGCATTAAAATGGGTCTTGTATGATAGTCCAAACATATTCCAAATTTTAGAAGCAAATAAGAACTCAAAGAAAACATGGGTGATAGATTTAGGTTGTCTACACATAGAGCAGATATTAGGTTCTCCCCCCAGTTTCTTAAATGGCAACTTGTGCAGGAAAATTTTCCACAGAAAGCAAGAGATCTTTGGTTCAACAGGTTTGGCCCATAGAATATTAAAGTATTTCATCCATTTCAAGTCTCGAATATCCAAGCCCCACTTATAGTTAACATGAGTAAAGATGTCATTCTTATTAGTCAGCAACTGGTAAAAATATTTGGACTTGCCAAGGTGGAGAGGGGTACTGTCAGGCTAGCATAATTGGAATTTACAGCAAGACTTAGTGCAACAACCTTTAATGGGACCTAGGGATTTAAGGGCTTCTCTAAGGATAGAGTATGTTCTCCAATGGGACCGGGGTAAGTTGAACTGGGATTCCAACCACTCCCAAGAAATAATTTTACCCTACTGGAGGATATCACCAAATGTTGCAATACCAAGCCCTGTCAATTTCTTTGTTGAACAGCCTTGTAGCAGAGCAAACTTTTTATCTCCATTAATCAAGTTCCACCAAATAGATTTGAGCCTACATATATTCCCAGTGCTCTCAATTGGCTTCTTGTTGATCAAGAACCCATTTACATACTTCCAAGCCTTCCAAATGCTGTTGAACACACTGGATCCTTGAACAACTATATTGGCATCTACAGTGACAGAATCAGTAAAATAGAGGTTATGCCATCCTCTAGGCCTGCTACAGTGTGTCATCTGCAAATTGTTTCTAATCAGCACTTTCCAAGGGTCTTCCCCTTCCCCTGCCTTAGCTATCCACTTAACAGCCAAGGTAATGCCTTGAGATTTGAGGTCCTTTAGGCCTAGACCTCCCCAAGATCTACCTCTTGAGCACCACTCCCAGGAAACAACATGAAATCTTTTATTCCCTCTGCAATCCAACCATAAAAAGTCTCTGATAACCTTTTGGATAGAACTGAACTGCAATTGCTTAAAGAGACACATGGAAGAGAAATAGATAGGATAGGAAGAAAGGATCTTCTGGAAAACCTAAAATCTACCAGAGAAGAATAGAAGGTTACTATCCTATTTAGTAAGCTTTCTGTTAATCCTCTCAAAGACCCATTCCCACATTAGATTGAGATTTAGAGAAATAGAGAAAGGGATGCCCAAGTATCTAAGTGGTCTGGCCCACCCCAAGAAAACTCAAAGTTACCCCACCACACAGGCGGATTCAACTCCCAACCCAACATAACAGACTTGGATAAAGAGATCTTACTGCTAGAGGCTTGGCAAAAAATATCAAGTTTGTTCATCAGGAGTCTCATATTAGGCTCTTCAAGGAGAAGAAGGATGGAGGTGTCATCAACAAACTGGACATTGGAGACCTCCTGATTATTGGGGAGAAGGACACCTTTCACTTTAGGGGAGAGGGAATCATCTCTAAGGAGGTAGTGCAAAGAGTCTGTTGCAATAACAAACAAGGAGGGGGCCAGAGGGCAGCCCTATCTAATAGACCTGGAGAGATTGAAGAATTCTGACCTGACACCATTGATTTCAACTGCAGCCATTGCACCATAAAGTAGTGTTGAAACCATTTTGTAGAAGCGGGGGGGGGGGGGGGGGGGGGGGAACCAAGAGCTTCCAACATCATCATGATGAACCTCCATTCAATCCTATCATATGCCTTCTCATAATCTATAAGAAGCATGGCACAGTTCTAACCTGTAACTTTTGCCTAGTTCATGGCTTCCCAATAGGTGATAAGGTTCTCTAGGATATATCTCCCCTTGACAAATCCAGTTCGGGTGCTATTAATCACTGAGGGGAGAAGCTTCTCAATCCTCACTGCAAGAACCTTGGCCAAGATCTTGTAGACAACATTCAGTAAATTAATGGGTCTCCAGTTTTTTATTAGAAGGCGATCACCCTCCTTAGGAATGATTTTAATGAGTCCAGCATTTAACTTAGGCCCCAGTGTCCCTGCCTCAATAGCTTCCTCATAGATATGCAGAAGTTTAGGTACAATCTAGTTTATGTTGGATTTGTAAATTTCAATTGGTAGCCCATCTGGGCCCAGAGCTTTATCATTAGCCATTCTATTGATGGCTATTTGATTTCCTCTTCTAATAAATCCATATCCAAAAGCTTAGCTTCCTCCTCACTAACCTTCTTAGGGATGATGGTTCTAACCTTATCTCTGGCCACCTCCATGGAGGGGTCAAAGTCTGCAGAGGTAAAGAGTTCCTGGTAGAATGAGGAGAAGGCACTAAGGATCTCCTGCTGAGAAGATACCACAGAGTCTAGGACTTCTATCTCTTGCTTCTTTCTTCTTAAGAGTTTGAAAAAAGAATTTATAACCTCTATCTCCCAAATTTAATCCAATTGATCCTGGCTCTGATTCTGTCTCCTTTAGACTTAACCAATTGAAGTCTTCTGAGAGAATCTCTATAAGATATAACATTCTCTAAAAGCATTTTAGAATCTGGATTATCTTGGATCTGAGATTCTGCCTCTTGCAAAGACTCCACCAGTTTGTATTCCATCATTCTAGACTCTTTATCCTTTTTAATACCAACAACTTTGAGCAAACCCTGCCAAGATTTAGTGGTTTGATTCCATTTGTCAATATCAGAGTCATGATGTGCAATCTTCTCATTGTACTAGGCAATGATCTTGACTGCTACTTGGACATCATCATCCCTAATAAGGGAAGTGTTTAGTGCAAAGCCTTGCTTAGGGGGGTTATCAAAAGCTTGTTCCCCAATGAGTTGGATGGAAGAAAATATGGGATGGTGGTCTGACAGGGTGAAGGGTATTACTTTCACACAATTTTTGTCAGTGTAGGGTTGACAGCTGAACCATAGTTTATTAAGGTAGAATCTATCCAATCTAGAGTAAATTCTCCTTTCTCCTCTTTGAAATTTAGACCATGTGTACCAGATGCCTTTTGATTCATTCTTTTTCCTTGCTAGGGGGTCAAATAGGTTAAGCTTGTTGACCATTCTGCACTAGAAGAGGGGCTCATTGCCTTTCCACTCAAATCTGAGACCTCACAATTTATCTTGGGCCCTCTCCACCATGTTGAAGTCTCCTGCTGCAATCCAAGGGATAGGCTCTAGGTCAGCAAGCCACTTCCACAACTCAATTCTGCCACTATGATCATTTGGGGCATAAATTGAGCATATGCCAAATTCAAAATTCTTAACTTTCATCTTAACCCAAATTGCTCTTTTACAGGGAGAGTTGCCCCACAAAAGAACCACATTCTTCCAAGAAGGGCTAATTAGGATAGAAGTTCCTCCCTTACCTCTTGGGTGTTTAGTTGAGAATGCAGTTGCATCTCTCCAAATGCATTTAAGGGAAATATCCAACTCAAATCCTACTACTTTAACCTCTTGAAGTAATAAAAATTATAACTCTCTATGAGAGTTAAGGAGTCTCTTGACAACATATTTTGTGTCAGAGGCTTCCAGCCCTCTAACATTCCATGAAGCATAGTTTAAAATCATAGAAAATGCTTATTAGTCAGTATCCATGGGTTTCCTAAATCCTTCAAAGCATTTAGGCATGTCAACTTTGGGGGTCTTAGAGGGCTTAGGGTTCCCACTGATTAGAGTTGGTCTACCTCTTTTCTTCTTGTTGACTAAGCCCAAAGAATAAGCTCATGCCTTCATACACTGCTTCTATCCTTTATTAATTTTGGAGGGATCAACAACAAAAACAAATGACTCAACTGGAGATCTTTTCACACTAGCACAATCTGAGATGGCAATCTCTCTTTCTTCAAGCTCACCTTCATGCCTCAGCACATCTCCCATCTTTGTTCCCCCTTTAGGGAGGGTGGAGTTCCCCTCACTCCTCTCGATAGACACATACTTCCATTTATCCAGTGGTGGTGGAAGGGGAGGGGGGGCTGTAATAACAACAACTAAGAAAGCATTCAGTTTATCTTCTTGGGCAGAAGGGGGGGAATTCCCTCCCACTTCACTGCCTAGAGGAGGGACAATGGGCACATCAACAAAGGAGGGGAGAACAAGAGAAACATCTGAACTGTCCATCCTACCTAAAGGGGGAGCAGAGGGGGGAGAGGAATTATTTAGAGGCCTCTGAGCATGAGGAAGATCATAAGTTTTCCACTTGGGTTGAGGCACATTTTTATTTTTCATGGCTCTAACCCTGATCTTATCAACAACCAATTGCTGAGCATTCTTAGTCCTATGAGTTTGCTTCATTTTAGTTCCCTTAAGACCAAAATCAAGTGTTTCATCAATAGTAACAATTTCAAGGGGTTTAGAAAAAGTCAGGCTAATATTATGGTTGCCAGGGATAGAGTCAAATTTACCCTTGAGGTTGTCCAGAGTAGCAGAAAGGGCGACTGAGTCTTAGTTCCAAATAGGTGGGGGGGAGATCTGCACAATAGGGGGATGCTTAGGAGCAGAGATAGACTTGGTGGAAGTTGAAGGAAATTTAGAACCTATCTTTTTATTAGGCTTGGGAGGAGGGTTAACTTTTTTTTTGTGCGTTTCTCTTAAGAATGATAGGGCATTCATTCTTTCTATGACCTTCCTTTCTACACACAAAGCAACCACCTAACCCACCCAAAAAAATTATCAGGAAACAGATAGGTGTGGGGTCAATATCAAATTGTAGGGTCTGAGGGAGGTCAACTCCAGGTTTGACAAAGAGAAGGACATGAACATTTGTGTTTGGGATGAGAGTGTTTGACTGATCAATCCTAAGAACCTTACCTATCAGCTCAAGTGCAAGTGGAATGAGCATCAACAAAAATAGAGGGAGGTTGCCAATAATAATCCACCTAGGGCTGGGTAGTGCTAATACTTCATCTTGGGAGGCTTCGAGAGATCAGGGAATTGCCCTAAATTCACATGGGCCAACTCTCCAAAACTGCTTTTCAACAATAGATTTCTGCTTTAGAGTCATAAAAAGACAAAATAAATAAACCCTTATGGAGCGTGCGACAATAAGTAAAATGAAAACCTAACTTCTTTCCCCATGTTTTATGAAACCAGTCATTGAGAAATTTCCTAGAAGGGACCCTAGAACTATCAACTGCAACAAAAAAAATAGCGCAATCTTTAAGCCTAGCTTTCTCTTGTTCAATAACAACATTTGTCTGTGAGTTCGGCTTAACAACTAACTTGGGCAGAACATGTTCCTTACCTCCATTTCCTTTGGTGGCTGGAATCCCTTGGGAGGCATTCGCAAGGAAGGCTGCTCCTTCCGAGAGGACTCGTTCATTCTAGACGGCCTGCTTGAAGGACTTCAGCTTGGCAATGGATGGTGCTTCTTCTCCATTATGCTGTGACTTCCCTCCTACAGCGTCGACAGAAGCCACTGGAGATGGTTGAGGGGTAGCCTTAGGGTTCACAGCGAGGGCATCATTTGAAATGAGAAAGCTACCTTGCTTTGTAGAGATAAAGCCCTTGGCTGAAAAGGCAGCATTAATGTTATCCTGATTGAGGAGCGTGCGAGGGTCTAAATGAAAATTTTGAAGAGGCACCGAGTACACCAAGTTGTAGAGTGCATTGATCCTCTTTTGGGTTGGCCATTATAGGACCTCTCCTATAAACAAAACATTACATAGACCCATGTGAAGATACATACGAAATCCTTAACAATATTATAATAGTTACAAATCATGGGATAGTTGTCTACAACATTAATTCATACTTAATTATTTAAGAACACGCTACCACTCCTGGATTGGCTTTCAAATAAATCTTTTTGTAGTATACACCACAAATGATGTCATCAATCACATTAGTACTATGCAATCACATATTAGACTTTCCCATGTGTCCTTTGACATTCCCCAAGCTCGCAAGGTTTAATCCATTTTCGTACTAAAGTTATATTGTAAATATTGAGACCAACTCTATGATTTTATCAGTCACTGGCCCTGTAACCATTCTTTGCCAATTTATCCATAACTGGAGAAAATGAGCATATAAACATATGCAAACACAACCATGAATATTAAACATGTTAGAATACACAAATCTCAATTCGCGAGAACTAAGTCTTTGTACATTGTTCATACAATTATATGTAACCTATCTATCCAATTTGTCTGCAACTTCAAGATTCCCTTAGTGAAACATATGTTGACATCAATGACAAAATAATGAATGCCAACATCATAGACGATAAAAATTCCAATAATCTCCCCATTTGGCATTGATGGCAACATATGTGAAAAACCATCAACCAAAAGTAGCCTTTCACAACATCCTCTTCAAGGCTCCCCCTTAACCACTAAGGGTTTTTCACCAATATCTCTCCCCCTTTGACATCAATGGAAAAGGGTACCATTACAAACATCATTGTCTGTCTACTTTATTAGGTGTAACTTTTTCAAATCTTCAAGACCTCCAACTACTAGGTGCAAGATCACCTTGATCTTGTCAAATATGCTCAAACCACTCCCCCCCAACCCCCCCTTAGGAGAAGACCTTTGCATCAAGTCCACAAATGATATAGATTTGATTGCTAGTGGACTTTTGCACTACTGCATCTCCTTAACTACCTTTAGATGGGGTTCTAACCCTAAGCCCACCTTTGAGATATTCAAAGGTATCTTTATTCAGTGGTTTGGTGAAGATGTCTGCAATCTGCTCCTTTGTGGTTACATATTCAAGGTGCACCTATTTCTCTTTCACTTTAGCCCTTAAAAACAGACACTTGGTTAAAATATACTTATTTTTTTAGTGCATCACTGCTTTCTTTGACATATTCATTGTACTTGGTTTTATCATAATGTATGATAACTAGTTCACCAAGATTGACACCAATGTCTTTTTACATCTATTTCATCCAAACAATTTGTGTGCAATTAATTGTAGCAATGACATACTTTGATTCAACTGTTGACTGGGTTATACCATCTTGCTTCTTTCTTAACCAAGAAACTAACATCTTCCCAAGGAAAAAGGCTCCTCCACTTGTGCTCTTCTTTTCATCTACACCGCCTGCCCAATTTGCATCAATGTATGCTTCTAATGTAAAGTCTTTTGATCTATCATACCATAGGCCAAGATCAATTGTGCCCTTTAGGTATCTAAATATCCTTTTGAGTTTAGCAATATGTGTTTCCTTTCAATCTACTTGGAATCTAGCAATAATTCCAATTGCACTTGCTATATCAGGTCTAGTATGTGTCAGATATTGAAGACCTCCTATCATAGATCTATATTATGTCTGAGGTACACATTTTGTATCATTTGAAGTAGACAACTTACTCCATGTTACCATATGAGTTCCAACTAGTTTACTATCATCCATGCCAAATTTCTTTAGCCGCTCCTTAAGATACTTGGTTTGAGATATGAAAATTATATTCCTACTTTAATTTATTTGTAGCCCTAGGAATAATTTTATCTCTCCTATAATAGACATCTCAAATTTGCTCTTCATTTCTTCTACAAATTTTTTACTCATAGCATCATTACCTTTAAAAATAATGTCATCAACAAAAGCTTCTACTATCAAAATACCTTCATCATTACATCTCAAGTATAGGTTGCTATCTACATTACCTCTTTTGAAACCAAGATGTAGTAAATACCTATCCAATCTAGCATACCAAGCTATAGGTGATTGTTTAAGACCATATAGTGCCTTCTTTAACCTGTAAACCATGCCTTCATTTCTTGATAAAGTCATCAGGTTTCTCAATGTAAACCTCTTCTTCTAAGTCACTATTAAGAAATATTGACTTGACATCCATCTAATAGACCTTGAAATTCTTATACGCGGCATAGGCTAAGAGTAACCTTACTACCTCCAACCTTGCAACTGGTGCAAAATTTTCCTCAAAGTCAATTCCTTCTTATTGTGAATATCCATTATATACCAATCTGGTTGTGTTTCTATTCACAACACCATCTCCATTCATATTATTTCTTAATACCCATTTTGTGCCAATAAAATTCTTGTCTTTAGGTCTGGGAACCAATTCCCAAGTGTTGTTCTTATGTATCTGATCCAATTCTTCTCACTTTGCCTTGATCCATGACTCATCTCTACATGCTTCATCAGGGGCCTTTGGTTCAACCTATGAAATCAAAAAAATTGCATCTTTGATATGTGACCTTGTCCTAGTGTGTTTGCTTCTGTCTCAAATGATATGATCCTATGGTGATGCAGGAGCATCTTGGGTACTTTGGCAATCTTGCATCAACCAAAAATATTTCCTATTTTCTGATCATATATGTTTTTTGAGGAATGGCTTTTGTTGTTCATGTTTTCTCTTTATGTGAAGTTGTATCCTTAATGCGGACCTATCGTGCATCATGTATCTATGATTGCAAAGCTTAATTCCATCATTCATGAGAGTTATCTTTCTTTGTATTTGTGGTGTGCTTGTTTCTTGGAAGCTCGAGTAACATGCCGTGTTGGCTTTGGTGGTGTTTTGTTTGGCATCTAGGCTTTACGCGGCCTTGGGGTTTTCTTCTTGGATCACGTGTGGACCTATAGTTGTCTTTGTGTGTGTTTATTTTCTTGTTTACATAAGGTCAATGATCTCTCCTTCAGGATAGGACCTATTTCTTTGTAATAATTTGCCTGACAGACTGGCTTGTGGTCTTGTTGGCTATTTAATAAGAGGTCTAGGATTAGGAAAGGTAGAATGAAGTGAGATAGAAGAAAAGGAATCAATCTTTGGATCTATAAGTCAAGCTTCTAAGCTCATTATTTATTATCTGATTGTAAATGGTTGCAACTAGGTAGGCCTTATACCTAGCATGTTGAATAAATATTGTCTTAGCACATCTGCATTAGATTCTCTATAATTCTTGTGTTTCTTATTTATTGTTGGCTTCCATGTGTAACTCTAGCAAGGGTAGTTGGGTAGTGGACATCCATCACCCCCTTGCGTCAGGAGGTATCAAAGCAAATATTTATTTCTTTGCAAAATTTTGGTTCGTAGAGAACCCTGATTAGACTAGTTGTAGGGTGATAGATCTAAAATATGACCTATAACTTGTAGAGGGTTACAATTCTTGTAGGAAATATTGTCAAAATGGTTTGAAGTAGAGGAAATGCAGACAATGTTGGTATTGACATGTTGAGACAAATTGAAACTAGACTTGAAGCTGTTGAAACAACCCAAAGAAGAGGAGTGTGTCTTGAAGATATTAGTGATGAAGAAGAAGAAGCAACACCTAATCCTAAACCTGAAGAAGAATAACATGATGATGAAAGACTCTTGAAGATTTTGGATAGAGCCAATTCAAGACCTACTTTTGAACTTTATACTTATAATGAAAAAACTTGACAATGATGCCTTGTTGGATTGGATCTTATAGATTGAAAAGTACTTTGATTATGAAAGTATTCCTAAAAATAAGAAGGTGGGGATAACAACTACAAACTTGAAAGGACATGCATCTCTTTGGTCAAAACACTTGCAAATTGATAGACAAAGAAGAGGAAAAGAAAAGATCAAGACTTGAATGAAAATGGTTGGTAGGTTGAAAAAGAAATTCCTTCCTATTGATTATCAGGTCAATTTGTTGAGAAGAATGCAAAATTTGAGACAAAAAGACATGAATGTGAAATATTATAATGAGGAATTCTATAAGTTGGACATTAGATCTGGACATGTGGATGATAAGGTTGAAAAGGTTGCTAGATACTTGAATGGCTTGAGAACTTCTATATAAGGTGAAAATAGTTTTGTGAAAATGGAAAGCATTGAGGAAGCATATTTGTATGCCTTGAAAGCTAAAGAAAAAATGGCAAAGAAGCAAGAGCATGGACAGAGGATAAGAAGTGGAAGATTTTAGGGAATTAAAAGTAGATCTTATGCAGAAAGCAACAAATCTGATAGTGCACCTAACGATAAAGGCAAATCTAAATGGAAAGAAGATAATGGAAGCAAAGAAAGAGGTAACTACTCTAGAGGTAATTATTCTAGTTACTCTAGGAATGATAGTATTGGAAAGAGAGAAGATAGATCTTGGTTTAAAGGTACTTGTTTTAAATGTCATGAATAAGGACATAAAGCCTTTGAATGTAACTTTTCTGGTAAGAAGACAAGAAGTAGTAGAAGGAATGATTTGATTAAGGAAGAGGCTACTGATGCACCTAATGATCCTAAGAAAGGAGAAAATCTGATATGAGAAGAACCTTATGGAATGAGAAGGTGGATGGAGAATCTATTTTGAGAAAAAATATTTTCTAGACCAGATGTAAGATTGAAGGAAAGTATTGCAAAGTAATTATTGATAGTGGCATTTCAGATAATTTGGCATCTGAGGAATTGGTATCTAAGTTGAAGTTGCAGATATTGAGACATCCTAATCCTTATCACATATCTTGGATCAAGGATGAATATACATTACTGGTAAGTGAGTAATGCCTTGTGAAATTCAAGATTGGAAATTACTTTGATCGGGTCTTGTGTGATATCATGCCTATGGGTTGTTGTCATATTCTTTTGGGAAGACCTTGGTAGTATGATAAACAAGCTTTACATGATGGTAGATTAAATCAATATACTATTTGGGCCAATGGAAAGAGACAAGTATTGTTGCCTTTGGTAGAACCCAAGGAAAATCATTGTACTGTAGTTAGAGTTTGCTTGGTTGAAGGAAATCAATTTGTGAAAGACATGAAGAAATAAAATGTTTGATTTGCTTTGATCCCTAGGAAGGCTAAGAAACAAGATGAACTTGGGCATGCACCTAAGGTTAGATCTTTATTGACTAAATTTCAAGATATTATTTCTTATAATGTACCTGATGGATTACCTCCTGTGAGAAGTATAAGTCACTGCATGGATTTGATACTCGAAGCTAGTTTTCCTAATAAAGCACCACACATATTAACACCTGTAGAGAATGAATAATTAAATAGATAAGTGCAAGAATTTCTTGAGAAAGGTTTGATTAGAGAAAGTTTGAGTCCTTGTGCAGTACCTATTGTATTGGCACCTAGGAAGAATGGAGAATGAGGAATGTGCACTGATTCTAGAGCTATTGACAAAATAACAATGAAGCATAGATTCCCTTTTCCTAGGATGGATGACATTATGGATAGTTTGAGTGGAGCTAATTATTTTACAAAGATTGATTTGAAAAGTGGCTATTACCAGATTAGGATCAGAGAAGGGGGTGAATGGAAGACTACATTGAAGACTAATGAGGGTTTTTATGAGTGGTTGCTTGTGCCTTTTGGGTTAACTAATCCACCTAGTACTTTTATGAGGTCGATGAATGAGGTTCTCAAGAAATTCTTGGGTAATTTTGTGATTGTATACCTTGATGACGTACTAATTTTCTGTAAGACTAAAGAAGAACACCTAATGCATATTAGACAAGCATTGCAGAGGTTGAAAGAAGAAAAGTTGTTGATAAATTTGAGGAAATGTTCTTTTATGAAGAAGGAACTTGTATATTTGGGATTTGTGATTTCTGCTGATGGATTAAAGATGGATCCTGAGAAGGTAAAATCTATTCTCGATTGACCTACACCTGAAAGTGTTGGGGAAGTTAGATCATTTCATGGATTAACAAGTTTCTATAGGAATTTTATCAGAAATTTAAGTTCAGTATGCAATGTGATGATATAGACAATGAGAGGTGACAAAGGAATTCAAATGGACACATGGAGAAAATAAAAGCTATGAAACATTGAAGGAAAAGGTCACATAATTGCCTACACTTGCTTTACCTGATTTTAATAAAGTTTTTCAAGTTGACTGTGATGCTAGTCGAAATGTCAATGGATTTGTTTTGAGTAAAGAGGGTAAGCCTACAACTTTCTACAGTGAGAAATTGAATGATGCTAAGAGAAAATATTCAGTCTATGATCAAGAATTTTATGCAATAATTCAAGCTTTGTAGAAATGGAGACATTACTTGATGCCTAGAGAATTTGTATTGTACACTAATCATAAAGCCCTACAATATTTGGGAAGTCATAATAAGTTGACTGAGAGACATATGAAGTGGGTTGAATATATGCAGAACTTTTCTTTTGTGTCTAAACACAAGAGTGGACATTCAAATAAGGTGGTAGATGCATTGAACAGAAGAAGAAGTTTGTTGATAGAGATGAGAGTTGAAGTGCCTGGGTTTGAAGATTTGAAAAACTTGTATGAAAATGACCCTGATTTTGCAAAACCCTGGAAAGTTTGTAAGAATCACATGACAGATAAGCAAGAAAAGTGGATTGATTATATCATTCAAGAAGATGTATTGTTTAAAGGAATTCAATTGTGTATACCTAGAGGATCTATGCGAGATAATATCATTAAAGAGAAACATAGTGGTAGACTTGCAAGACATTTTGGGATTGATAAAATAGTAAAGTTAGTTTTAGAGAAGTACTTTTGGCCACGGATGTATAAGGATGTTTAGAAAATGGTGAAGAGTTGCATAATTTGTCAAGTAGCTAAAGGGAGTAGTCAGAATGTTGGATTGTATACACCTTTACCTGTTCCTTGTAAACCTTGGGAAGATATCAGTATGGATTTTGTTCTTGGTTTTCCTAGAACTCAGAGAGGTAATGATTCTATCTTTGTAGTGGTTGACAAATTTTCTAAAATGACACATTTCATACCTTCTAAGAATACATCAGATGCAATACACATAGCAAATCTATTTTTCAAAGAGATTGTGAGACTACATGGATTGCCTAAGACTATTGTTTCAGATAGAGATACTAAGTTTACTAGTTACTTTTGGAGAACACTTTGGAAGAAGTTGAATAGTGAGCTTAAGTTTAGTTCTACATTTCATCCATAGACTGATGGACAAACAAAAGTTGTAAACAAAAGTTTGGGTAACCTTTTGAGATGTTTGATTGGGGATAAACCTTCTAATTGGGAATTGGTTTTGGCACATGCAGAATTTGCATATAATAATTCAGTGAACAAAATTACTAAGAAAACACCCTTTGAGATTTTGTATGGCATGAGTCCTAATGGAACAACTAAATTAAGAACCTTGAGTTCCAAGTTGAAACATAGTGTTGAAGCTAAAGAATTTTTGTACCTTATGAAAACTTTACATGAAGAAGTGAGAAGTAATTTGAACAACAAAAATCAGGAGTATAAAGACTGAGCAAATAAAGGGAGAAGACATAAAACTTTTTAAGTGGGAGATGAAGTGATGGTACATTTAAAGAGGAAAAGATTTCTAGTTGGTACCTACAATAAACTAAAGATGAAGAAATTTGGACCTTGTAAAATCTTGAAGAAACATGACAGTGGTAATACTTTTGAAGTTAAATTGCCCGATGATATGGATATTTCACCTGTGTTCAATATTTTAGACATCTTAGAGTATTATGAGTCTAATGAGGAGTCCTCTGATAAAAATGATTATCCTAAGAAGAAGACAAAAGAAATTGATAGAATTTTGGACAACAAAGTTAGCAGAAGCACTAAAGTAAAATACTATAAAGAGTATTTGGTAAACTGGTTGAAGACATTTCTTGGATATCACAAGTTGAGTTGGATCTTTATGATGCTTCTTAGATCTTTAGGGCTTCTTGATGTGGATATCAGTCCTTATTTACCCCAAGTGTCTAATGCAAGAGCATCTTGGGTACTTTGGCAATCTTGCATCAACCAAAAAGATTTCCTATTTTTTGTTCAGGTATGTTGTTTGAGGAATGGCCTTTGTTGTTCATATTTTTTCTTTATGTGAAGTTGGCTCCTTAATGTGGACCTCTTATGTGTATGCACCCAAAAATGGTCGCCTAGACTTTGGGCCCCATTTATTTGATTTATCAATCCTGAATCATTTTGATCATTAATCAATATTTTCAACATTATCAATCTCTTGATCAAATCCTAATTTCGATCATATATTGGATTTTTATCCTTGGGCTAACCATTTATCCTAAGTCTTTATTTAATTAAAAGGAATATTTCCTTCCCTTTCAATTAAATAAAAAGCCCCATTTTCCTCTTATCCTAAGTTGCACAAATAAAACATTATTCCTATTTTATAAAAAGGGAAAAAGCACTTTTTGTCTCACATGAGGCTCAAAAGTCAACACTTCACTCTCATTGGAGGATGTTTGTGCACATGGATTGCTCCTCTTTCAAGCTCCACCGCTGATTAAGATCTTTTGCCTCTTAATCTCCATGGTCCATTCCTTTGCATTTATTATAAAAGGAGAGCTCTCTCCTTCATTTGCATATCCTTGTTTTATGCTATTGTTATGCTGCAGGTTTTGGAGCTCTCTTTGAAGACACTCAAGCTTTGAAGCCTTGACATTCTTAGTTGCATTTCATAATAGTTTTGCTTTCATAGTTGCATTCATGGCATTCTTAGTGTAGATTTCCTTTTATGCAATCTCACATAGTCTAAATAGGAAGGATTTGTAATCCATTGCTATTTCCTTTCATAGATTAGATTTCTTTTCAAGCATTGCATTGTTATCATTTAGCTTAGCTTGCACATTCATACTAGTTGCATTTGCATTTCATTTCTATTTAGATTCTTGGAGATATTGGCATTGTTGCCCTTGTCTTCACTTGAATCTCTCATTGGATGGTTGACTAGCAAGGTCACTTTCTTGTAGCTCTAGCTGAGAGCAAAACTCATAGTCCCTTGCAACTCCATGCATAGAGAGCTATGAGCCGCTTTGTGAGGCCTCACCCTTGAGCAACCTTGCATATAATGGTTCATAGAAGTGCATATTTTAGTGTGTACATTTCTGGCGCCCACCGTGGGGCAGAGTAGATAGCTTTGTCCTTTTATTTGATGCATTTTTCGTCATTTTCGGATTAACTGTCGGAAAAATCTGTGTCTCTGGTTTTCTGTCTCAGATTATCGCGCGACACTTCTCAGAAATATCGCGCGATATACTTCCTGTCTTGGCGCGATACTTCGCTCGGAAAAAAATATCGCACGCATATAGCGAAGTCTATCACCTGGCATCGGGCGAAGTATCGCCTGGCATCGTGCGAAGTATCGCTCGACTGGGGAAGTATCGCCCGACTATAGGAAACTGTGTCGCGCGATACTGTTGGAGACTGAGAAACATCGCCTGGTCTGGCAGAGACTTGCGCTTTCAATTTTTTTGTCCGAATTCGATTATTTTAGCTTGCTGTTTTGTTTTACTTTGTTTAATTAGGTCTAACCTGCTTTTTTTTAGCTTAATCCATTAGATTATTGCACATTTACATTTGGATTTTGATTTTGCTAACATTGTGGGCCTAACAAGTTGTGTTTGTAGGTGCTCTCCTTTGCTTAAAAATTGCTAAAAACGCATGTCAAAGAGGGCTACTAACAGTTTTTGCAGGGCTGCCCAAACATAAAAACAAAAAAAATAAATTTATTATTTCTTGCTTGTTTATTTACTTTCCTTTCAAGTGTGGCATTCACTAATTGTATTAGGAATCTTAATACCTTGTGAAAGGGATTTTGAGGTGGTAGGAGAAGTATGCTCTTCACCTTTAGGTGAATCAGAAAATCTTGACCCATCTTAAGGTTTTGGAAGCAAGGGGGTAATTGATTTCTTTGTTTGGTGTGTTTGGGAAAAATTCTTGAGATAGGGGAGTATGCTCTTCACCCTTGTGGTGAATCAAAAACCTTGAACCTCAAGATTTGATCCATTTTTGTTTAGTTTAGGAATCCTTTAGCGGGCCTGCTCTTGAGCAATCAAGAGGAACGACTCAAGTGGGGACAACCTTGTCATCATTCTCCTTGGTGGCAAGTGATTCCAACTCACTATAATCTCAAGGCTATCAAGGACACCAAAAACCTTGATAGACATAACACTTGTCTTCGTTTGATGTGAGTAGCTCATGGGATTGCGACCATGAGGAAAACATTGAACAAGAATGCTTAAGGTACTCTTGAGGCCGTGAGGTCCTAGTCCTTTATGAGGAGCAAGAGGGGTGTTGTGAACGGAAATCCTTATTAAGAACCATTAGATAGAAGCCACCCTCTTTTAGCCGCTTATCTTCTTAGTGCAAGGATTGATCCAAGTGGTTTACCCGGATCACCTTAAGATACTCACCATATGTGTCCCTTTGGTTGTGTCATTTTGACATTTCCATGACAAAGCCAATATCTCTTGTGGGTAACCACTTGGTGTGAGGCAAGGGGGCATCAAGTTGTGGGCTAAGTTGGTAAGTATTGAGCCTTGTCTTGTAGGTAGTAATTGCTTGAATTGTCTTCGATTGTGTGATACCAGTGTAAACGTTCTCAACATACAAACAATCGGTAACATTCATAGGGTGCTTTTTCAATTTTGATATCACAAGTGTTTGTCTTGACAAGGTTGCTTTTGCCCTTGTTTCAAGTGCTTGAAGACATGTTTGATCCTTTACTGTTTGCAAACCTGTCCAAATGCTGTTGAATTTGTGACTGAAACCAAGAACATCAACCCTCAGACTGAAAATTTTGACCAAACAGACCCAAAAACGCAAATTTCACACAATTCTGGTCAAGAGTTGAATAATTCTGTAACAGTATCGCACCCTGTAAGGTGAAGTATCGTGCGATACTTCGCACATGCTAGAAATATCGCCCCCTTTGAAGAGAAATATCGCGCGATAGTTCGCCCCTGACGGACTATCGCCCTGCCTGCCTGGGGTATATCGCCCTATAGTATTAAGAAATATCGCCTGTCTTAGGGCGAAGTATCGCACGGGTAGAGGTTTATCGCCCCAGTAGCCTGGAGTATATCGCCTGGTTCATTTTTATCGTGCTTAAATTTTGGTCAGTTTCAGTTGCTGTCAATTAGGCCAGGTCTTAGAACAGGCTTCTCACCCTAACGTTTGAGATCTGTCTTGACTCCAAATCTCTGGTTCTTAGTTTTCCGGGATAGCATCATTTGATTTGCAAAGTCACTTTGGAATAATTGTCAAGTTAGAAAGCCATTCTTGGTGCCAAGGTTCATCTTTAAAAGTGTTAGCTATATTCTGGGAAAATTTCAGTTCTCTTATTGTCCAAATCGCTTTCATTTTCAATTATCTTTTGGCCTAGTCCAACCTCCTGATTCAAAAGTGCAAGGGTAGTCACCCTTTGATTTGAAGCACCTCTTTGACAGTGTTGGTAAAGCCCCCTTTCTTTTCTTTTTTTTCATCTTTCTTTGGACAATAGAGGATTTCGATTATCCTAGTTTGGTGTGGACACTTTGAAAGGTCACCTTATCATTGAGAATATCTCTCTTTCATGTCAGTTACGACAAGGTACCAAGTTAATCAAGGGAAGCGACCCCCTGTTGCCTTTAGCCAGTTACCACCTATCAAGACCCGTCGACAACCTAAGGGAAAAGGACCCCTTTTTGACCAATCTCCTAAGAGTGAATCTGAGGTTTGTTTTAATCCGGGAGCTAACCCTAGTGAAGTGAGCACCTCTTTCATACCACTTTCATCAAGCATGGACATGAGTTACACTTTCACCCGACAACAAAGAGAAGCCATGAATCAAACTCTCGAGGATATCTTTCAACGACACAGAGGAGAGTATGGTGGTTCTTCTCATGCCAGTCCACCCGGGTCACCTCCTAACAACGCAAGGTATTTTGATGCTCAACAACGAGCTGAAAGACTGCATAAGTCAACCCACTCAGATTCAGGGTCACAACACGAAGACCAGAACAACGAATCTAGTGATCACCATATCAACGCAGCTAATGCAATAAGGCATTCAAGACAAACCTCCCCACTTAAGGACACTTCTCGATATGCAAATACAAGATTAAGAAGCATTGAGAGAGAGAAGCAAGCCTACTTAGATGAACAGGCTGCAAAAAAGGAAAAATTCCAACAACTAGAGGAAGAGGAACGTGCATTGTTGGATATACAGAAAAGAGTCGCCCAAGAAGAAGAAGATAGACTCTATGCACAACAACTCCAAAATTGATCTAACAGGAGGGGAGCCAATAGTGGGACCAACTCGCCCCCATCTACCCCTTCCCCTAGCCCTCGAAGAAGATCAAAGACACCCTCACGATCCCCAAGTCCTAGAGGAAGAAGGACTTCAAGATATGACCATCATAGGAGACAATCGTCTCATAGACATTCAAAGCAACCCTCCCAACGAGCACATCATGGCTCACAACATGGAGGCAGTTATGCTAAATCTGATCATATGGACTTCATGACTATGCAACAAGAACCATCCTTTCAAGCCTATGTGGAGCAATACGTGGAACAAAACAAAGACCAATTTTTGGAAAGTCTTATCAACAAAGGCGCTAAAGTTTCATATAACTTTGATGTTCACCAAAAAATCAAGAAACAGAATCCTTCAACTGATGAGTTAATCTTACAAATGCAAAAGGATATAGACAGAATGAAGGCTCCCAAGAGTACATTTCATTTGGACTCCATATGTCCTAATCCCATTGACAAAAGTGTGGTGATGGTAGAATTCCCTAAGAAAGTTGAATTCCCAACATACGACAAATATGATGGCACGGGTGACCCTCATGACCATGTTCGACAATTCTACATAATGAGCTTTTCCTTTCACCACGAAGACTCCTACTTGCTGAGATTATTCCCAAGGAGTTTAAAAGGTCAAGCCATGGAGTGGTTCACCAACCTTTCCCCTCCAGTAAGGACATTTAGAGAACTTGTCCAAAGATTTGTGCAACATTTTGCTTACAATTTATCTAGGTCGGTCACCATGCTTGATTTGTGTAAACTTAAGCAAAATCAAGGGGAATCTTTTGTCACCTTTTTGCAACGATGGAGGCGATTGTGTTCGAAATACCCAAGGACAATCCCTGAAGAAGAGAGAATTGATATCATTGTGAACAATCTAATACCAGAACTCAAGTATGAAGTCAAGAAGATTCCATTTAATTCTTTTGATACTATGGTAGAGGTGGCATGTCGCATTGAGGATGTCCTAAAAGAACAAGGAATTTTGGCTAAACCAACAAATAACAACAATAGCCAAAATAACAATACTAATGGTAACAAGGACAAAAAGAACTCTTATTGGAACAAAAACAAGCAAGTCGTCAACGACGGAGTTGTTGATTCATCTCAGGTCAAAAATGAAGGAGTTCTTAATCTCTCTCATGCAGTTCAAGCTATGAAGTTGCAAACATCATCAACGCAACAAGACAGACCTCAGTATCAAAAGAGATCTAAAACGGAGAAAAGACAATTCACTAAATTGGGAGAATCCTATGCAGATGTTTTTAAGACACTAGTTGCTCATAATCTGGCGCACCCACAGGATCCTACAAAACATCGAATACCAGATCCTTTACCTCATTGGTGGGATGCTAAGGCTTTTTGCGTTTTCCATAATGGGATTGGACACGACATAGAAAATTGTTTTAAACTTAAGCATCTTGTCCAAGACCTTATTGAGAAAGGACAATTACAAGTGGATGGGTTAACTACTAATGCAGACCATAAAGCCTTTAAAGAGCCCTTGCCTAAATATGAAAAAGGGGAGAATTCTAACAATAAGAATGGCAAGGCGGCTATTAACTATACATACACACATGCTGATAATGTGATTAACATGCTTGAAGTGGCTGACGATAATATCAACATGGTGAGAAAGAAAGATCCTTACGGACATAATGTGGACTCAATTCCTATGACTAATGAAAGACCCGCTGTGGTGATAAGAGGTCCTCACACACAAGGAATGCCCCGATCCCTCAATGTTGTCACTAGGGGTCAGGCTCAAGCACCCATTATCATCAAAGGTCCTAGCACTAGCAAGTCTAAACAGCCCGTGTCCAAAGGTGCTCCTACAAAATCTGTCGTTGGTCCTGATTCTAATTATAACCTTATTGACCAACTACAACGTACACCCGCTCAGATATCTATTTTTGAGCTTTTAGAATTGTCTCCTAAGCACAAGCGCGTCCTCGAGGACGCTTTGCGAGCAGCCAATGTCCCTAATAACTTAGATATCGACCAATTCCAAAACATGGTCAACCATTTGGCTAGCCCTCATTTCCTCACCTTCTCAGAAGAAGATGACAAATCCATTAGTCACCCACATAATTTGGCCTTACACATCGAGGTCATGATTCATAAAACCCGTGTTAGGCGTGTACTGATAGATGGGGGTGCGGGGCTCAATATTTGTACTCTGAGTTTGCTGCTAGCTCTAGGGTATTCTGAGAACGTCATTGACACAAAGAAAAGAATCACAATCAAAGCATATGATGAAGCAGAAAGAAGTTCTAAGGGATTGGCTGTTTTGCCTATTCGTATTGGTCCTGTAGAAAGAGACATATTATTCCAAATTGTTGATGTTGGACCTCTCGCCTACAACATTTTGCTAGGTAGGCCATGGATTCATGAAATGCAGGCAGTCCCATCGACATATCACCAGTGTGTTAAGTTCCCCCATAATGGTGTAGAAATTTGCATCCCGGGAGACAGTGCTCTATCAGTTAATAACATTTCTGCGGGATCACATGTACCTTTGAATAGAGAAGCTGACAATCCTAGTAGTTCACTTGAACAATGCAAGCAGAAATTCAAGACCATGGACCTTGGGATGGGAGATTATAAGATTGATTCTTTTACAAAAATGCCAATCTCTCCTAGGTCTTATGGGAGACCCTCCCCAAATGTGAAGCCTTCATCATCAGCAATGACGTTATTTGGGAAATTTATTGAGTCTTCGGTCCCCATTCAAGAAGAGAAAGAGGAAGTTGCTGTAAGGAACTGGATATATCACGAGGAGAAATACAAACATAATGAGAATTTTGCTCCTTCACCTGAAACTTATGGGAAAGGATATACACTGGTTAAAAATATGGGATATCCGGGATTTGGTCCCCTTAGTCATAGGCTGGACGCTAAAGCTGAGCCTCTTGATCATGCTCTTTTTGGACGCAAAAATAAGTCCACGATTGGCTTAGGTTTTGACAATAAGAAGCAGAAAGGTACCCCTGTCCCAGCTGCAACGGACAGTGATAGTGATGCAGATTATACACCCGATCTCTCCAACCAACAAGATGTGTCTGATGATTGGGTGCCCTCCACGAATCTCCTTTGGGGAGATTCCACAGATTTGATGCTTAATAATCCTACTATCCCAGCTGCGACGGATAGTGATTGTGTAACTTCTAGATCGACAAAGGAAAGTGTTACTGTGCTAGCTGCGACGGATAGTACCAATACTAACACTAAAGAGGGGGAAACCCTTCCTAACCTTGAGGCTTCTACATCACGAGGCCTAAATGATGACTCAGAGACAGACTCCCATGAATATGAATGGGATTCGCTTTCAGATGCAACAATTGATCTAGATGTGGATATTATCCATGCCTATAGTACCCAACCCGATGCAACTAACGATCCTAGTGTCAGACTCGAGGACTGCCCTCCTCAAATCGCCTTAGTAGACGACGCTTCGTTTGATAGGATGAGCCCCAATTCAGGTATCTTAGGAGAAGACTTGATGAGCTCCGATTATATGGTCACCAGAGATGACACCTTTCACATTCACAACATCGAACCTACCATTGACTTGCCCCTTGTCCACTTTGACCTGATTGACTGGCCCCAGCGCCACCACGAGCCCACATTCCTCACATTTCACAATGATTACGAAATTGCTTGCTATCTGAATGCTCTCGAACCCGTGGCTTCTTCCACCAGTGAACCAACAACCAGCATGACGGAGCCTGATATTAAGTACCTCAGTCTCAAAACAAAAGAGAAAAAGAAAAATAGGTCTGATGGCGAAAACCACTTCGTGGCGGTGTCAGAACCAAAAATAGTAAAAAGAAATGACGCATCCAAAGGTGAAAACCTCTTTGAGGCACCTAAGGATGGGGTACTTAATAACTTGCCGAGTTATTTCCAGGATAGATCATCAATATTGATTGAACCAACAAAGCCGGTCAATCTAAACACAGAAGAAAATCCTCAGATAGTCCATCTTGCTCAGTCTTTATCAGAGGAAGAGACCAAGGCATATGTACAGTTTTTACAGAAAAAGAAAATTAATTTTGCATGGACCTACTCAGACATGCCAGGGCTTGACACAAATCTCATAATGCATCACTTATCTATAGCTCCAGGAGTCAAGCCAGTCAAATAGAGATTAAGAAAAATGCACCCACATATAGCTCTACTTGTCAAAGGAGAATTAGAAAAGCTTTTGAAAGCTGGATTTATTAGAGCCATCGATTATGCAGAATGGATCTCAAACATAGTACCGGTCTCCAAACATGATGGGTCCATTCGTGTCTGCACAGATTTTAGAGATCTAAACAAAGCATGCCCAAAGGATGACTTTCCACTTCCAAACATTGACATGATAGTGGACATGACAGCGGGCTATGACATATATTCCCTAATGGATGGTTTCTCGGGGTATAATCAAATCAAAATAGCTCCTGAAGACCAAGAGAAAACAGCATTCACATGTGCATGGGGAACCTACTGTTGGAACGTCATGCCATTCGGGTTAAAGAATGCAGGAGCAACCTACCAAAGAGCCATGACAACTATCTTTCATGATATGATGCACAAAAATATGGAAGATTATGTGGATGATACCCTGGCAAAATCAAGAAAAAGGGACACACACCTCAATGATCTGGAAGTAATTCTAGATCGTATGGAACAATTTCAACTCAGATTGAATCCAAAGAAATGCGCATTTGGCGTCACCTCAGGCAAACTTTTAGGATTCATAATATCAGCAAAAGGTATCGAGGTTGATCCCGAAAAGGTCCAAGCAATCCTAGATATGCCACCTCCTCGAAATATCAGCCAAATGAGAAGTCTTCAAGGACGTCTTCAATCAATTAGGAGGTTTATTTCTCAGCTTGCAGATAGAGCGCAACCCTTCAACAAGACATTGCATAAGGGTGCTTCTTGTGTTTGGAACGAGGATTGTCAAAAGAGCCTAGATCAGATCAAAAAATACTTGGCTAAACCTCCGATCTTAATGCCTCCTATTCCAGGGAAACCATTGCTTCTATATATCTCAGCTACAGACACTTCCCTGGGGGCATTATTGGCTCAAACAGATGATACTGGGAAAGAACGGGCCATCTACTATATCAGCCGTACTCTAGTCTCTTATGAGATCAATTACAATAATATTGAGAAGTCTTGTCTCGCGGTGGTGTTTGCTTCTCAAAAGTTGCGCCACTACATGCTTGCTCATACCATACACTTGGTTGCCAAAATTGATCCCCTTAAATATTTGCTTGGTAAGGCTGCCCTAACGGGTAGGCTTGCTAAATGGATGATGGTCCTCACTGAATTTGACATAGAGTACGTTGAAAGGAAGGCAATCAAAGGACAAGCTATTGCTGACCAATTAGCTGATTTTCCAATCCAGGATAGTATGCCAGTCCAAGTGGAATTCCCAGATGAACACATCTTATATACCACTACTCGCACTTGGACAATGTTCTTTGATGGCTCCCGCATGCAAAATGGATCAGGTGCTGGAGTATTATTTGTTTCTCCACATGGGTACAACATTCCAAAGTCTTATAAACTATTATTCCCATGTACCAATAATATTGCAGAATATGAAGCTTTAACTAATGGCTTGAAAATGGCTATAGAATGGAATATCACAGAATTACATGTCTTTGGGGATTCTCAGCTAATCATCAACCAAGTCAATGAAGAGTATCAAACCAAGGATGACAAATTGATACCCTATAAAAAGATGGTTGATTCTTTGAAACGCTATTTCACCTTTGTGACGTTTCAACAAATCCCTAGGATAGAGAACAAAGCTGCAGACGCCATGGCCACATTGGCTTCACTTCTTCAGTTGGAGACACATGAATCCAGATTTGAATTCCTGGTGGAAGAGCTACACCATCCCATCTTTGACTCATCTGAAAGCCGTGTCATTTGTGCCATTATCACACACGAGTCTTCCCGATATGGTGCTATCTATTCATATCTTCGTGATGGCATCATCCCTGACACATTCACCCGCTCCGAACGCCGAAACCTCATCCGTAACGCCTCTCGCCACACCCTCATCTCTGGTGACTTATATAGAAGGGGTTTAGATGGGACACTCCTTAGGTGCTTGGAAAAGGAGGAATCCAACCAAGCGTTAGCTGACATCCACGAGGGCATTTGTGGTGGGCATTCTAATGGTCTGGCCATGGCCCGAAGGTTGCTTAGGGCGGGATATTATTGGCCCACAATGCAGATGGACGCAGTCACCTTTGCTAAGTCATGTGAAAAATGTCAGAAACACGGCAACCTGATTCATGCTCCGGGTAGGGAGCTGATTCCTTCTATTTCTCATTGGCCATTTCAGCGCTGGGCCTTTGATCTGGTTGGGCAAATTCACCCCAACTCATCAGGTGGACACAAGTTCATTATTACTGCCACTGACTACTTCACAAAATGGGTGGAGGCCGTACCACTTTCTGTTGCTTCAGGAAGGACCATTTCTTTGTTTATCTTGAACCATATCATTTGCCGATTTGGAGTGCCTTCTGAGATCATTACTGACAATGGAGGTCAATTTAAGAATAAAGACCTAAAGCACCTATGCAAAAAGTTTAAAATCAAGCAACATTGGTCCTCCATATATTTCCCACAAGGAAACGGACAGGCAGAAGCTTCTAACAAAACCATTCTTAAGATTCTTCATAGAACGGTACACAAGAATGGTAGGGATTGGCACTTACAAATCAATCCAGCACTATGGGCTTACCGAACAAGTATTCGCACACCTACAGGAGCCACTCCTTTCTCTCTAACCTATGGCGCTGAAGCAATATTGCCTTTAGAAGTCGAGATACCATCCCTCAGAGTCTCACTCAAAGGTTTGATTACAGATGAGGATTACCGCGCCATGAGGTTGCAGGAATTAGAACTTCTAGATGAGAAGCGTAAGGCTTCCTTTGATCATATGAGAGCGTATCAGAAACGTATGTCCAAGGCATTCAACAAGAAGGTTCGCCCTAGAGAATTTCAAATAGGTGATCTTGTTTTACGAGAAAACCCTAAGAACCAACAAAACAGAGAGCAAAAGGGCAAGTTTGAACCTAACTGGCTTGGACCATATGTCATCACAGCTGCTTTTGGTACTGGTGCGTATTTACTGTCAGATCCTGATGGAGAACAGCTCCCTGATCCCATCAACATTGTGCACCTTAAGAAGTTCTATCCTTGATGCCCGTTCTGTCTGGGGGCATCTTTTGTATATATTTTATGATCCTGAAAAAATTCCAAAAAAATTGATATATGATGCTGAAAAAATCCTAAAAAGCATAAAAAGTCCTGAAAAAATACAAAAAAATCAAAATATTCAAAAAAAAAAAAAAAAAAATAGAAAAAGTACCTTGGTGAAAGCCTAGCAATAGGCGCCTTGGTAGCAAAAAAATCAAAAAAATGAAAAAATGAAAAAAGATTCCAAGTGGTGAAAACCTGGAAACAGGCGCTACTTGAGGCCTTTGCACCCCTATTTGTTAGCATGCGTCCTCGACACTTAACCACTTTCCATCATGCCTTGACCTTATTTGGCTTAGTCTGGAATTGGTCTTTGTCTTTGTCTAGGGGGCATAACTGTTCGCATAGGTCCTTTTGGTGCGTTTGTCTCTTGGGGCATTTCACAACAGGTGTTTTTCAACACCACCCCAAACAGTGTTTTTCAACACTACCCTTGCGTCGAGTGTTTCTTAACACTTATCAGGTGTCTTACCCAACAGTCTCGCATGATGCGATATTTCTCACTAAGCAGATGCGATACTTAGAGTTTGACTCTATGACCAACACACACACACTTAAACAATCAATTCGCTTGCGATATGGTGACTTTATTTTCTCTTTGTGTGCTGTCTATGAGGATTTCTTTGATGAGTGGTCTCTCCCTGAGAAGTTTTCGATGATGCATAGCTAGAAGACTGAGGGAATGAGAACATGTTTTCTTTCTTTATCTGCTTGTGGGTATATTTTGTTGATCCTAACTGTCATGAGCATTTATGCTGGTCTTACTTGACCCTATGGATTGACAAGGTATTATCCTTGACTATTTTGCGAGTGCATGCTTTTAGCTATCCTGACTTTCATGTGTCTTGATACAAGCATAATCTCGCCATATCAAACTTAGGTAATCTTACTGCATTAGTCATCTTGACCTATATGTCTTTGATGCCTAGGTGAGATTCCTACATTTCTATCTGATAAAGATCATATTCATATCCACATAGTAAGGCTAGTGTGCATTGTATGATCTTACGACGCTACCAATAACGCTCGATGATGATAATTAGATGTCTATAAGCGTTGTGACCTTGCAAGTCAACCACTTTCATAGTAGCTTGCATTTTTAGGGTCATGTTAGTCTAGTCTTGCATCTTGCACATGGAGAGAGCTCTCCTTTTCATCCTACATGGACCTGTTAGTCAACTGCGCTCACCTTCTCTTCTTCTTGATCATGTCTTTCGCTCCTTGTCTTTTTCATCTCGAACCTGTTCCTGTTCATCACAAGGGGTTAATCATATCATCATATCTATATCAAAACTGTCATTTTCAAGAAACATAGGTCTATATCATACACATGAGAATTAAACATACAACTATGAGAGAGAACATACATAAGCACATACATAAGCATTTTGAGCAAAATGACAAGACAATATATATAAACTGATACATCCATCACAAGTGAGACAAATACACATGATACATCGAACATCCAGTAATCTCATAAATCAATAAATGTCATGATATACAATATGAGATCCCAAAATCTGGATCAAAAGTCTCAAAATATGTTCAAACAACCTAAGACCTAACCCTAAGACTCGCTACCACCCTCGTGAGGAGCTCGTGGTGGTGGAGGCATAGCTCTCCTATCAAATGCCACGTCTGATACCCCTGCCCGCTGAGAGTATGATGGTGCTCTCTCACCCTCTGGGACGGCCTGCAGATATAATCCGTGATAGTAAGCAGCCCTCGCTGACTCCCGTCGGAGCTCCAGTGCCTCGGTCTGTGCCATCGCCTCACGGCGTGCTATCTCTGCTCTAAGATCAGCTATCTGCTGATCCCGCTCTGCCCTCAGATCTAGGAGCTGTTGATCTCTCACAGCTATGGTGGTCCGCAGCTGCTATATCTCGGTCTCCCGAGCCTGTATCTGGGCTCTCAGGTCCTCTCCCCCCGCAGGCTGCTCCTGCTGTACCTCTGCCTGCCGGCAAGCTGGTCTCGCCTCCTCCTCAGGAGTGGCTGATCTCTGTCCCCGTGACCGTTTCCGGCCACCTGATCCTGACCCCTCTCCTCCCTCCTCTCCTCCGTCCCCTCCGTCCCCTCCCTCTCCTCCCGGCGCTGGCACCTGAGCATCTGGTACTGTAAATCGAGGGAATGGTACCCTCCGCCGCTCTGCTCTGTAGGCTCCATCAACCCCTACGTCTGCCACATCTGGGAAATAATCCCAAGGCTCGCTCCTGATAGCTGCTGTCTCTGCGACAGCCTGCTGATAATCCAGCATGGGTAGCCACCCATGTCCCTCCTCATCCCTGGCTCTGGCATAAGTAGTAGTCTCTGTCGAGACTCGCTGCTGCCTCCCGAACTGCCGCCACACCCGGCTGATGCAAAACCTCTCTATGATATCCGCATATCGACCCACCAGTGGTCGACTGCACAGCATATAACTCAGCTCCTCTGCAGCATCCCCCCAAACCTCAACCTCCTTGTATGGCCTCCATGTGAATGAGGCTATCTCATCCAGAATCCGCCGATAGTAGGTCACATCCCCTGAATGGGCATGTGATATAAACCCGATGTACCTGTAAATGAATGGGTACCTCCTCTCCCTCGGCTGAACCCTGGGGCGCACCACAGCAATGTGCTCCCATGCCCATACCTGTGCCAGGATGGCACCACACGCCCATGTCCGACCGTCCCTGTAGACGATCTCGTGCAGCTCATGATACATTTCTGCCAAGATCGCAGGTCCCCATGCCATCCGTCGAGGCCTGCCTACCAAGTCTACCAGTAGTCTACCCCATCCGAGTGGGAATCCCTTCTGACTGCGATCAGTCATCAGGATCTGTGAAATGATCGATGCCACAATACATGGCACCGGATAGTCTCGGCCGAAGTCATCAAGCAGTCGCTCCCAGCTGACATACCTGTCTAGGATGGTCACATCCTGAAACATCTCCTGAATCAACCGACGCCCCTCAGTGACGTCCTGATCATAGTATACCTGTGACAACAAACAAATCATGTTAGTTTTCATCACATGGAAACATTACATTTATGATTATATCTCAAAACATGATTATACTTACAGGCTCTCCGTGGCATGACACTCGTAAGATCCTGTAGACGTCCTCCAAAGTGATCGACGCCTCTCCAGTAGGCAGATGGAAGGTGTTGTGCTCACTATGCCATCTCTCGGCAAGAGCAGTCAACAACCCATGGTCTGCTCGGATATAGGGGTACCTCAACAGATACCGGAATCCCATAGCCCTGATATCGGCATTGCCCGGATCATCCAGATCTCGGACACACCGTAATCCTGTCACCTTCGGCGCTCTGATGATGAGCGCCGGAAAAACCTCCTGCAAGCCAAAACCAAACCCGTTGTTAGTACATATCATGATGGATGTCCAAAAAAAAACTCAGTATAAAACATCTTAAAAACGTAACATTGTCTAGACCCATGTCATTTTTGCTCAAAAATGCATTAAATATCAAATTTTTCAATTGGGCGATATTCTTTTTTGGAGAAGTATCGTGCGATACTTCTCCCTATAGTGGGGCGATAAACCTTATATCGAGCGATACTTCACCCAGTATCACGCGATCTTTCTCCCAGTATCGTGCGATACTGGTGTCTAAAGCGTGCGATACTTTTGGGGCACGCGAAGTATCGCGCGATACTTCTCCCCAAAGCGTGCGATACTTCTAAAGTATCGCGCGATATTTCGCACAACCAAAAATTTTGAAATTTAAAATTTGAAAAAAAAAACGTGCTAAAAAAGCTATTAAATGCTAAAAATGGCCAAAAAGCTCGAGTTTTTCGAAAACATACCGGGGCAGGATAGTGTGGTGGCCGGTTATGCAACCGGGCGCGCTCGAATCGATGCCTGTGGACGGGAACTCCTGCCTGCTGAGCCATTTTCTCTCTCTAAAGCTCTGAAATTCTCAAATCACTAAAAGACAAATGATTTTTGAAAATGACATTTTGACCCCTTTTATAGCATTTTGACTTTTTGACCTAATTTTCAAAACACCTCAGAATTGCGCGAAAATTGCACCCCTAGCTAATTTCGACGTCCTGGATCTATTTTCGGACTCGAAATCGAAATCTGAGGTCATCTTCATAGTCAAAATCGCGTTTCAAATTCTTTCCCCCCTTCTGCGCAGTTGGCTGATCTTTTGAGGCCTAATCTTTTAATCTTTGCTGGGGCATCGTCATTCCTTCCTTTTTCATGTCTCTCAAATTTTCTAGTCTTTCATCCACTCTTTTTCTAGTCTTCTATTTCTATTCTTCTAGCTCATCGCTGGGGCATGTTTTCATTTCCTGATGGTTAACCTCTTGACCTTTACATTCGATTATGATTTGATCAACCTTATCAATTTTCTGTCTCTCCTCTACTTGATTTCGATTTCGATTCCGAGGGGGCAGTATTTATGGGATTCTCATCCCTAATTCTCTTGATTTTCCTGATTCAGACATCTTTTGTGAGCTTTTGCTCAAAATTTGAGATTCTTATCTCCCATTTTTAGACATTGATTATTGCCTAGCAGCGACGGTAATAGTTGTGTCTAAAGCTTGATTTGCACCTAGCAGCGACGGTGTTGGTCTAAGATTTTGTTTATGTTTGTCCGGATGTGATCCCGAATCGACCTCATATCTGAGTTGTTTTGTGATCCCAGATCGATCTCACATTTCAACTTCATTCTTTGACTACATGTGTTCCCAAATCGATCACACATTAGTCAAAGAGGGGCAAATGTATGCACCCAAAAATGGTCGCCTAGACTTTGGGCCCCATTTATTTGATTTATCAATCCTGAATCATTTTGATCATTAATCAATATTTTCAACATTATCAATCTCTTGATCAAATCTTAATTTCGATCATATATTGGATTTTTATCCTTGGGCTAACCATTTATCCTAAGTCTTTATTTAATTAAAAGGAATATTTCCTCCCCTTTCAATTAAATAAAAAGCCCCATTTTCCTCTTATCTTAAGTTGCACAAATAAAACATTATTCCTATTTTATAAAAAGGGAAAAAGCACTTTTTGTCTCACATGAGGCTCAAAAGTCAACACTTCACTCTCATTGGAGGATGTTTGTGCACATGGATTGCTCCTCTTTCAAGCTCCACCGCTGATTAAGATCTTTTGCCTCTTAATCTCCATGGTCCATTCCTTTGCATTTCTTATAAAAGGAGAGCTCTCTCCTTCATTTGCATATCCTTGTTTTATGCTATTGTTATGCTGCAGGTTTTGGAGCTCTCTTTGAAGACACTCAAGCTTTGAAGCCTTGACATTCTTAGTTGCATTTCATAATAGTTTTGCTTTCATAGTTGCATTCATGGCATTCTTAGTGTAGATTTCCTTTTATGCAATCTCACATAGTCTAAATAGGAAGGATTTGTAATCCATTGCTATTTCCTTTCATAGATTATATTTCTTTTCAAGCATTGCATTGTTATCATTTAGCTTAGCTTGCACATTCATACTAGTTGCATTTGCATTTCATTTCTATTTAGATTCTTGGAGATATTGACATTGTTGCCCTTGTCTTCACTTGAATCTCTCATTGGATGGTTGACTAGCAAGGTCACTTTCTTGTAGCTCTAGCTGAGAGCAAAACTCATAGTCCCTTGCAACTCCATGCATAGAGAGCTATGAGCCGCTTTGTGAGGCCTCACCCTTGAGCAACCTTGCATGTAATGGTTCATAGAAGTGCATATTTTAGTGTGTACATTATGCATCCTATATATAATATTGCATAGCTTAATTCCATCATTCATGAGACTTATCTTTCTCCTCATTCGTGGTGTGCTTGTTTCTTTGAAGCTTGAGTAATGTGCAGTGTCAACTTCAACGATGTTTTGTTTGGCATCTAGGCTTTACGTGGCTTGGGTTTTTTCTTCTTGGATCACATGTGGACCTATAGTTGTCTTCACACATGTTTATTTTCTTGTTTGTAAGGTTCTTGATTTCTCCTTCAGGGTAGGACCAATTTCTTTGTAATAATTTGCCTAACATGTCGACTTGTGATCTTGCTGACTATTTAATAAGAGGGCTAAGATTAGGAAAGGTAGAATGAAGTGAGATAAAATAAAAGGAATTAATATTTGGATCTGTAAGCTAAGATTCTAAGCTCTTTGTTTATTATCTGATTGTAAATGGCTGCAACCAGGTAGGCCTTATGCCTGTCATGTTGAATGAATACTGTCTCAACACATTTAAATTGAATTGTCTATAATTATTGTGTTTCTCCTTTATTGTTGGCTTCCATGTGTAACTCTAGTGAGGGTATTTGGGTAGTGGAAATTCATCACCCCCTCCCCCTTGTGTCATATGGATGATCCCTTGCAACATATCTAGGTGTCCTAAACACTTCAATTTGCTCATATAGATTCATATATGTGTTATTATCTGTCACCAAAATTTCTTGCAAATGATCATGATCTTCTTGTTGACCTTTCTCTTCTTGATTTGGATTATGCTTATTTTTAATTAGTCTTTCTTCACTAGACTAAACTAATCAGGGTCATTAGGATTGAACTCACAAGTTCTTTCTTGCACCTGAAACTTTTCATCAACCTTGAAATTTGCACTTTAAATCATCTCTCTTGTTCTTAATTATAACATCTATAGGCCTTGATTTTTGTGGAATATCTAAGGAATATACCCTCATCATTCCTATCAAACTTCTCTATGCTATCATCCCTTCTGATGTAATATTTACTATAAAAAATTCTAAAATAATTAATAGGAGTATGACCATACCATAACTCATAGGGTGTCTTGTTGGTACCATCTCTGATCTAGACTATATTCATTGTATACTCTATGGTGTTGACTACCTCTCTCTAATGCATGTTTGCAACTCTTCCTTCAATTAACTTAGTCGTCGTAGCATCAAAAATTGACATGTTTCTTCTCTCAAATACACCATTCTGTTGTGGTGCCCTAGGTGTAGATGTTTGCCTAAATGTACCATGTTCTTCGTAGAAGGCATTAAATTCACCTGATGTGAATTCACCACCTCTATCTGATCTCAAGCATTTGATCCTTAGACTTGTCTCTGTTTCTACTTTTGCTTCAAAAAACTTGAATTTCTCAAAAGCCTCTAATTTTTCTGTAAGAAATCATACCCACATCATCTTAGAATAATCATCAATAAAGAGTGTGAAATACCTGTCTCCAAAGTATGATCTGGTCTGAGTAGGTCCGCATAGGTCTATATGAATCAAATCCAACTTGTTTCCAGCTGAAAAAGTCTTGCTATGAAAGTTGCCTCTTGTTTGTTTTCCCATTACACATTCTTTGCATGTTGTTTTAGTTGGCTTCACAATATTAGGTAAATCTCTTATCGTATTGATGTTACTTGCCTTTACAATATTATCAAAGTTTATGTGGCAAAGCCTTTTATGCAACAACCAATTGTCATCAAATTTAGCAACAAAACAACTTACCTCAACAGGGTTAAACTGAAAGACATTACCTTTTGTCTTTGTACAAAATGCAATTAGATATCCTTTAGCACTTCTGATTGTACAATGTCTACCATTGAATTGTAAATGATAACCCTTTTCTACCAATTGACCAACTCTCAATAGATTATGTTTCAAACCATCAACAAACTTTATCATTGGAAAATGGAAGCACTTCCATTTAGGACTAGTTTAGCCCTCTGAGCAAGTGGTCTGGGGTCATGTCAAGCACCTTGAGTGGGTTCTTGGCTAAATTTAGCTTTTTCCCCCTATTTTGTTTCTCTCTCCCCTATTTTTCTTCTCTCTCCCCTATTTCCAGCTCTTTTCTGGCAACCTTTTTTGAAGATCTGAGATCTTTGACTTTTTTTGCGTCAAGGATGGCCTTCTGGGTCAAGGTCGACCTCGACTTTGATCTAGGTCAAGGACAACCTCAACTCTGACCTAGGTCAGAGTCAATCTCAACCTTGACCCTAGGTCCAAATTTTACGTTCTGGAGGTTTCGAGATGTCAGGCTTCAGAAAGTTTTATTTTCCGCTTCCGGGTCGGCTGTTTCAGATTTCAGAACGGTAAAATCTTAAATTTTATTTAATCTAAGTCCATTTCTAGGGGTTAAGGCTTAATTGTAATTTAATTCTCTGTCGGTACCCATATAGACCCCAGTAATGAAACTTTCAAGTTTAGGGTCTTCAACCTCTTTGAACTTAGTTCAAAGAGATTCGAAGTGGTTTAGTTTGCATAAGCAGATTCATGGGTTCAGAGTTTCAAAGATTTGGTCCAAAAACTTCCCTATTTTAGATTTGTGATTCAATTGAAAAGTTCAAAAGTGTAGCTTCATTAGTTTAAAGATCATTCATAAAGCATATGAATAAGTGATACATGGAAGTCAAATTTCATTGAACCCAATATGTTGTAGCACTGACAATGCATTTGAATTGTTTGATGAAATGCCCCATGGACAAAAGTCAAGCACAAACTTAAAGGGAAATCAATCCAAGGTGAATGTTCCATTGACATGGTTTTAGAGGCAAATCAAGGTGGACTTAATCAAAACGCTGGCCACTCAAGGAGAAATCATTGCCAAGACCATCATCTATCTAAATGTTTAATTGTTTGTGTCCAGGAAACATAGATGCCATACCACCTTATTTGTGAAGAGCCGAAAGTAATCTGATCTTTCATCAACTCATATTTGAGCTACATCAATAATGTGTTCCACTCCAATGCCAATAGAGACTCAATGAAATGAATGAAAGGAAAATCATAGGTGGAGGAGCTCAATTCAAGAGAACTTGATGCTTCAAAGTAATGAAATGCAGTCAATTACACACTGTCAGCATGTCGAGGCTTACCTATTTGATGAAATGTTCAACTCATAAGAACACCACTGTAGTGGGTATAGAAGAACCCGCAACCTTAGAGAAAGTGCTCGAAGCATTTGGCGAGAAGTTTATGAGAGGCATCGGCCCTATGTTACACTCATAGGAACATTTATCATATTGGAAGTCATCAATGCAAATAACCCATGCCTCATCAGGTTTTCTCGTGCAAGGGACATCGGGCCAATAAAGACCACAAAACTCATGGAAGAAGATGCCAGGTATCAGTTTAAGGAGGACAAAATGAGTAATTGAGTCTCTCTATAATGAAGCCCACCTATGTCATCGGGTCTTCACAAAGCTTGAACTGGCCTTCATATGGCTAAATGAGTCCTCATTAGATCAAAATCATGTTCGGTCTAAGGATCGAGATATGCAGAGAAGAGGAGATTCAAATTCATGTATGGGGCTTAGAATGAATTTGGAATCAATCCTATTAATGGATTGATTGTGGCTGATCAGTCATATGGAGATGGGCCCACAGTAGGTCCTTTGGGTTGTTAGTCTGAATTGGTCCAGCTTCAGGCCGATTGCTATAATGGAGTTCAATCTGATGTTCCAACCAATCATTATATTGATCCTTAGCCTAATGGATTATAGTCTAAGTTGGATGATTGCCTAATCAGACACTTGGTTCTAGCTTATGCCAGTTTGGATAATGACAGGGCTCAACTTCCAATTAATAGAGGTCAACCCAAGTTGGATCATTCTTCAATCGGTCTGCTTAGTGGAGCTCATATAGCAAAACTAGATCGACCTTGGATGAATGACTATGCCAGCTCTCACATAGGGGCTCAATTTCCAAACAATCAGGCTTTGGGATCTCAGTCTGAGATGCGCAATGGGGAGGCTGAGTTTGAGTTAGGTCAACTTCCCTTGAATTGTGGATTGGTCAAGTCAAAGAGAAGCATCACAATGACCACAGATTCAATTAATTATGAAGCTAAATGTTCAAGCCAACAGAGTTTGGGTAAAAGAAAATATGACCAATCACACAATGTAGGGGTAAATGAGAAGAGAATCTATTGTCACAACATCTTGGAATGTGATCAAGATATCAAATTCTAGGGAGCAATCGATAGCATCAAATGGCAGGCCTTGGATTCCATTTCAAAAACACATGTCCCTAAATCTACTGATGTAATCTTTAATAGGAACGATAGTGATTTTGGCATGCTAAAGTCAGACCCTTGCGATAATATATTTGTTCAGGGTGTTCACACAATAGAAGAGTTATTGCATTTCTTAGACCAGACTGAAGTCCTGTTATCAAGACCCCTTGGCATGCCTGTCAGATTGATAATCATAGATTTGGTTGCAGCTCTCTTTAGATCAGACTTTGACAACTTTGCAAATGACATGGTGAAGAGAGCCAACCTTTTCTTTCAGCTTTCAAGAAAATTAAAATATTATGCGCAAAAATTTAACATTGCAATGGTTGTTACTAATCAAGTTGTGGACTTTATTGATTCTAAGGGGTCCAAAGGTTCAATGAATAATCTCCAGCTTGGGAATTTTGATTGTCACAGTTATAGCTACAGGGTTCTCAAAAAATTTCAGACTGCCATAATCCTGATGGGCAGTCATTCAAAGTCAAATTTATTGACAAGTTGAAAGATGAAATGTAGCAATTGGAGACTAAAAAAATAATAAGCTGGAACATCTCATGAAAGTACACGAGAAGGACATGATTGGTGTTACACATCACCCTCATAGGAGTTTGTTGATAACATATGGCGCATTAAGCTCTATAATGCTCAAAATCAAATAGCGACAGGTGTCCGTGAATGGAATTTTGGGAAATAGAAGCAGTTTCAAGATTCAGTTATGATAACTGAATAGTGGTCAGTTGATTCTATTTATTTTAGATCTTTTGGAAAGAGGGGGGTTCTAATTTTCTGAGGATTCTGCTCATGAGACTTTGAGCTACAGCAAAATAGGAGTTGTGATATAGGGTAGAGGGGAGGCTTTTCTTTTCGAGAGCTTTTGTGCTAGAGGAGGAGCTTCTACTTTTGTTTTATTTTGTAGTTGTAAAGGAGGGAAAGAATGATTATCGTTCTTTTCATCCGAGTTTAGTTTCTTTGAGAGTTATGATTTTCAAATCTTTGAAATCCAGAGAACTTTGTGTCTTCTATTTTTCTTAGTTTCTATTGTAGTTTCTTTGTAAACATTCCTCCATACCTGTGAGTATGTCGAGAGATCCTTTAAGTACTTTCTGGTAAAAGTACATGTGTATGTTCTTTTTGTTTTTATTAGAAATTTCTTGAAAATCACACACGGGGAGCTGTACCTGATAAAATTCAAAGGAAGGTTATCAATTCAATGATAACCTATCCAACTATTAGCCAGGATTGCACTTTCATTTGGGCATTAGGAGTTACTTCATTCTAAAGTGCAAATCTATTCACTAACATTCTCCTATGTCGGCCTCTCTAAAAGTTTGTGCCCTATACTAGTATAAAAGGAAGCCTTCCTCTCTCATTTTGGGAATCAAGTAATCAAGTTTTTATCAATCGATCAATCAATCAAGGAATCAAGTGTGAAATATCTTAAGAGATCAAGCAATTATCAAGAAAGAAAGAAAGGAGAAGGAAATAATTCAAGCATTCAAGCATTCAATTCATCAAGGAGATCCATTGATAGCCATTGAAGGATTCAATCTCTTTGGAGCCCTCTTGTTGAAGATTCCTCCATCCACATCCATTCAAGCTTCTTCCTAGTCCAAGATCCATTCAAAATTGGTGTTGAATATCTAATTAAATTGATTTGAGACATCCTACATATCATTCTACATTCATTTGGAGCATCCATACTTGTGGATTCAAGGATTTGAATCCTCCACAAGGATTTCAACATAAGCAAGGTGAATATTTCCATTTACTTTGTTTATATATTGCAATTTTAATCACATTTCAAGGTTGATTTAAAACCGGGGTTTGACCAAGGAAAACCTCTCATCCAATAAATAAAATCCTTTTTCTTGTAGGAGCAGGTACAAGACAACAAATATTAGTGCAGATCTGAGTACCCTTTTCAACAAACTTTCAGGATCTGGGAACAAAATTTCCATCGGAGCAGTGCAGGTCAAGGTCAACTTTTTGGGGTAAGATTGTATCCTGGGGTAAGATCTTACCCTGGCTCTGGGTCAAGGTTGACCTTCCTTAGAAAGACAAAAGGTTTTTGGCTTTTCTATGTTTCTGCATTTCTAGGCTAGATGCAGTTGTAGAATTTTCTGAAACTATACACAGACATCATAAACAACATTTTCTAGATTTTCCGTATTTTGAGGTTAGTATTTGTTTTCAATTCAATTAAGATTTCAATACATACTTTTCATAACCAAAATATAAAGTTTTCTCCTTCATTCATATTCTCCATAGATTTATTCTTTTGTGCATTAACCTTTTGGTTGATCAATTTGGATCTCTCTTTTGGGAATTTGGATTAAGAAGTAGATCTTATATTTTCCCTTATATACACATTATTATATCAATCATTCCATTTAGGAACACCCCTTTTATTCCTTTACATTTTGGTGAACACTCGTTGTTCTCCTACACAAACAAAATATCATCAGTATTAGTTTTACCATCCAAAGTGATAGATCATTTTTCAACAATCATTTTAGGAGTATTGTCACCACGTCTGACAACACCATCATCATATTTCTTTAGATTAATAAATATGTCTTTATTTCTTATCATGTGTTGTGAACATCCATTGTCTATGATCCAATTAACTCTCTTCTCAACATGAGATACTAATGCTTTTTCTTTGTGAATAGGTTCTTCCTCTTTGATTTCCACAAATCCAAATATATCATTTATATCATCATCCTCATCAGATACGCCATCATTAACATAGTAGCATTCCTCATCCTTCATGTATTTCCCATACTAAGGTTTATGCTGAAGAACCCTAGTTGATTTGTGAAAGCTTGTTATTTCATGTGTGATTGTTGGGTATCTTCTTCCTCGACTGTAATTTTTGATAATTAGGGTTTGAGAGTTTTCTTATACCTTAAGGTTGTATGCACCATAAAATGGTCACCTAGACTTTGGGCCCCATTTATTTAATCTACCAATATCAATTCCTGAATCAATATTTGTCATACATTCAAATCAAATTTATTGATCAAATCATAAATATTTCAATTTTCCCTAAAGTTTGAATATCCCATCAATTTTTAATTAAAAGAAATATATCCCTTTTTAATAAATAAAATAATATTATTTAATTGAAATTAATATTCTTTGAATGAAATAATGTTATTTAATTAAAATCCTCTTTTAATTAAATGATTTTATTTTATTGAATTAATATTCATTTCTAAATTATATAATATTACCTTATTTAATTAAAAGAGATATTATTCTTTAAATTTAAATAAATGAAATATTCTCTCAAAAGATCTCCTGTGATGAAAAAGGAAACAAATTGAATAAAAATAAAAGAAAATAAAATGTAATTCTATTTTATTACAAACCTTCTAAAAATGATGATTGTTTCCTCTTTTTCATTTATCCCACATTGCTTCTACTTTCACATTCGAATCCAACTTTTCCTATAAAAGGAGACCTCTCATGCTCATTCAATCATCCCGAATTTTGATATCGAACTTATGCTGCAGAATTTCATAGTTTGTAATCATTTAGCATTTCAACTTGCACATTCACATTTTAGATTAATTTACATTTTAGATTATTTGCAAATCATTTTAGTTTAAATCCATTACATATAGCTTAATTTCATTTTCAATAAATTAGTTTAGCTTAGCTTGCATGGCAAATCATTTAGAATAGTTTCATTTAGATCAACTCGAATCTCTCATTCTGAGTTGTATTTTGCATGGGTAAAATAGGCTGATCTGAGGGCCACATTCAAACCATGCTCTTCTCAGATAGAGAGCTATGGGTCATTTTGTGAGAACTCACTGTTGAGCACTCTCGCATACAAAGACTCATAGAAGTGTGATCACACATCTGTGCACACATTTTTGGCGCCCACCGTGGGGCCCTGAAAACGGGTTTCCTTTCATTTTCATTAATTTTCTAGCTCTGAGGCTAAGGGTTTCAAGGGTCCTGGTATACTCTACAGGACGTTATTTTTTGTTTCAAAAAAATTTTGGCCTTTTTTTAATTTTTTTTACAGGTTTTCAGGAAAAATTTTACAGGTTCTCTAAACGACAAATTTTTTTATTTTTTTTTGTGAGTCCGTATTGTCTGTGTACAGATTTTCGCGTGAGAGTACAGAGATATCCACGCGAGATTCTGCTCCTGTAGTGTTTCTTCGCGTGACACTGTACAAAATTCCGCCCCTGGTTCTGTGTTTTCTCGCGTGATACTGTGTGTTTTCTCGCGCGGGACTGGCGTTTCCTCGCGCGGACCCTGTGTTTTCTCGCGCGCTCAAGGTACTTCCTCGCGCGAGATTCTGGGGCAGTGAACTAAAATTTCTTGCTTTCTATTTTACAGTTTCATTTTCCTAACAAGTTTTCTGTTTTCTGTTGCATAAAATAATTTTGTTTTCTGCAGCATAACAGTTTTCTACAGGACAATTTGACAAAGACATAAAAAAACATACTAATGGTGTGAATGCAGGATGTTTGCCGAAGATCATTAAAACATTGTGTTTGCTTTCCTGCTTTATTCACATAGTTTAATTAGGGCTCCGTTAAAATTTCTTGTGGATTTCGATAGTGAGTAGGAATTTTGGCTCTTCATTACATGGAGGTGATGACCATGAATGAACCTAGAATTCTAATGATCTTACTAATATGACGAATCCGTAGGGAAGCGGAGAAAGTTAGCGAATCTTTAGCATTTCTATTCGCCAGGGGATTATGCTCTTCTCTCCTTGAGAGAGAACCAGAAACCCAAAAGCGTGTGGATTTGGTGGAGTGAAACTAACTCGGTGATTAAGTTTGTCTTGTGTGTCTGGGTAAAGAAACGGGCTAGAGAAGTATGCTCTTCTCCCTTTGGGAGAATCAGAAAATCAGAAACCCAAATCTGAGCCAAGTCCTGAGTCACCTTTAGAGGGCCTGTCGGAAGTTGAACCTCCGGGAACGACCCAAGTGAGTACACACCTATTGCCGGTGATTCCACCTCACTATAATAAAGCAAGTTTTGTTGAGTCTAAAGACTCCAAAACCATAGTAACTTCCTTTTCATGACTTTGACTATCATCATGGAAAGGCTCTGTTTGTTGCACTGAGCGGCGCCGCTCCGAGCCCTGCTTGCGGGGGTGTGTGACTTTCAGGTGTTGGTGTGGCTACGAGGCCCCAGCTCTGTATCAGAGGCACTGAAGGTTATTGTGAACGGAAGCCAAGTAAAAACCTCTTAGTTAGTGGCCTACCCAGTTCATCTCCGAAAGGAGTCATAATCTTTGCACAAGGAGGGGGAAGAATCTCTCCGTATGTTTATCATACACAGATTCCCATCATAGGCATACACCTGGACGTTTGGAGGCGGTTGCGACACTGGCCCCTACTACAAGGGTAACCTTTGAACATACACTGTTGAGTCCTTGGAAACACCAAAAACACGGGCGCCCTCTAGGGGGTGACACGGCTGTGTGAGGTGCACATATGCACATAAGCAATGGGGCAAAGATTTTGACTTCTCACCATTTTCTTTGGTAGGGATAACTATGTGCTTGTTTTTTTTACTCTTAAACATTGTCCAAAACATCTTCAAACAAGACTCCCCTAATACTATCAAGTTGCTTTGTCCTTGATAGGTCTGTTAATGACTACTGCTTGCTTCACATGTGCTTAAAACAACTCAAAAACACCAAAATTTGTAACCCACGGACATAATCTGGTAACAGTGTCGCCTGCCTTCACCAGAACAAGCATCGCACGGCTTGCCTGAATATTATCGCTTGAGATCATTTTGTTGCATGCCCAGTTTCAGGTGTTTCATAAGCCTTTTTAACGTATTTGGTCATAAAATTAGTGACTTACCTTGCCCTAGAAGCCTGTTTTCACTCAAGTTTTCTAATTTTAGACTACTAAGGTGCAAAGCCTTTTCCAAGTGATGCCCAATCAGCTCAAGCATCCCAAAGCAAAGTTACCCAAATCAAAAGTTTACCAAGAGCAAAAAGTTGCCAAAAGAAACCTCAAGAGCTATCAATCCATCATCCAAGCAACCCAAGCCGAAGAGAAACAACAAACCAGACTTGAGAACATTGCCCATAACGCAAGAATTAAACAGTTTGCTTATCGATTCCGAGTAAACCGTCATTACATCAACCTTGAGCCAGAAGATTGACTTGTCCTGTATTTAGGGTCCTTGTGTCTTTGACCTTTTTGAGATAGTAATCCTTGATCTCATAAGCAATTTTTCTTGAGATTGGCAAGTTAGGAATCATTTCTGTCAAATAGATAAATTTTTAGACTCTTTTGATAACACACTTGGAGAGTGTTAGTAGTCTCTTTGTCCACTCATTTTCATACAATCAAACTCAAATACACTTTGTGCAAAGTCATCCTCCTGATCCATACGTGCTAGGGTATTCACCCAAAAGGAATTGAGCACCTTTGTGGCAGTGTTGGTTTGCACCTATTTACAAATACTTCTTTTCACCATCTCTCTCGGACAAGAGAAAACTTTCACTATCCTAGTTTGGTATTGACGTTTCTTAGAATTGTCTATTTGCCTGAACTCTCCCTTTCATGTCAGTAACAACAAGATATCAAGTGAGCCAAGGAAAGCGACCCCAGATAGTCTTCAACCAACTACCCCCAGTTCAAACTCGTCAAAAGAGAAAGGAAAAGGAACCAATATTTGACCAGTCACCTAGGAGTAAGTCTGACACCTGGTTTGACCCAAAGAGCCATTTTAGTGATTTGAGTACCCCCTCAGCACCTTCACACTCAGGTATGGATATGAGTTATACCATGACTCGACGGGAGAGGGAAGCTATGGATCAAACCCTTGATGATATCTATGAAAGACACAGAGACAAGATGTTGTTTGGTAATTCCTCTCATGATGCTCAACCTAGTTCACCCCCCATCAGCACTAGGTACCTAGATGCACATCAACGAGCTGACAGGCATGAGAGACGAGCTCACCCAGACCAATGGTCACAAGATGAAGACCAAGACAATGAACTTGGTGATGCTCATGTCAATGCAACGTATACCAATGATTTGTACAAACATTCAAGACCAAACTCTCCACTCCGAACAGCCTCAAGGCATACAAGTGAGAGGCTAAAAAGAATTGAGAAGGAAAAACAAGTTGCACAAAATGAACGAGCTGCAAAAGAAGAAAAACTTAGGCTTCTCGAAGAGGAACAACGAGCCTTGTTGGACATAGAGAGAAAAGCATTCCAAGAGGAGCAAGATAGGCTGTTAGCCCAACAATTAAACACTCAATTCAACAACAGGGGTGCTAACAGTGGAAATAATTCTCCTCCCTCCACCCCTTCCAGAACACCACGAAGTCGAAGGCGGTCACGAACCCCTTCTAGATCTCCTAGTCCTAGAGGAAGAAGGGCCTCTCAGTATGCTCACTATAGGAGGCAAACCCCTCCTAGAAACTCAAGACCACACTCCCAACATGCACATCATGGTTCCCAACACGGAGGTGGTAGCTCACATTATGACCTTGATACTCAAGACTTTATGCGAATGCAACAAGAGCCTATTTTCCAACAGTATGTAGATAGGTATTTGGAACAAAACAAAGATAAGTTCTTGGAAAGTCTAATCAACAAGGGTGCCAGAGTCCCTTATGACTTTGATGTAGACAACAAGATACAAAAACAAAGTCCCTCTCAAGAGGAAGAAATCCGTCAAATGAAGCACATGATGGAAAAAATGATGCAACCTAAGAGCTCATTCTCACTAGACTCTATTTGTCCTAATCCATTTGACAAAAGTGTGAGTATGAAAGATTTTCCAAAGAGGGTGGAATTCCCACAATATGATAAATATGACGGCAGTGGTGACCCACATGACCATGTGCGTCAATTCTATACCATGAGCTTTGAATTCCATCAAGATGATTCCTATTTGATGAGGTTGTTCCCTAGAAGTCTTAAAGGACAAGCAATGGAATGGTTCACCAACATCACTCCCCCTGTCAAGACTTTTAGAGAACTTGTTCATAGATTTGTCCAACACTTCTCGTACAATCTATCAAGATCAGTTACTATGTTGGACCTATGCAACTTGAAACAAAATCAGGGAGAACCCTTTGTTACCTTCTTGCAAAGGTGGAGGAGAAAGTTCTCTCAGTATCCTAGGACCATCCATGAGGATGAAAAGATTGACATCCTTGTTAATAACTTGGTGCCTGAAATGAGATATGAGATCAAAAAGATAGTCTTCAATTCCTTCCATACCATGATTGAAACTGCATGTCGAATTGAAGATGTTCTCAAAGAACAAGGCATTTTGACCAGACATAGCAACAATGGCAACAATGGTCAGCACAACAACAAGGATAAAGGGAAGAACACCTACTGGAACAAAAACAAACAAGTTGTCAATGACGGAGTTGTAGACGCTCCCCAACCTAAAGATCAAGCCGTTCTTCACTTGTCCAGTGCAGTTCAAGCTATGAAGCTCAATGCACCTCCTCAACAAGAGAGCAAGCCACGGTATCAAGAGAAGCCTAAAAAGGAAAAATGTCAATTTGCCAAGCTTGGTGATTCTTACGAGGATGTTTTCAAAACGCTCATTGCCAATAATCTTGTGCATCCACAAGATCCAGCAAAACACTACATCCCTGACATTAAGCCACATTGGTGGGATGAGAAGGCTTTCTGCATATTTCATAATGGCATTGGGCATACCATTGAAAATTGTTGGAAACTCAAGCACATTATCCAAGACCTCATTGAGAGTGGAAAACTTAAGGTGGATGGACTAAATACCAATGCTGATCACAAAGCATTTAAAGAACCATTGCCTAAGTATGACAAGGGGGAAACCTCTAAACAAAAGGATGGCAAGGCTGCTATCAACTACATGTATACAGCGGCAGAAAATGTGATAAACATGCTTGAAGTTGTGGAGCCAAGTGTTAACATGATGAGGAGTAAGGACCCACATGGTTATGACTCTCCCCCTATCTTTGACAAAGAACCTGTTGTGGTGCTGAGAGGTCCTCATTCTAGGTCATCTTCCCAAGCCCTGAATGTTGTTACTAGGAGTCAAGGTCCTATCATTCTTAGAGGTCCTAATTCAGGTCCATCCAATAAACCCAAGCAAGTGGCATCCAAGAATGTCACTAAGTCCACCATTGCTCCCAAACCAAACTATAATCTTGTAGATCAGCTACAAAAAACTCCAGCGCAAATATCAATACTGGAGCTTCTAGAGTTGTCCCCTAGACATAAGCAGATCCTTGAGGATGCTTTGCGCACAGCAAATGTCCCTAATGACATAGATACAGACCAATTTCAAGGCATGGTTAACCACATTTCCAGCCCACATTACCTCTCTTTCTCAGAAGATGATGACAAATCCCTAAGCCACCCACACAATCTCGCCCTTCACATTGAAGTAATGATTCATAAAACTCGTGTCAGGCGCGTGTTGATAGATGGGGGTGCTGGGCTAAATATTTGTACATTAAGTTTGTTAAAAACCTTGGGCTATTCAGAGGAGGTGATCGACAGTAAAAAGAAGATCACTATAAAGGCCTATGATGAGGCAGAACAAAGTTCCAAGGGGTTAGCTGTCCTTCCTATCAGGATTGGCCCAATTGAAAAAGACATCTTGTTCCAAATTGTTGATACTGGACCCCTTGCATACAATATTTTACTAGGTAGACCATGGATTCATGACATGCAGGCAGTGTCGTCTACCTACCACCAATGTGTTAAGTTCCCCTACAATGGAGTTGAAATTTGCATACCAGGGGATAACACTTTATCAGTTAATTCAATCTCAGCTAATGTTCATGTCCCTCTTAATCGAGATGCAGAGGATTATCAAGAAACTTTAACAGACTGTCAAAACAAATTTAAATCAGTAGACCTTGGCATGGGGGGGTATCAACTTGACTCTTTTGCAAAGATGCCAATTTCCCCTCGGTCATATGGAAAACCTTCACAGGAAATGAAACTATCTTCTTCAGCGATGACACTATTTGACACATTTGTTGAATCCTCAGTACCAATACAAGATGAAAAAGAGGAAGTAGTTGTTTGAGATTGGATGTACAAAGAGGCGAAATACCAGCACAATGAAAATTTCTCCCCCTCTCCTAAGCCTTATGGGAGAGGATATACTCTTGTCAAAAAGATGGGCTATCCAGGATATGGCCCTCTTAACCACAGATTAGATGCTAGAGCCGAACCACTTAATCATGATCTTTTTGGACGTAAGTCTAAGAATCCGGTTGGCCTAGGCTTTATGAAGAAAACCAAGCACGTTGTCCCCATTCCTGATAAGCGGGATAGCAAAGATGACATAGAATATGTACCAGACTTGACCAATCAACAAGACATGACAGATGATTGGGTTCCTTCAACAAATCTCCTTTGGGGAGATTTAGAAAATATGACTACCAGTACACACCAAATCACTACTGAAGGACATGCTGAAAATTTCATCCGAGAAGGTGTGACTCTCGAAGATGTCCAGGCTTCTACCTCGAGGCTTAGGAAACCTAGCTGGTGTAAACATCCTAGCAAGGATTTAGACACAGACTCAAATGAGTATGAATGGGATTCACTCTCAGATGCAACAATTGATTTGGATATGGATGTTGTTCATGCTTATAGTACTCAACCCAACGTAGCTAATGAGTCATGTGTTAGATTAGAAGATTCGAACCCACATGTCGCATTAGTAGACGATTCTTCACTTGATGGGATGAATCTTGATTTAGACACCTTAGAGGGATACTTGACAGACTCCGATTCTGCGGTCACCAGAGATGACATCCCCTATATCCTTAATATTGAATCAGACATCAATCTACCCCTCATTAATCCCAACCTTATTGATTGGTCTCAACGTCATCAAGAGCCTCAACTCTTGACATTTTCCAATGACTATGAGATCACTTGCTACCTAAATGCTGTTGAACCTGTAGTCTCTTCCACCAGTGAACCAGCTACCAGCATGACAGAACCAGACATCAAGTACCTTAGTCACAAGATAAAAAGAAAAGAAAAAAAGAATAAGAGTTCTGATGGCGAAAACCACTATGTGGCGGTGTCAGAACCAAAAAAAGTAAAAATAAAAGACGTATCCAAAGGTGAAAACCTCTCTGAGGCACCTACGAATGAGGTACTTGATAGTCTCCCAAGTTATTTTCATGACAGATCATCAGTATTGGTGGAGCCTACAGATGCTGTTAATTTGGCCACAGAAGAGGCTCCAAAACTTGTACACTTGGCTAAATCTTTATCACCTCAAGAAAAGAAAGCCTACACTGAGTTCCTCCAAAAGAAGCAAATTAATTTTGCATGGACATATTCAGACATGCCAGGGTTGGACACTAATCTCATTATGCATCATTTGTCCATAGCTCCGGGTGTGAAACCAGTCAAACAAAAGTTACGAAAAATGCACCCTCATATAGCTCTTTTAGTAAAAGCTGAATTAGAAAAGCTCCTTGGTGCAGGATTCATTAGAGCAGTAGACTATGCTGACTGGATTTCCAACATTGTACCTGTTTCCAAACACGATAAATCCATCCGAATCTGCACAGATTTTAGAGATCTTAATAGAGCATGCCCAAAGGATGATTTTCCACTTCCTAACATAGACATGATAGTGGACATGACAGCAGGCTATGAGATCTACTCCTTGATGGATGGTTTTTTTGGGTATAATCAGATCAAGATTGCTCCTGAGGATCAAGAAAAGACTGCATTCACATGTGCATGGGGTACTTACTGTTGGAACGTCATGCCCTTTGGATTAAAAAATGCAGGAGCTACTTATCAAAGAGCTATGACAACCATCTTCCATGACATGATGCATAAAAATATGGAAGATTATGTGGATGACACCCTCGTTAAGTCCAAGAAAAGAGGAACACACCTGGCTGATTTAGAAGCAATTCTGGATCGTATGGAACAATTTCAACTGAGGTTAAATCCAAAAAAGTGTGCATTTGGTGTTACTTTTGGCAAACTATTGGGGTTCATCATTTCAGCTAAAGGGATAGAAGTGGACCCTGAAAAGGTTCAGGCCATTATAAACATGCCACCTCCTAAAAATGTCAGTCAAATGAGGAGTCTTCAAGGACGCCTTCAATCCATAAGGAGGTTTATTTCACAATTAGCTGATAGGGCACAACCCTTTAACAAAAATCTGCATAAAGGGGTTCAATGTGTCTGGAATGAAGATTGCCAGAAAAGCATGGATCAGATTAAGGAATATTTGGCACATCCTCCTATCTTAATGCCTCCCATTCCAGGAAAACCCCTTATTTTGTATGTCTCAGCTACTGAATCTTCATTGGGGGCACTGTTGGCTCAATTAGATGAACAAGGGAAAGAAAGGGCCATATACTATATTAGCCGCACTCTAGTGGCTTATGAGATCAATTACACAAGTATTGAAAAAGCTTGCCTTGCAGTAGTGTTTGCCTCTCAAAAGCTGCGACACTATATGCTTGCGCATACCATTCATCTTATAGCAAAAATTGATCCTCTCAAATACTTGCTCGGTAAAGCTGCTCTCACGGGTAGACTTGCTAAATGGATGATGATTCTTTCTGAATTTGACATAGAGTATATCGAACGCAAGGCAATCAAAGGCCAGGCTATTGCAGATCAACTAGCTAACTTTCCAATTGAAGATAATATGCCGGTTCAAGTCAACTTCCCAGACGAACATCTCATGTACATGACTGAGAGATCCTGGAAGCTATTCTTTGATGGTTCCTACATGCACAATGGTTCTGGAGCTGGCGTGTTGTTTGTCTCTCCTCATGGGTATACTATTCCCAAATCCTACAAGTTACTATTTCCATGCACAAACAACATAGCTGAATATGAGGCTTTAACAAATGGACTCAAAATGGCTATAGAGTGGAATATCAAAGAGCTACATATCTATGGGTATTCTCAGCTAATCATTAATCAGGTTAATGAGCAATACCAAACAAAAGATAACAAGTTGATACCTTATAAAAAAATGGTTGATTCATTAAGACGGTATTTTACCTTTGTCACTTTTCAACAAATCCCCAGAGCTGAGAATAAAGCGGCCGATGCTATGGCCACCCTTGCTTCACTTCTGCAGTTAACAGAACACGAGTTCAGATATGAGTTCCTAGTGGAAGAGCTACGTTATCCCATATTTGACTCACCCGAAAGCCATGTCATATGTACCATAATCAACCATGAATCCTCCCGCTATGGTGCCATTTACTCCTATCTCAGTGATGGCATCATCCCTGACACTTTCAACCGGTCTGAAAGAAGAAACCTCATTCGTAATGCCTCTCGCCATTCCCTCATCTCTGGTGATTTGTATAGGAGGGGTCTAGATGGGACACTTTTTAGGTGTTTAGAAAAGGAGGAATCCGATCAAGCACTAGTTGACATCCACGAGGGCATATGTGGGGGACATTCTAATGGTCTTTCCATGGCTAGAAGGTTGCTTAGGGCGGGATACTATTGGCCTACAATGCAGATGGACGCGATAAAATTTGCCAAATCTTGTGAAAAATGTCAGAAACATGGACACCTAATACATGCTCCAGGTAGGGAGTTAATTCCTTCTATCTCTCACTAGCCATTTCAGCGATGGGCCTTTGACCTTGTTGGGCAGATTCATCCCAACTCATCAGGTGGGCACAAATTCATTATCACTGCTACTGACTATTTCACAAAAATGGGTAGAGGCTGTCCCACTTTCTGTTGCCTCAGGCAAGACAGTATCTCTATTCATCTTAAACCATATCATCTGTCGATATGGAGTTCCATCTGAAATCATCACTGATAATGGAGGTCAGTTCAATAACAAGGACCTTACACAACTCTGCCAAAGATTCAGGATAAAACAACATTGGTCCTCCATTTACTTCCCGCAAGGAAATGGTCAGGCAGAGGCTTCAAATAAAACCATTCTCAAGATTCTACACAGAACAGTTCACAAGAATGGTAGAGACTGGCACCTACAGATAAATCCGGCCTTGTGGGCCTATAGAACGAGTATTCGTACTCCAACGGGGGCTACTCCTTTTGCCCTCACATATGGCGCTGAAGCAGTGTTACCTTTAGAGGTTGAGATTCCATCACTGAGAGTCTCTCTCAAAGGTCTGATTACAGATGAAGATTATCGCGCCATGAGATTACAGGAATTAGAACTTCTGGATGAAAAGCGTAAAGCTTCATTTGACCATATGAGGGTCTACCAAAAGCGGATGTCCAAAGCATTCAACAAAAAGGTTCGCCCTAGAGAATTCCAAGTAGGAGATCTTGTCCTGCGAGAGAATCCTAAGAACCAACAACACAGAGAACAAAAGGGCAAATTCGAACCTAACTGGCTTGGACCCTATATTATCACAGCAACTTTTGGTTCAGGTGCATATCTACTATCTACTGAAGAGGGGGAGCAACTCCCTACGCCTATCAATGTTCAGCACCTGAAGAAGTTCTATCCTTGATGCCCGTTCTGTCTGGGGGCATCCTTTGTATATAATTATGGTCCTGAAAAAATCCAAAAAATTGATATATGATCCTGAAAAAAATACAAAAAAAAAAAAAAAAAAAAAAAAAAAATGAAGAAAATGTGCCTCGGTGAAAACCTGGAAACAGGCGCCTTGGTAGCAAAAGTACAAAAAAAAAAAAAAGTCCTGAAAAAAAAAAACAAAAAAAAACACTTCCAAGTGGTGAAAACCTAGAAATAGGCGCTACTTGAGGCCTCTGCACCCCTATTTCTTAGCATGCGCTCTCGACACTTAGCCATTCTCCATCATGCCTTGTCCTTGTTGCCTTGGTTTGGAATTAGTCTTTGTCTGTGTCTAGGGGGGGCATCATTGTGTTATCTTTGGTCTCTTGGATATGCTTGTCTTTAGGACACCTCGCAAAGGGTGTTTTTCAACACCACCCCAATTGTGTTTTTCAACACACCTCCTGACATCGAGTGTTTTTCAACACTTATCAGTTTGATCTTATCCAGTTCGGTCACGTGATCTTACCCATTAGCAAGCATTCGACCTTTACCCTCGAAACTCAGTATCAGTTTACACACTTAAACTTTTTAAAACACTTCAGCCTGAGATATGTCATGATCTTTTCTTTGTGTGCTGACTGTTATTGATTTTCGTTGAGTGTCCTTGCCTAAACAGGTCTCTCCATGATGCATAGCTAGAGGACTTGGGGCATGGGGCATGTTTTTATTTGCTTTCTGCTTGTGGGTGTTTGTCTTGAACCTCTTGAGTGTTTTTTGTTGTCTCCTTGACACACTTAGGATATTTGAGACATCATCCTTGACTGTTTCTTGCACAACTGTCCTCATGGTTATCCTAGCATTTATGCCTTGATGCGAGCATGGTTTTGCTAAATTAAATTGGGTAAGCTAACATTGTAGTCATCTTGACCTTTATGTCTTTGATGCTCATGTTAGAATCTTTCCACATTCCAAACCGATATAAATCACATTCATATCTTCATAGTTGCATTTGTGACTAGTGATGGTTGTGTGATTGTCCGATGTCCGGTAATAACGGCCCAGTGATGAAAATAAGCTTTCTTACATTCTCTAATGAATGATGAACACAAAATACCTATGTTACTCATGCAAGTACATCTTTGCATTTTCATGTAGCTTGCATTATTTAGGCTTCATGTTAGCATTTGCACTTTTAGGTTGCATTATGAGTTTGAGAGAGTTTTCCTCATCTTTCTTGTGGATTTTTCCGTCAACTGTGGTCACGATCTGATCTTCATTTCCTTACTTTCTTTCGTGATCTCAATCGAAATTCTCTATCTTAAACAGTTGATTGATTCTATTTCTTCTCTCCATTTCTTTCCATTTCTTCTAAACTTCTATCTTCCATTCACTATTCACCCCACTTCTTTTCTTCTAATTCAATCTTGGGGCTTAATCTTTCTTGCTGTGAACCTTATCTTTCATTTGATTTGATCAAATTTATCAATTTACTATTTCTCCTCTATCTCATTTCGATTTCGATCACGAGGGGGTAGTACCTATCAAATTTCAAACCTTGATTCAGTTTTATCAAATTATCAATTGCTCCTCTTGGGGCAACATTGATTGAGATTCTTATCTCTCACTTTGGATATGATCCCAAATCGACCTCATGTTCAAAGACCTTTAGTTTATGTTTGTCCTGATGTGTTCCCATCCTTCGAACACACATCTAAGTTGTTTTGTGATCCCAGATCGATCTCACATTTCAATTCTTCTTTGACTACATGTGTTCCCAAATCGATCACACATTAGTCAAAGAGGGGCAAATGTATGCACCATAAAATGGTCACCTAGACTTTGGGCCCCATTTATTTAATCTACCAATATCAATTCCTGAATCAATATTTGTCATACATTCAAATCAAATTTATTGATCAAATCATAAATATTTCAATTTTCCCTAAAGTTTGAATATCCCATCAATTTTTAATTAAAAGAAATATATCCCTTTTTAATAAATAAAATAATATTATTTAATTGAAATTAATATTCTTTGAATGAAATAATGTTATTTAATTAAAATCCTCTTTTAATTAAATGGTTTTATTTTATTGAATTAATATTCATTTCTAAATTATATAATATTACCTTATTTAATTAAAAGAGATATTATTCTTTAAATTTAAATAAATGAAATATTCTCTCAAAAGATCTCCTGTGATGAAAAAGGAAACAAATTGAATAAAAATAAAAGAAAATAAAATGTAATTCCATTTTATTACAAACCTTCTAAAAATGATGATTGTTTCCTCTTTTTCATTTATCCCACATTGCTTCTACTTTCACATTCGAATCCAACTTTTCCTATAAAAGGAGACCTCTCATGCTCATTCAATCATCCCGAATTTTGATATCGAACTTATGCTGCAGAATTTCATAGTTTGTAATCATTTAGCATTTCAACTTGCACATTCACATTTTAGATTAATTTACATTTTAGATTATTTGCAAATCATTTTAGTTTAAATCCATTACATATAGCTTAATTTCATTTTCAATAAATTAGTTTAGCTTAGTTTGCATGGCAAATCATTTAGAATAGTTTCATTTAGATCAACTCGAATCTCTCATTCTGAGTTGTATTTTGCATGGGTAAAATAGGCTGATCTGAGGGCCACATTCAAACCATGCTTTTCTCAGATAGAGAGCTATGGGTCATTTTGTGAGAACTCACTGTTGAGCACTCTCGCATACAAAGACTCATAGAAGTGTGATCACACATCTGTGCACACAAAGGTGTCCTAAATTTTGTCTCTCATCAAATCATGAATTAATTCATTTGAAAATTATATATATATGTATATGATGAAAATACACCTGTTAAGAACAAGTTCAAACATGCAAATGTTAGCAGCAAAAAACATAATCAATCTAATCTAACATGTTCATAAACTTGTAAAAACTATTAATTTCCACCATAACCTCGGATGAGCATGAAGCAAGTGCACCCAAGACTTGCTTGATTTAAGCTCTTAAAGAGGTTATGGGTGTGCTCTCCCAACACAAGTATTGATCCCATTATGAATGCAAGTATGATGAATATTTGAGATGCTCAAGAAGAAGCTATGAAAGCAACTCTCAAGCATTCAAATGCAATAGGCCAAAGAAGCTCAAGGAGGAGCTATGAAAGCAATCCTCAAGCTCTATGGCATGCAAGTAAAACAAATGAAGCTAAAGGCATGGAATGAAACTAAGTCTATGAACTTGAAAGAAATTTAACAACTACCAAATTGTTAGAAAACTCTATGAAAGCAATTCTAAGTCTAAACTAGCATAATAACTCTAATGCAAGAATGAATATCCCTTTGCTTGAGACAAGGGTCCTATTTATAAGATTTTGGAGGGCTGGAGTGAGGTGGCATCTATGTGGAATCCACATAGGTGCCACCAAGAAGACACATAAGCCATGCAAAGTCCAAGACTTGCTCACACGTGTGAGCAACTTGGGATGTGAAATGTCAATGTGTACTTCAAGTACATTGTAAGTGTGTGTAAGAGATGTGAAAGTGAAAAAGTCTATTTTCACCATTTTAGAATGTGTAAGAAGTGTCATAAAATGTAAGAAGCCTTGTTTGTGCATATTTTAACAATTTTTGAAAAGGTCATTTTTAGAAATTTGCTCACACATGTGTGAGCAAATAATTAGGATTAACGGATGTAGGAATCTAAAAATTAGCGTAATTAACCTTAGTTAATTAGTGAGTAGGCTTATTAGATAGAAAGTGATGTGTGTAGGATAGCATCTAGGTTGAATTTAGGATTAGATTAAATTAAATTAAATTAAATCATGGTTTAGTAGAAATAAAGAATGTGAGAGGATTAAATAAATAAAAAATTTATTTAACAGGGGACTATGGAGGAACATGTATTAAATTAAATTTAATACATTATGAAAGGTAGTATTTAAATTTAATTCAAATATTATTAATTAATAAATTATTTAATTAAATAAATAGATGAATTTAACAAATATAATTAATTAAAAAATTAACTATAATGTTATTTGGGATCATTAATTTAATTAAATTTAATTAATGTTAAAAGGATGAATTTAGGTGTCTACATTTCGCCCCTCTTTGATGTGGTGTCAAAAAAATGACAGTCTCAAAGAAAAGAAAATATATATGCCCCAGAAGAAAAGTCAGTATGAAGATGTGCCCCCTTGGGAAAATAGGCCAGAATTAAAATTGTGGTTAATTTTCGTGAAAAAAAAGAAGCAAAGAAGGACTTTGCGTGACTTAAAAAGGAAGGGAAAACAAAAACAAAAATAAAAGTCAAAAAGACCTTTTTCCTTTTTTTGAAAAAAAAATGGACCCTTTATAAAAATGGGAGAAGGGGAAAAGTGATTCATTTTTACCCCTAAGGAGAAAGAAAAAAGGAGGAGAGGAGAGGAGAACGAAGAATGGCTGGACGACAAGATAGAATGTAGCTGGGTGAGTGGGTGCAGGTTTATCAACGACTAGCTGACAAAGGTGATCCGGTAAGTCCCTGAACCTATCTTGATCATTTTTTATTATGTTAAAATTTAATTGGCATAGTTTAGAATTTTGGGCAAGTTTGAGGAATTTTTATTTTTTATTTTTTTTAGGATCTGAGGGTAGGAAAAAAGGGTTAGGCGGCGGAACCGATTGATGGCTCCACCTGTCGGGCAGGGGACAACCACCGCCGATGGGTGGTGCCACCTATCGGCTGACGGGTAGCTCTGCCCGCATAGGCAGCTAGCATAGCTGCCTGTCGATTAACAGGCGGCTCCGCCCCGCCCAGGCAATGAGCGTAGCCGCTCATCGGTTGATGGGTGGCTCTACCCACTAGGGCAACGAGCATAGCCACCCATTCACAGACGAGCAGCTCCGCCCACCAGGGCAGTGGGCATAGCTGCCCGTCGGTTGATGAGCGACTGCACTCGCCCGGGCAGTGGGCATACCTACCCGTCGGGTGATGGGCGGTAGCAGGCTCCACCCGGGAGCCAAGGGCGGAGTTGCCTGTCGGGGGACGGGTGGCTGTGCTTGACAGTGGCGAGCTTAGCTACCCATTCTTGGATGGGCGGCTCCGCCAAGGAGCCAAGGGTAAAGCTACCCGTCGAGGGATGGGCGGCTACGCCCGACAGTGGCAGGCTTATCTGCCCATTCCTGGACAAGCAGCTTTGCCTAGGAGCTAGGGGCGGAGCCGCCCGTTAGTCGATGAGCAGTTGCGCCAAGGGGCGGTGGGCTTAGCCGCCTGTCCGTATATGGGTGACTCCGCTGCTCAAGGGGGAGGGGGGTTGTACAACTACTTATCAAGAGACAGGCAGCTCCGCCACTCAAGGGTAAGGGTGGGGGATCCGCTCGCTGAAGAAGAGGGGGGTTTTCTCCTATTAAAAGGCAGTTACTTGTTGAAGTGGGGAGCCTGTGAGGATTAATGAAGAGGGGGCAATTGGAAGGAAGGGATGAGGGAAAAATGAAGACTGACGAATGTGTGTTGGGTTCTTGGATGCAGGAGCTAGATTATTGGATTCGCTCAAAAGAGTGTTGGCCAGACACAATGACACTACGAGAGGAGCTAACTAAGGCGGAGTGGGGACAGGTGACCTTATGTGGCCTTCAACATGTGCATGAGTGGCCATGCCTAAGAGCACATAATGCACTAATGACAACATTGATTGAGAGATGACACTCAGATACATTAAGTTTTTATTTGCCGACCGGGGAGGCAACAGTGACGTTGCTGGACATATGGAGGATACTACAGATACCGATTTAGGGGGAGATGGCAGAGTATTAGTTGGAGAGGGTGGAGCAAATTATGGAGGAGAGCTTCAAATAGTGGGCAGATCAGCTACCGATTGATCGGTAGTGGATGTCGTGGCAAGGGGGATGGAGGCAGAATTGCCCCAACTAGCATTGCACTTAGCCAAATTGGTAGGAGGGAGATTGATGCTGGACCATTCAGGGCATGGATTTTTTATTGGATGGGCGAGGGTGCTAAGCTAGATGCTGGAGGAGGATGGTGTAGAGTTTTGTTGGGGATACATGATTTTAGCACAAGTATATTACGACCTTCATATGTGTGTATATTGTACTCAGCAGATGATGGGACTGAGGATGACACTGCTGCTAGTCTGGGCATGGGAGAACATTGGAGTGGTATGACCACTGTAGGGAGAGGACCGATGACAACACTATGAGCCTTTTGCTTGTCAGTACTGATCACCCTTGACATATGGGAATGTGAGATCAGTGGAGACCTAACAGAGGATATTAGATGAGATGACATGGTTCGAGTGGACACCGTATAGAGGGTGTGAGGCATGGGGGTACTAGGATGAGCAGGTAGGGAGAGAGGATGGTGCTCTAGATGCAGAGTACCTGGGATATGTGCAGATAGATTATTGGTTGATCGGGAGGATGATTTTTTAGATAGTGAGATACATGCCTTCTCGAGTATGCAGACAGTTTGGGTTGAGACAGGGGATAGTATCAGTTAGTTATCCACATCCAATCGTCTCAAAGGAGATTGGGTCAGTATGGGGCATCAGAGCAGATCTCTAAAATGCCAGGATTAGTTGGAGAGGTATGCAGCCAGTACCATGGACAGTATCCTAGGGATAGGTGGCAGATGCCGGAGTGATAGCTAAGTATGCAGCTTGGTGGGAGAGGCAGAGGCCAGCGAGGTTGACAGAGCCAGGAGTAGCAAAGGCGAGAGAGCAGACAAAGATGGAGTCTGAGGATGATGATAGGGATGAGGATGAGGATGATGATGAGGAGAGACCAGCAACAGTGCCAGGAGTCATGTTTGGGGCACAGAGGCAGGTGACAAAGTGGCAAAGAGGGGTAGTACAGAGACCAGTGACAAGTGGTCCTACACAGGCGGTGCAGAGGGAGTGAGAGGAGGCAGCCTAGGAGCCATTGCTGGAGGATGAGGAGATGGGGCTAGGAGGATCAGGAGGTGATGAGAGGCAAGGAGATCAGGAGCAGGGAGACACCGTACATGCAGATATGAGATGGTTAGAGGCTTTGGTAGCAGCGGAGAGGGAGAGAACAACCAAGGCAGAGGCCGCTAGGGTGGCAGAGAGAGAGAGCAGAGGCTCAGATGGAGGCTATGCGATGAGAGTTGAGCATATTGTAGATTCGAGTAGCTACAGGGTAGGTTACCAGGGGAGGAGCTAACACGAAGATAGAGGGGATGACGGGGGAGGTAGCTCAATTGTTGGGCTAGATGGAGGAGATGTAGAGACAGAAAAACATGTGCACCTAGCAACAGACAAAGGATAGGGACAAGTGGCAGAGATGGGCAGAGACTTACTGAGGAGAGCAGGAGCTATTGAGATAGGGTGCAACAACAGTGAGCGTAGGGCAGTTAGTGACAGGCATGATGGATGCACAACGAGAGGCATTGAGGATGGGGAGAGAGGCGGCCTATTATATGGGCCTCTATCATCAGGTAGTACCTCTAGAGTAGAGACAACCACCTTACTCAGAATGAGGGATATCAAAGAGGACTCTAGGGGTGTCATCAGGATCAGTAGTCAGGCCACTAAGAGAGAGGATGATAGGTGGTGACAGTGGGAGATGAGCAGAGAGATCTACTCCATGGGGGTGGACAGGGGGATTCAGGATGACAAGGACATCTTCCAGTGGTTATGAGCTCCAGTTGATTATATAAGATACATTTTTTTGTGGATTTTAGATGAGATGCATCTGCATAGCAGCACTAAGGTGCTTGATGTATCATTTTGTGATGTACCATGATGTGATGATATATATACATTTTTTTTTTGTGGCACTATTTCATGAGTTTATGTGATGAATTATGAGATGATGCATTGGACTATATTATGATACTGATGTGTATGATGTAGGATGTGTGTGGAATGTGTACTATATGATGTGCAAAGTTTATATGAATGGATGTGTTATTATGCATATGTGATGCTTATGGATGTGTAATGCATAAATAATGATTAATGGATAAATAGATATATATTTGTCATGCAATGTGTATGGGATGATTAATGATTAATGAGATATATTTGACATGCAATGCACATTTAATGATTAATGATTAATTAGATATATTTGACATGCAATGTGCATTTAATGATTAATGATTAATTAGATATATTTGACATGCAATGTCCATTTAATGATCTTAACTATGTGAGGTAGAATGCAATGGAATGAGCTAGTATGACTTTATTATTATGATGTTTTTGTGTGTGTATCCGATATAACCAATAGGATCAACTGAACCACTAGAGAAGAGGAATGATGAATAAACAAGACCCTTGTCTCAAACAAAAGATGTAGAAAAGAAACAAACTGAAATACAACCTAACTACATGATTTAGTTGGATCACTTGTATTTATGTTGGAGAGCACACCCTAGTTTGATATTGCAATAAGAGTTATGCATCATATGTTATAAAATCATAGATGACATTGTTCCATTGCATGGACTAGACTCCCAGATAGCTATAGAAATAGAGATGTAGATTTCCCGACTATGATAGAACCTATAACGTATACTTAGTGGAGAGGTCTTTTAAGGGACATAAGTATGCTAACCTGTTTCCCCCATTAGGATACACATAATCATAATTAAGAAACCAACAAAACATTCCTAAAGCATCCACAAACACATCATACTGCAATCGACACTTGCATCAGATTTCACCAGTCATAATATACCAAGATATGGAAGATCGAGATAATCATGAGTAGGATCTACTGATACAAAAAGATAAAATCAACAAAGAAGGCCTCTTGAACAAGTGGTCATTCAGTCCATAGTTCTTTCCATGAACGAGATAGGATTGATGAGATTGATTTGAGCTGACTGAGGAAGGACGCATCCTACAAAGTAAAGATTGATTGACTAAAATGGATATTCACTGGCAATAGATGTGAAAGGAATAATAACTCAGAGATTTGATTTCAATGTTGATTTTGATAAGAACTTTTGCGATCACTGTGTCTGAGAAAAGCTCAGTGTGATGGGGTTAAGCTCAGGTTACTGGGAATTGCGGTTGGATCTTTATGGCTATGCAGGAAGCAATGACTGAAAACTAGGACTAGGATGAGGAGGGATATGTATAGTGTACGGGGAGACAATGGATCCAAATATGCTATCATGGTGCCTGAGATAGGTTTTCACCATAATACTTGTCCAGAGTGCTTGGTTGCCAAGTTTTCACTATTGGACATTTTATTTTATTTTTTGGACTTTTTGCTTTTTTTATTTTTTTGAATTTCTTTAGGACTTTTTCTGATGTTTAGGATTTTTTCAGGTCTTTTTCCAATTTTTAGGATTTTTTTAGGATCATTTTTGCTTTTTAGGATTTTTGTTGAATAACACTGTACAAGAACTAAAATGCTGAGCTACCCATAAAAGTGCTTCAAATGCACAATATTTACAAGATCAGGGAGTGGATCTCCCTCAGGTGTTGCAATTTGATATACCCTAGAACCAAATTTGGCAGTGATAATAAATGGGCCCAACCAATTGGGTTCAAACTTCCCTTTCTTTTCTCAATTTTGGAGATTCTTCATGTTGTGCTGCAGGACCAAATCACCTACATCAAATTCACGGGGTTTGATCTTCTTGTTGAAATGTAAGCACAGGCGATTTTGATACACATGGAGGTGGTTGAGGGCATTGAGGCATCTCTCATTGAGGAGTTGCAGTTCTTGCAAGCGGGAAACCCTATATTCTTCTTCGGACATCAGGTTCTAGAGAGAAATCCTGAGGGAAGGGAGCTCAATTTCAATGGGTAAAACAGTCTCAGAACAATAGACAAGGGAAAATGGAGTGGCGCCAGTAGGAGTACAGATGGAGGTGCGGTAAGCCTAGAGGGTAGGATTGAGTTGCAGGTGCCAATCACGACCAGTGTCATCGGTAATCTTTTTGAGGATTTTTAAGATGGTTTTATTTGTAGCCTTAGCTTGACCATTGCCCTGCGGGAAATACTTGGAGGAACAATGCTAGGTAATGCCAAATTTCTTGCAAAGGTCAGAGACATCCTGATTCTTGAAGGGTGTTCCATTATCAGTATGGAGATCTTTGGGGATGCCATAGTGGCAAATGATATAATTTAGGATAAACTTGGAAATTTGCTTACCGGTTGTATAGGTGAGGGGGATTGCTTCAACCCATTTAGTAAAGTATTCAGTGGCGGTGAGGATATACTTGTGACCACCGACAGAGTTTGGAAATATTTGGCCCACAAGGTCAAAACCCCAGTGGGAGAAAGGCCAAGGTGTGATGGTGGGTTGGAGGGATTGAGCAGGAGCATGTATCAAATCGCCATGCTATTGACAAGGAACACATTTCTTTACATAATGATAGGCATCCTATTCCATTGTTGGCCAATAGTATCCAATGCGGAGCAACTTCTTTGCTAAGGTGAGACTGCTAGAATGGGCTCCACAGATTCCATGATGTACCTCTTCCAAGGCTATGTTTGCTTCCTCCAAATTCAGACATCGAAGAAGAGTTCCATCGAAGTGTTTACGAAAAAGGGTGTCTCCAAGGATTGTGTAACGAGAAGTACGGTGGATGAAAGTTTTTTGTTGGTTAGGCGTAAGCATGAGGGGAATGGTTTTATCATGGAGGTATGTGAGGATTTCCTGATACCAAGGTGATTCAGGACCAACAATTTCACACACCATCTCAGAATCTAGTTAGTCATAGGCAGGGACCATAAGATTCTCGACAAGAAATTCACATCATGTGCTTGTTTCTAGCATAGATATTAGTGAAGCAATGGTAGCCATGGCATCTACTGCTTTATTGTTTGCTCTTGGGATTTGTTGGAAAATGAGGCTTGTAAAATGTTGTTTGAGATCTTCAACCATGCATTGGTAAGGGAGCAACTTGTCATCCTTGGTGTGAAATTCATCATTGACTTATTTGATAACTAACTGGGAGTCACCAAATATGAGCAAACTTGTGATCTTCCATCTGACAGCTTGGCGAAGCCCTGTGACCAAGGCCTCATATTCTGCTATGTTGTTTGTGCAAGAAAATGTAAGTTTATAGGATTTAGGGATAAGATCCCCTTGCGGAGTTACAAATAGAATTCTTGCCCCCGATCCTTTCTGGGTAAAAGATCCATCAAAATAAAGCTTCCATTGAATGCTAGGAGTGATAGTCATGATGGTTTCATCAAGAAAATCTATGACAATAGGATGATCTCCAGGAATGGGAGCCTCTACAAGTTGATCTGCTATTGCTTTCCCTTTGATGGCTTTGCATTCTGTGTACACAATATCATATTCACTAAGGATCATGACCCATTTTGTCGTGCGACCTGTCAGGGCAGCTTTAGATAACAAGTACTTAAGTGGGTCAATCTTTGCTATCAACTATACTTTGTGATTAAGCATATAATGGTGTAGCTTCTGCATACAAAAGACCACAGCTAGGAAAGCTCTTTCAATAGCGGTATAGTTGAGCTCATAACCCACTAAAGTCCTGCTAAGATAGTAGATGGCACATTCTTTTCCATTATCATCTACTATGCTAAGAGAGCACCCAGTGCTACTGTAGTTGCGGAGATGTAGAGAATCAAAGGTCTTCCTAGAATAGGTGGGACCAACACTGGTAGATTAGCTAGATATACCTTGAGTTGTTCAAAAGGATTTTGACACAAGTAGTCCCAAATGAATTTAATATCCTTTCTGAGTAGGTGAGAGAAAGGATGCACCTTGTCTGCTAGTTGTGACACAAATCTTCGGATGGACTGAAGTCTTCCTTGCAAGCTCCTTAATTGTTTTAAAGTTTTAGGAGGTGGCATATCCAAAATGGCTTTCACCTTCTTAGGATCCACTTCTATTCCTCTGTGAGACACAATGTAGCCTAAGAGCTTACCGGATTGCACACCAAAGACACATTTTTTGGGATTCAATTGAACCTTATACTTTTCTAGTCTGTCAAAGATTGTAGTGAGAATATCAATTTGTGATTCTCATGTCTTGGATTTCCCTAAGCTATCATCCACATAATCTTCCATGATCACATGAAGGAGGTCATGAAATATGGTCATCATGGCTCTTTGGTATGTGGCGCCTGCATTCTTGAGACCAAAGGGCATGACCTGATAACAAAATGTACCCCATGGGGTAGTGAATGCAGTTTTATGCTGATCTTCCACTGCTATGTGAATCTGATTATATCTATAAAAACCATCCGTGAGGGACAACATCTCATGCTCGGCAGTCAAATCCACTATGATGTCAATGTTTGGAAGTGGAAAATCATCCTTAGGGCAGGCGAGATTAAGATCTCTGAAATCAGTACAAATTCAGATGCCCCCAAAGGTTTTACCTACTAGTACAATGTTTGAGACCCATTCCGGGTAGTCTATTGGTCTGATGAATTCTGCATCTATCATCTTTTGCAATTCAGCTTTAACTAGGAGTGCTACTTGTGGATGTATCTTGCGTAATTTTTGCTTGACATGTTTGATTTTAGGATCAACAGCAAGATGATGTACAACCAAGTCAGTGTCAAGTCTAGGCATATCCTTATATGTCCATGCAAAGTTAATGTAGGCTTTCTTAAGGAATGCAATCATGGAATCTTGTTCTGTCTCATCTAGAGAGGCTGCAATGTAGGTGATCTTAGGATCTACTTCTGTGCCCAGGTTAACTATAATTGTTTCTTCTACGAGGATAGAAGATTTTTCTAATGGTAATGACATGAAGGGCAAATCAATTTCCCCCTCCTCTAGCACCTCAAAGAGGTTTTCACTAGAGGATGCGTCCTTTATTTTGTCTTTTTCTCCATCCAAAGGTGCCTTAGAAAGGTTTTCACCCAAGGATGTTTTATCATTTTTTTTATTTTCTTTTTCTTCATTTTTGCAACTAAGGGAATTAACTTGGCTACCAAAGTAGGCTTGCTCATTTTAGTGAATCTAGTGTTCATTGTCTTGGAGATTTCTTAGTCCGAAAAGTGCTAAAATTGCCTCATCCGAATCACATATGTCTAAGGCAGGTGGTGAATCTTCTTGGTCCCAATCGATCAGTTCAAGATTGGTAAGGGGAAGTTTGGGGGAGGAAAGATCAGATTGGGTGATATGGAGGACATGCGTATCAAGGTCATTTTCAATATATTGGAAAGGGACTTCAAAGAAATCTTCCTCGGTGTCTAAATTGGATTCAATCAAACAATAGTTGTTGGCAAAGGTTTTCTTAGTTTCTATGGAACCTAGTCCTCGTCCTCGGGGGTATCCAGATGCTTTTATAAGAGTTTTTCTTCCTATTTCATTTTCTCCAAGGCCAGTTCCGTGATATCCCATACTTTCAACAATGGGTGTGGCCTTTATATACTTCCCTTTAGGAATGTCTACAGGTTTGTCTTCTTCTTCATCAAAGAGCCAGGAAAGAACATTATGTTCCATATGCTCGTTTGAGAGAGAGCCCCAATGTTCAAATGTAGTCTGTTTACATTTCATAGTTTCTTTATTTTCCTTGGGAAAAAGTTGTGAAGGTTTTCCATAAGACCTAGGAGAGAGAGGGAGCTGACCAATGCATAGGGCATTTTCAAACTTGTATTCCCCGAGGCCTTGATTAGTGAACCTAACTTTCTTTTCAGATTCAATATTCTTTTCTTGGGTAACCTTTTATTTTCCCTTGGTTTTCTTAGACAACTGTTCTTTAGAAGAAGTGTGCTGGATGGGAATCTCTAGTGAAGGTGGACGAACACATTCATTCAATGGGTAGTAGTTTGATTGTTTTCCTTCCAACCTCTTGCAATATTGAAAGGGTTCATGATCTCTAGGAATAGTTATTTTAGCTCCATGATGTGGGAATTTCAAACACTAATGAAATGTGGACAGGACACCTGAGATAGCGTGTATCCATGGCCTACCCAAAAGGATATTGTAGGGTAGATCCAAGTCAAGCACTTGACACATAGTTTCAATAAGGGCTGGACCCACTTGTAAGGGGAGTGCAATGAGGCCTTTACTCACCCTTTCTCTATCATCATATGATTTTATTGTCATTCTCTTATTTACATCAATGAGGTCCTCAGAAAGACCAATATTGTGGATCATGCTTAAGGTACAAAGATTCAGACCGGATCCATTATCTATAAGGACTCTTTTGATTCGGGTGTTATGGATGGTGACTTGGATATGTAGGGGTTTATTATGGTGAGGGTCAGGACCTCAGAAATCTTTGTCAGTGAACACTAGGTGTTGTTGGGTAGCCAAATTGCTAATCATTGCTTGGAATTGAGAGGCATTGATATTTTATGGGACGCAAGACTCAGTTAGGGCATTCTCAAGGACCTCTTTGTGAATGGGGGATGTATGCAAAAGCTCTAGTATGGATATCTATGTAGGGGTCTTCTTTAGTTGGGAAAGCAAGTCATAACGTGATGCAGGTCGTGCCAAGGTAGATGGTATAGCAGGTGGATCCACAATAGGTGGATTGACAGTAGCTTGTACAGTTACGCGAGGGCGGTGAGTAGTAACATTGCAATCTGCACTCTTTAAAGTCAATGTGTTTACATGCGTGTTGGATTGTTCAATATGGCCACACAATGAGTCAAAACCATAGACATTTTCAGCTAATTTTCCACAAGTGTGTTCATCTCCTGAGATTTTGTTTGTTGAATAATCGTAAGAAAAACCCTTGGATGTGGATGCATTGTTTTGATTATGTTCTAGAAAAGGTTTCGAATACATTTTTAACTGGGCGTTAGAAGTAGAGGCATTTTGTTCTTCTGCTTCAATTTTACCATCATCGATCAAATTTTGCACAAAAGTACAAAACTTCATGCATTTTTTAATCTCATGCCCTTTTATGCAATGATAATCACAGTATTCATTATCCTTATACCAATGGGGTTTAGATTGATTTTCATCGAAAGGCCTGGTGTTAGGATAAACCATCATCCCTTGGTCAACTAGACGTCGGAAGATCACATCAAGGGAATCTGCCAGCTGTGTAAATTGTCTTCATGGTTGTCATCGATTGTTATTGTTGTTATTGCCATCATATCATGAGAATAGAGAACCACGATAACTAGATCCTTAATTTTGATTCTAGTTATTTGAACTATTCTGATTGTTTTGGTTATTCAAATTGGTTTGATTATTGTTGCGATTATTCTGATCATTGTTATTGCGATTGCCTTGGTTACTATTGTTGGATGCTTGAACATTTTGGACATGTTTAGCATCGGTCACTCCATCATTAATAACACCTTTGTTCTTAGACCAGAACTTGGGGTTTATCACTAGTATTGTTAGATGAATTAGGGGTGTAGTGTTTAATTGCTCCTTTCATCAAAAGTCCATCTTCAATAGACTTCCCCTTTTTAATGAGTGCCTCGAAGGAATCCGGGGCAGCCATCTTCATCTGAAATGACATTTCTATAGCTAGATTCTTAGTAAAGATGTCAACAAGATGTGAATCTGGGATTTTCCAAGGCATGCAATTTGTGAGATGTTGCCATCTTTGGAGAAAATTCACAAATGTTTCTCCATTTCTTTGTTTCATATTACACAAATCGCTGAGGGATGCTTGATGTTCCATGTTGTAAGAATATTGTGTAACAAATTTTTTAGCAAGATCATGGAAGGTAGAAATAGAACTTGGAGGAAGGTTCAAGAGCCACTCTAAGGCTGGTCCTCCAAGACTCCTAGTGAAGAGTCTTAGGAGAAGATGATCATTATGGAAAACATCTTGTGCTGCTACATAAAATTCCTTGATATGTTATTCAGGGCATGAGTCTCCTTTGTACTTATCAAACTTTGGCATTTCAAAATTGGTGGGGAATGGTTGGAGAGTGATTGATTTTTCAAAAGGATAAGGACATATTTTTGCAAAAGAAAATTCCTTCTTCCTGCCTTTCTACATAGACAACATCAAGCCTTTGAGCTTATCAATTTGTTGGACTAATTCAGGAGGATTAGTGGTGATCGTATGGTCTTGAGGTGTTCCTCTACCTAATGATGCATTATGTCCCCCTAGAGGGGGAAGATTGGTGTTATGTCTTTGATTGGTATTTTTTAGGACTCCAATAGGTTTTGAGAAAATAGAAGCAGAGCGTCGTCCTGAGGATCCTAGTTGTTGTTCGGGTACACGACCTGCATTTGAACCATCATTACTCACCCCATTGTTTGAGTTAGGCTTGTTTAGGAGTTATCAAATTAACTCAAGCGTATCAGGGGGAGCTTGAGTTGTGTTATCAGATGTTGATGGCGCTACTTTGCTTTTGTTGGTTTGAATCAAGTTGTTCTCAAGCAAAGTTTCATCAAAATTATCAGGGAGGATAACACCTCTTTGAACAAGATTCATGAAGATATTGACACTGTTGGCTTGGATTAGGTCTTCCACTAAGCTTAAGTTGTTAGGATCCTCAAAAAATTCTTTAGCTCGTGGATTAGCACTGACACTTTCAAGTATTACTGTCTCAGATTCCATATGAGGTTCTTCTTCGTTGTTAAAATCTTCTTGATAAATAGTTTCCTAATCATTATCCATGATGAGATATTCTTGTCTTAGCTTTGCTTGTGATCAGGTAAGTACCATGCACGAGTGACCTTAGAATGGTTGAATTTGAAGAAAGTTGAATAGTTGATGAGATGTGGAAAGAAAGGATTTGATGAACTAGGAGCAATTTGGACTAATGATTAAGTCTGGATGATTGATTGGATTGATTGATTTGAATATTGGATTAAAGAGGGGCTAAGCCTCAAGGATTGATTGGATTTAAAGGTTTGGAAAAAACCTAGGTGAAACAAGGCCTTGTGATTATGCAAACATATGATTGGTTTTGATTTTAAAGTCTTCTTTTATTTGGGTGATGGACTAATGATCCCCAAACAAAATAAGACTTGATTAGGACTACTAGAGAAAGACTTAGTTCTCAAAGTAGTAAAGGATTAATGTTTGCTTTGGAATTAAGGTCTATGAGACACTATTGGAATGATTCTTTCACCCTATGGCTTGATGAAGGTGTGAAAGATGGATTGATTTGGTTTTGATATAAAGTCCAAGATTTTTTATTAATGCTCCTAATGCTTTGAAATGTGGATGAAGAAAGGGGTGTTTAAAAGATGAGAAAGGGATGAATGCCTTGAAGAGGATGAAGAATGAAGGTCAAAGGTACTTAGTCATAGGATTCCCAAGTGACAAAGGCCATGTTCACTTTGTTCTTGGCAAAAAAATTGGCAACTTGATTGTTGTAAATAATTTTATCTAATTTCTCGACAGCTTCTAGAAATTCTCAAATGGGTTTCCAATAAGGTTGGTTGGCTTTAATCCTTTGATTGGCAATTTTCTTCTCTCTATGGGCTCGTGTAACTGGGATTTTTGCTTTCTTATGTTTAACACTATCTATCATGACTTGAGGATAATATCTTGATAGATCAAAGGATGTTCTTGGAAAGAACTGATTTCATACATACATCAAACGTTTGGGTTACAAGCACATTTGTCGAAAATAGTCCTCCAAGGGACAAAGCAACCTTGCAGGATTCAAGTGTACAGATTTGTTTTTTGCAATGAAAGTAACAAGCACACTCTTTATCCCTAAAAGGAAGTTGGCTGAGATTGAAAACATTTGCTCACTGACTTAGGAACACACCCAACAACTCCTTAGAATACGACCATCACCAAGCATGCAATGGCTCCATGATGCCATATTATCAGAGTGTTAACGTTGAAGGGGGCTCGATATGGTGAGTGTCTTGGGGAGATTACTATTCTCCTCGCACGTAGGTTATCAACCTTCCAGAGGTGAACTGGGTGGCTTCTAACTAATGGCTTTTAATAAGGATCTCTGTTTGAACACACTCTTTGTGTCCACACAAGCGCGACTAGGACATATAGCCCCACAAAGCACCTTGACACAAGTAGTCATGTAAACATAATTAGATTGTGAGGCCCTACTAAATGTTAGGTGAGAGCCATGTATAAGCTCAAATGTCATTTGACTTTCGAGGCTTTAACCCCAAAAAGAAAATTTCATTAATGTGAGTTGGAGTGGTGGGCTTACACCTTGTTCTCATGTGGGTCATTCCCGGGAGCTTTTTACCTCTCTGGCAGGCCCATCTAAAGGATTGAAAGTAAATGCATGGATTGGCCCCAAGGAGTCTGGATTTATAGTTTTCCCTCAAGGGGTAAAGAGCATAATCTCCTATCCAATGAGGTTTTCTCCCAAACACACCAAACAAATGATTAATTCCAAGTCTTTTCTTCAAGACAACAATCCAAAAGGTTCTGGGTTTTTGGTTTTCTCACTTGGAGAAAAGAGCATAATCCCCTAGCTAATGAATTATTTATCTACAGAAAAAGACTTCCTATTTAATGCTAGGTGCCTAAGAAGTCATTAAGAAAACACAATGTTTGGTTGAATCTCCTCTGCAACCTACAAAACAACCTTAGTGAGTAGTTTAATGTGTTTGGTCTTCTAACAACGTCCTGCAAAACAAACGTATTAGTAGTCTTAGAATATTCAAATCTTGGTCAACATTTTGCAAAAATCACTGTTAGAAGTCACAAAATGTCAGTATCTTCCAAAAAACTCAGATCAGAAAACACAAACTGCAGGATATTATGAAAATATGCAAAAATCAGACAAAGACGCCTGTTGATAGGTAGAGACTCCTGTCTATTAGAGATGCCTGTTTCCAGGCAGAGACGCTTGTGTATAAGCAGAGACACCTATCTGTTAGAGATGCCTGTTGACCAGCAGAAATGCCTGTGTGCAAGCAGAGATGCCTATTTGCACAAAAATAGAAATTAAACACCAATGTTTGGAGGTTTTATCTTCTCATTAAGCTTTAAATGCATAAAAAGGTTTGTTATAGCAAAAAATACAGTGATTTTGAACCTTAATATGTCAAAAATGTTTTACTTAATGAGCTTAAAAAATAACACAAAGTAAAACTCCCTCTTCTAGCAGAGACACCTGTGTGTATGCAAAGACACCTATCTGCACAAAAATAAAGATTTCATTAGATTCATTTAGTTTTCTTCATTTGTAGATACAGCTAGGTGTTTTACTATTGATCATTAGCTTTAATGTGATTATGAAATACAAGGTTATGTTGATTAAAATAGGCTAAAATGAGAGAAAATCTCTCTCTGGCGAAGATGCCTGTTTGGAGGTGGAGATGCCTGTGTATAGACAAAGATGCCTGTGGGCAGAGATGCCTGTTGACATGCAGAGACGCCTGTGTGCAGAGATGCATGTTTCTAAGCGGAGACGCCTCTGGTCATGCGTAGATGCCTATCTGGAAAATTTATGGGAAACTTGCACAAAAGCGAGAGAAAATAGTTAGTAAATGGGATTGTGGGTCCCACCGGGCATGCCAAAATGTACATGATGAAAATACACCTGTTAAGAACAAGTTCAAACATGCAAACATTAGCAACAAAGAGCATAATCAATCTAATCTAACATGTTCATAAACTTGTAAAAACCATTAATTTCCACCATAACCTCGGATGAGCATGAAGCAAGTGCACCCAAGACTTGCTTGATTTAAGCTCTTAGAGAGATTGTGGGTGTGCTCTCCCAACACAAGTATTGATCCCACTATGAATGCAAGTATGATGAAGATTTGAGATGCTCAAGAAGAAGCTATGAAAGCAACTCTCAAGCATTCAAATGCAATAGGCCAAAGAAGCTCAAGGAGGAGCTATGAAAGCAATCCTCAAGCTCTATGGCATGCAAGTAAAACAAATGAAGCTAAAGGCATGGAATGAAACTAGGTCTATGAACTTGAAAGAAATTTAACAACTACCAAATTGTTAGAAAACTCTATGAAAGCAATTCTAAGTCTAAACTAGCATAATAACTCTAATGCAAGAATGAATATCCCTTTGCTTGAGACAAGGGTCCTATTTATAAGATTTTGGAGGGCTGGGGTGAGGTGGCATCTATGTGGAATCCACATAGGTGCCACCAAGGAGACACATAAGCCATGTAAAGTCCAAGACTTGCTCACACATGTGTGAGCAACTTGGGATGTGAAAGGTCAATGTGTACTTCAAGTACATGTGTAAGTGTGTGTAAGAGATGTGTAAGTGAAAAAGTCCATTTTCACCATTTTAGAATGTGTAAGAAGTGTCATAAAATGTAAGAAGCCTTGTTTGTGCATATTTTAGCAATTTTTGAAAAAGGTCATTTTTGGAAATTTGCTCACACGTGTGACCAAATAATTAGGACTAATGCATGTAGGAATCCAAAAATTAGCCTAATTAACCTTAGTTAATTAGTGAGTAGGCTTATTAGATAGAAAGTGATGTGTGTAGGATAACATCTAGGTTGAATTTAGGATTAAATTAAATTAAATTAAATTAAATCATGGTTTAGTAGAAATAAAGAATGTGAGGGGATTAAATAAATAAAAAATTTATTTAATAGGGGACTATGGAAGAACATGTATTAAATTAAATTTAATACATTATGAAAGGTAGTATTTAAATTTAATTCAAATACTGTTAATTAATGAATTTATTTAATTAAATAAATAGATGAATTTAACAAATATAATTAATTAAAAAATTAACTATAATGTTATTTGGGATCATTAATTAAATTTATAAATTAGGGTGGGGACGGGACACCACCCCTGTTCCCCACCAACCTCGATAGCCACACCGTTGGGCAGTAAGTAATTGTCGAGCGGTAGGGTACTGTCGTCGGTAGTTACCACTGCCACACATCAGGGTACCACATGATAATTACCACTACTGCATGGCAAGGGGAGCCGTGTCGACAACTTCCCTTATATGCGGCCACACGGGTAGTGAAAAGGAGGGTGCCCCCCCCCCCCCCCCCCCCCCTCAATAAAGTTGTTTTTTATTTACAAATATATATATATATATATATTTAAAATTTAATTTAATTTAAATTTATAATTAATTAATATTTATTAATTATAATTATTGACATTTAATAATTAAATTTATTAAAATTAATATTTACTAATTAATAATATTAATTACTTATGTTATATAATTATATTATTTTTTTAGTAATTATATTTTATAAATTAATTTATAGAGATTAAAATTAATTATTATTATTTAATTATATTGTTCTTTAGTAATTATACTTAATAGATTAATTTGTATAAGAAGTATTATAAATTAATCTATGAAGATTAATTTTGTAAATAGTTGATTTACTCTTAATGAAATCTTTGATGTGAGTGTGCTTAGTAGCATAGTGTTTTTTGATTGGGATGTGTTTTATTTGACCTTGTTGATTAAGGTCAGTTTGGGTAGAAGTATGTCCTAGGTTGGATTTTGCTCTTTGAGACTCAAATCATTTTATGGTTGTTACTCTTTGGGGGTTAGTTCATGGAAAGTTCATAACCTTTTTCATTACACAATTGGTTCTTATGTGCAACTCAGAGTTAAGTATGTATTCTCGAGTCTCGATCATTGCTCTATTTGACTGTAAGGAGGTGACAATCATTATGTTGTTGAGAAATTTATTTACTTGGTCACCCTATTTATTCTATTTTGTTTGATCTATATCTAAATTGATTGTCTTTGATTATGTTATTGCTCTAGGTTAAAGAGTGAAGTCATTGATGACTTGTTCTTGAGTCTGATTTATCTTGCGATATGATAACCATGTGTAATTGGTATTTTATTCATTGAAATTTCCAGTATGGGATGGATAGTTTGGATCCTTGTATAGGATGAGATATTATTTATTATGCTCTAGCACTTTTCTTTGATAACATTCATGGTTTAATGGTTTACAAAGTCTTTTATGGTTTTGGTTTTTCTTTGTCTTTGATTCTTTTGCTGGGAGCATAGAGGGGAAGTGGCTTACTTTGGAGGTGCTAGAACCCTAAAGTGGTTTCCTGTGTATCTTTTGTAAGTTTACTTAATAAGTGATAACTTAATAAATTTATTGTGAGAAAACATTAATAAGATAATTGTGCCTCATCCATGTTGTGAGTGCTAGTACAGGCTAGGATAAGAGTGGGAAAAGATGCTTGCTCATCTAGAGAGACATTGAGGTCTGGCATAGTTGGTTTTTTCTTGTCTATAATAAATGAATAATGATACCACATAAAGTCACTGGGGAGCCAGGGTCCAAAGAGACTACTAGAGTAACCCTAGAGTTGAATTATGTGATGGCATTTCCCTGTACATGTCCTAGGTTCCTACATTGCATTTGGTATACATGATTTGTGTCTTGATCATTTATTCTTGATAACCTTATAACCAAATAATACCATTTTATCCAGTGTACCTTGGGATTAGTGTTTCTTTTTGTTCAATGTTTCCTTGAGTGAGGCATGGTGTTATCTCCTCAACATGGTGGGAGTGGAATTCTTGGTTCCACATGGTTAGGTGGTAGGGATTCTATTACCATTGAGATCCAACATTCGTGACTTTGTGCTTAGATGATCCTTGATGTCGCTTCTATCTTCTTGTTCATTGCTTAGAGACTTTCTAATTATCATCATAAGATGTACATCTTGTATTTTATTTTATGTATTGGTTAGTGATATTGATTCTAGAGATGTATATGTATTTATATTGTATTATTGTTATCCATGCGACATGTTTAGTGGAAGATATATTATCTTGAAGACTATGATGTATCAATTTGTATCTTGTTGTATGTAACTTTGATTGCATTGATGTGTCTTATTATTTAGTTGAAATTAATATGTTAGTGTACTTTATGATTTGTGTTAGTTTCATTATGATTAAGTAAAGGATTATGAATACTTCAATTTGGGTTTAAAATGAATGCAAGATACATCATGTGATTATGTTATGGATTGTTCTTAGTAGATTAATTTATATTTACATAATTATATGTAATGAAACCCTTGAGACTTGTAATTTGTAAATGAGTTACATTTATGAATATGTATTATCTTATGTTATATTGCTTCAGCATTGTTATTCATTTTTAATTGTAAACTTTTAAGAAAAAAATTATTTCGTAAACTTAGTAACATGTTTTAGGTTAATTTATCCTCGGTTCCCTAGCAGTGCATTACAAAAGAAGTCAAAATCAAGATTTGTATTAATCATTGTCAATTTCATCTAGGCCATGAACTCAATAAGTATGGATTTATTTTAGGTTTACCTCACACTCACATGGACAATGAATCAATTTTTGTAGTTGTGGATATAATTTTAAAAAAGTTTCATTTTCATACCCTACAAGAAAACTATCGATGCAACCAATATTGCTAATTTGTTCTTCAAAGAGGTGATAAGATTGCATGGCATTCCATATGGTATAATATTTGATCAAGCTTCAAATTTTGTGAGACATTTTTGGAGGACACTTTGGAAGAATTTGGGCACAAATATGACTTTTAGTTCAGCCTATCATCCCTAAATGGATGATTGAATAGAGTGGTTAATCAAAATATTGGTGATATGTTGAGATGCCTTGTTTGGAAAAAACCTAGTAATTGGGATTTGGAATTAGCACAAGCAAAGTTTTCCTATAATGATTCTCCAAATAGAAATATATGGGTAAGTCCATCAACTATTATATATGGTATGCATCCACGGGGAGCGTGTGAACTTTAGAATCTAGGTGATATGGAAAGTATAAGTGCAGATGGATAAGACATTGGTAAAGTCATCCATGATCTCCATGGGGAGGTGAAAAGGAGTATAGAATCAAAAAATAAGCAATAAAAGTAATATGTTGATAAGAAGAAAAGAGAGATCCAATTTTAGGTGGGAAACATTGTTCTTTCTTACCTTAGGAAAGAGATATTTCATAGAGGGGATTATAATAAGCTGAAAATAAAAAAAGTTGGTGTTGGTACTCTCAAATTCTTGAGATTACCAATATTAAAAAAATTGTGAGGGAGCCCTTTGAATATTTAAGTGTCATGCTCTAGCCTTCATGCTTTTAGATACCTTGTGATTTTCATGCTTTATCATATGACAAGGTGGGTAAAATCACAATAAGTTGTCACCCTTTTACAAAGGAAAAGGCTAACAAAATCAAAGTTGTTCAACTTCAATAGTATAAAAATGACATTTATGTTTGGAATTTGAAGATGATGTAAACTAATTAAATGTTATAAAAGGGATGAAATTTATGATTAATATTTTTAATCAGTTTTTTGAATAAAAATTGATATGTTTTTTTAATTTTTAAAGAGGATTTTTTAGTTGCTGAAAATGAAGGGTCTAGTTCCCACCCAAAAATTATATGTAAATAAACATTTTTTCTCCTAATTTTAAAATATGTCATAGATAACATATATAAATAGCGCATGAAGAAATAAAAATTAGTTTGTGACCTATATTTTCTCTTTTCTAACAATTCAAATTCAAACTCACTGAAATCGACAATTTTCATCTCACAACATATTTTCCATAATAAATCTACCCCAATCAAAAAAAGAAATATATATTCTTGAAGAGGACTCTCTCCTCTAGTGCACCATATGTTTTTCAAGTTTATTTAATATGATTTACTATTTTTTTCTTTTTCCGAATCAACATGTCCTTGACTGTTAAAATACTTACTTGCAATATTTTTTAATTACAATAAATTATGTCTAATTAAAACACTATAAAATCTATATGAGTATATTCTTGACTCTAATCTCTACAAAAGGGTATTTTTAAAAAAATATCATTAAAAAGATTAGGAGTTATTGAAATGCCACTTTTCTGAAATAATTTTATGTTTATGGTAATTGAACCCAAAGTGGTAAAAAACATGCATTTAATAGATATATCTAATTGGAAAAGTTAAAGCACTTATCTAACTTAGCTAGAATGAATCTAGCTAGACCATATGTTTGACCAAAATTAATTTTTAGTTAAAAATACTAAAATTCAGCTGTGCTAATAAGTTAGCCTAAAAGGTGACACATGATTGTGCTTTTACCCAAGGTATGTTCTTCACCTAGCTTTTGTCCCTTATGATCATTTATGACCCCTTGTTATTTTGTTAGGGTTTAGGGTCTTGGGTCAATTAAAATATTTTCAATAAACCCTACATTTTTATTTTCTATAGTTACCTTTTTGGCTCATAAGGCCAAGTTCGTTGTCATCTTTAAAAGGGAACATGTTTGTTAAACTCTAGCGCCATAAATAATTAAGTGTGGGTCCTTTTCAATCTTTTGCGTCTCAAGTTGTATTTTCCTAAGTGTATCATCTTAAAATGGATGCACTCCATGTTGAGACCTTTTAGTCCTCCCTAGTAATATGTTTTGATCCTGATTCAGACGCTTTCATGCTTATGTGGGGTTTTATGTACTTATGTGCCTGTTCTGCCCCTCTTTTCTACCTTTTCTCTCTATTTTTGAGACTTGGGCACATTTCTTGAGATCCTAACCCTTTAGGTCAAGGTTGACCTCGACCCTAGGGTCCAAGGTCCTTGGGGTTAGGTCCCAATTTTGAGGTTTCTTCAAAATTTTATCTTTTCCCTCTTCAGGGCCACTATTTATTGAGTTAAGTGTTGAATTCTCAAATTGATATTTAAGGTGGACCTTTCTCAAGCTCTATGTAGGATTCCTAATTTATTATTTAAGATTAGCCTTTCTCGAGTTTTGTGCCTAATGCTCAAATTAACTTTGGGGTTGGCCTTACCTCAAATTTTGTGACAAGGCTCTTAAATAATTATTTCTATCTTAAGGGTGGACCCCTTCTAGAGTTTTTGTGTCAAGACCTTAATTTAATTTCCTCTCCATGTGCACCTCTCTAGAGTTTTGTGCCACGGACCCTTAATTATTGTTTTCTATGTGGCCTCTCTAGAAGTTTGCTCCCTAGATCACTATAAAAGGGAGATTTCTCCTATCATTTTCTTCATCTACACATTCAATCATCAATCATCAAGAAGAAATCAAGAAAAGAAGCATTCAATCCATCATCCACATTCAAGCATTCAAACATTCAATTCATCAAGGAGATCCATTGGTAGCCATTGAAGGTTTCAAAGCTCTATGGAGCCCTCTTGTTGAAGATTTCTCCATCCACAACCTCTTCCTATTCCAAGGTCCATTTAATATTGATGTTGAAGATATGAAGATAATTGATTTGAGATATCCTACATTCATTTGGAGCATCCATACTTGTGGATTCAAGGATTCAAATCCTCCACAGGGGTTTCAACATAGGCAAGGTGAATTGTTTCATTTACTTTGTTTATTCCAACAATTTCAATTCAATTTCAAGGTTAATTCCTAAATTGGGATTTGCCCAAGGAAAACCCCTCCCCCCAACAAAAAAAACCAGTTTTTCTTACAGGAACAGGTGCGAAACAATGAATTACAGTGCAAATCTAGATACCCTTTTTGGCAAACTTTCGGGATCCACGAATAGAATTTCCTTCAAAGCAACGCAAGTCAAGATCGACATTTTGGAGTCAAGGTTGACCTTTTTATCTAGGTCAAGGTTGACCTTTTCTTATAAAAGAAAAAGATTTTTGAGTTTTTTGGATCTCATAGTTTCGATTTTAGATCATAGAAATCAACAATTTTTGAGACCAATTGATTGGGTTTTCAGCAGATTCTTTTTTAGAGGTAAGTACCTTTTATTTCTTCATTTCAATATTATCCTTCTAGATTTACTTTCCATATCATTAGAATTTTATGTAAGTGGTTAATATTGGTTTAGGATCTCTTCCATGTGCATTGTTCCAAACCCTATATCCTATCCATATTTTCCATCTTACACTAAGGTCTTGCCCCATAGCCTTTCCTTTTATTTCATTGATTTATGAGTTAATTGTTCATGTTTGGTGGGACCCTTTACTTTTTAAACTAGTGGGCTACATGTTGTTTTCTTATTCACCTCACGATCCTATGATGGTGTCACAGGATAGACCCAATTGATTATAGGATGGTGAGGCTTTGTCACTTATCAATTATTTATTAAGCAATGATTTATGTTGATATCTTATGTTATGTTCAGCGTTCCTCTTGGTTAAAGATTAGATTACTGATACATCCATCTTTCAACACATGTTTATTTTCAATGGTGATCTTTTAATCTATCTAAAAAGATGCTCAATAGATACTCTACCTCACTGGTGCTCAGAGAATAAACTGATGCAAAGATCGACGGTCCTCGTGATCCCATGATCAAACTTGCTCAAAGATTATTCAATCTAGGATCACTATATGGTGTCACATGTCTTGGTTCTTTTGTGACTAAGAGCGTGGGACCAAGATGTGTGGTAGTTGGTAACAAATGGAGGTGGTTGATTGGTTAAATTTTATAGTAGAGTTTTTAAATGTTGAAGTTGTCGATTATGCGAGGGTTAAAATATTTGCAACTTACATGCTAATCTTTTAGCACATTGGTAAAATCGACGAAGATTTTTTGATCCAGTCAAAAAGGTGATCAAATTTTATTTCATGAGGATGAGTTTATGTTGCTAGTGATGGTTAAAGAAAGGTAGGGATTGATGGTTCTTGTGATCCAATTTAATCGATTTTTATCTAGCACGGGATCACGAGATCTTGCCACATGTTTGTGGTTGGCCAGTGTTGTTAAGGATGATGTTGGATGATGAGGTGGTGACTTGGAAATTTCTATTTGTTGATTTATCAGTCCACATTCCATGTCAAAAGTAGGCATTCAAATGGACCAGTGATTTTTGTTTGATTTTACAGCAGGGGAAGGATCAATGGTTTGTTGCACATAGTGTGAGGATTAGTAGACAATGATTGAAAGCTAAAATGGAGGTAGGCCATCATACTATCATGAGATTTTCATAGGGAAGTAAGGAGGAGCTTGAGAAGCAAGCACAAAGATGTGATAGGTTTTTTTATTTATGGGCATTTGATGTGGCATGCACAAGAATCAAGGGGTCACTTACGATCAAAAAATTCTGAAGATTTTCAGGTTTATAGTGAGTTGACAATAAGATTTAATATTGTAAAGGAAAAGATATGTAGAATATTGTTACATGCAAATAATGTTTTTAGTGTTCAAGGAGTAAAATCATGAGGTTTTTCCAGTGTGTATAAATTTAAAAGTTATAAGTTCTTCTTCCTAGTAGACTTCATTTGATGTAGGAGCATCTCGGGTCCTTGGCAATCCTGTGTCACCAAAAATATTTTGGAGTTTGTTTGTGTTGCTCGGTTCCTACTTTGACTAAGTTGGTCGATTTCCTTTGGTTACCAAGTGTGGTTGGTCATTTCCTGGGTGGTCGGTTATTTCACTAGCGCTTGGCATTGCTTGTTTGCTGCTCAATTATCCTTGCTCATCGACAGGTTTAGTTTTAGTTTCTATTCAGGTCGACTTGTGCATTTATATTGGATCATAGATTTAATGTTGGAATCTATCATTGGGAAGCATGTGGTCCTAGATCTGACTGTTACTTTCATTAATTATGGATCTAAAGCCCGACTTAGTTTAGTAGCCTCTTGTATAAATGTAGTTGTTTGGTTGTAGTTTAGGGAGTCAGTTTTTGATAGAAGATAGCATACATTAGATTGGAGATTTGTAATAGATCCTCATATATTTGAGGACTTCTGAGATTCATTTTAATATCAGGCCATAATCAGGAAGGCCTTACAACCCGGCATGTATGATTCAATTGATGAAAATATATGAAAGTTTTTGCATTCTCTCTCTCACTATGGTGTTTGTTTGCTTCCGCATGTGTTGAGAAAGCTTGGATCATCAAGGTGTGCCATCCTTTGGCCCCTCTTGACCCCTACCTTATGTCAGGTGGTATCAAAGCGAGGTGAGATCTTGATCTAGGTCTGTGGATCTAGGTTTGCAAGTTCCTCTTGAAGCCCTAGTTGATTGTTGTAGGGTAGCAGATTGCGATCTGACCTGCAATCGCAAAGGGTTGTCAAGATGGTTCATGGGAGGTGAGATGAAGATCCAAGATTGGAAGATATGCTTAGACAAATTGCTACTAAGTTAGAAGCAGTTGAAACAGCCCAAAGAAGAGGTAGACATCTTGAATATGTTATTGATGATGAAGTTGAAGAAGAATAGGCGAATGCAGAACCTGCACCTGTTATGGATCAAGGTGAAGAAAGATTTTTTAAGGCTTTGACAAGTTTGAAGTCTAAAACACATTTTAATCCTCCTGAGTATGGTGGGAAGGTGTATTTTGATGAATTGGTGGACTGGATCACCAAGATGGAAAAGTATTTTGAATATGAAAACATTCATGAAGATAAGAAGGTGAAGATTGCAAGCACTAAGTTGAAGAGTCACACATCCCTATGGTGGGAACATCTGTAATTGGTTAGGAAGAGGAAAGGAAAAGAAAAAATCAAGGTATGGAATAAGATGGTAAATAAATTGAAAGGAAATTTCTTACCCTGTGATTATCAAATTAACCTAGTTCGACGAATGCAAAGTCTAAGGCATAAAGATAGCTCGGTAAAAGAGTATACTAAGGAATTCTATAGATTGGATATCAGATCTGGATATGATGAATAGATCTGGACATGATGAAGATGATGTGGAAAGGATTGGTAGATAATTGAATGGTTTGAGAGTTTCCATCCAAGAGGAAATTAGTATGGTCAAGTTGGAGAACATTGAAGAGGCTTATCAGTTTGCTTTGAAAGCCGAGGAGAAATTGAATAAGAGACATGAACATAGATAGAGAGGAAGAGGTGGTAGATTCCCTAGAGGAAGGGGTAGATCTAATGGTGAAAATGGTAGATCTGAACCTGAAAAGACAAATTTGGACAAAGGCAAGATAGAGTGTAAAGGTGAAAGTTCATCTAGAGGCAAAGGTAGTAACTACCGAGGTGGTTATAGCAGAGGAAGTTTTCGAGGAACTTGCTACAATTGTGGAGAAGGACATAGGTCATTTGAATGTACATAAATGAGTAAGAAGGCTGGTAGTAGTAGAAATGCTTTGGTGCAAGAAGAGCCACTGAATGAACCTAAAAAGGAAAAATAACTTGGTGGTAAGGAGAGCATTATGGAATGAAAGCAAAAAGGAAGATCCAGTAAGGAAAAGTTTAATCAAGACGAGATGTAGAGTTTTTGATAAAGTTTGGAAGGTAATCATTGACAGTGGTAGCTCAAAGAATCTGGGATCTGAGGAGATGGTCACAAAATTGCAGTTGGAAAGGCTAGAACATCTAAAGCCCTATCAGAATGGAGAATGTGTACTGATTACAGAGCAATCAATAAGATAATAGTGAAGTATAGGTTTCCTATATCGAGAATGGATGACATCATGGATAGCTTGACTAGAGAAAAATATTTCACAAAGATTGAATTGAAAAGTGGATATCATTAGATCAAAATCAGAGAAGGTGATGAATGGAAGACTTCTTTCAAGACAAAAGAAGGTTTGTATGAGTGGTTGGTTATGCCTTTTGGTTTAACTAATGCACCAAGTACTTTTATGAGGTTGATGAATGAAGTTTTGAGGAAATTATTGGGTAAATTTGTGATTGTATATCTTGATGATATTCTAATATTTAGTAAGACCAAAGAAGAACATTTGTTGCATGTTACACAAGTTTTGCAGAGGTTGACAGAGGAAAAGTTACTGATAAATCTGAAAAAGTGTTCATTTATGAAAGAGGAGATTGTGTATTTGGGATTTGTGATTTTAGCTAATAGTTTGAAGATGGATCTTGAAAAGGTTGAAGCTATTTTGAATTGGCCTACACTTGTGAATGCTAGTGAGGTAAGATCATTTCATGGTTTGGCAAGTTTTTACCAAAAGTTCATAAGGAATTTTAGTTCAATTTGTAATGCTATGACTGATACTATGAGAGGAGACAAAAGATAATTCAAGTGGACACATGGGGCTGATAAAAGTTTTGAGAATCTGAAGTAGAAGGTTGTTGAATTACCTGTTTTGGCATTACCTGATTTCAGTAAAGTATTTCAAGTAGAATGTGATGCAAGTGGAAGTGCAATTGGAGCTGTGTTGAGTCAAGAACATAAACCTATTGCTTTCTTTAGTGAAAAGTTGAATGATGCTAAAAGGAAATATTCTGTGTATGATCAATAATTCTATGCTATTGTTCAAGCATTGAAGAAATGGAGACATTATTTGATACCAAGTGAATTTTTGTTGTATACTGATCATAAGGCTTTACAATATTTGGGTAGTTAGAATAAGTTGAATCAGAGACATATAAAGTGGGTTGAGTATTTGTAGAGTTATACATTTGTGATAAAGCATAAGAGTGGAGTCACTAACCGAGTTGCTAATGCATTGAGTAGAAGGAGATCTTTGATGACCGAGATGAAAATTGAAGTTCTTGGATTTGACGAGATGAAAGGTTTGTATGAAAATGAACCTGATTTTTCTGAGCCATGGAGAAAGTGCAGAGCACCTATTCAAGATCAACAAGATACTAAATGGGATGAATATTTTATTCAGGAAGGTATGTTGTTCAAAGGTATTCAGTTGTGTATACCGAGAGGATTAATGAGAACTAATTTGATAAAGGAGAAACATAGCAGTGGTTTGGTTGGACATTTTGGTATTGATAAAACATGGAATTTTCTTAAGGAAAAGTACTTTTGGCCGCAGTTGTATAAAGATGTTCATAAATTTGTGAAAAGTTGTGGAATTTGTCAAGTTGAAAAAGGAGTAAGTCAGAATACTAGTTTGTATGTACTAATTTTTGTACCTAAGAAACCTTGGATTAACATCAGTATGGACTTTGTTCTTGGCTTACCAAAGACAATAAGAGGTAATGATTCTATATTTGTTGTTGTGGATAGATTTTCTAAGATGGCACATTTTATACCTTGTAGAAAGACATCAGATGCAGTACATGTAGCAGATCTTTTCTTTAAGGAAATTGTCAAATTGCATGGATTACCGAGGAGTATTATCTCTGACCGAGACAGTAAATTTGTTGGATACTTTTGGAAGACACTTTGGAAGAAATTTGGCACTGAGTTGAAATATAGTTCTAAATTTCACCTACAAACCGATGGACAGACTGAAGTTGTGAACAGAAGTTTGGGAAATCTTTTGAGATGTTTAGTTGGAGACACACCGAGTAATTGGGATTCTGTGTTGGCACAAGCAGAGTTTGCATACAATAAATCAATAAATAGGAGTACTGGAAAAACACCATTTGAGATTGTGAATGACATACAACTAAGAGGAATATCTGATTTGAGAGATATTGATGATGAAAATAAGAGAAGTGTTGAAGGAGTAAAGTTTGTTGAGTACATGAAGACATTGCATGAAGATGTGAAGCTGAAGCTGGAAGACAGCAATCAGAAATACAAAGACAGAGCTGATACATCAAGAAGACATAAAATTTTTGATGTTGGTGATGAAGTGATGGTTCATTTGAAGAAAGGTCAATTTCCTATTGGAACATATGGAAAGCTAAAGATGAAGAATTTTGGACCTTGCAAGATTTTGAGGAAATTTGACAGTGGAAATGCATATGAGATTGAGTTACCTGATGACATGGACATATCACTGATTTTCAACATTGTTGATTTGTATGAGTATCATGAACCTAATGAAGAAATGTCAGTACTGAAAAAATATCCTAAGAAGCAGAATGAAGAGATTGAACAAATTCTGAATCAAAGAGTTGGCAAGAGCACACGAGGAAAATAGTATATGGAATATCTAGTAAAGTGGAATAATAGACCAATGGAAGACAGTTCATGGATTTCACAGTCTGAGTTGGATGCAGCTCAGATCATACCTATCAAATGATTCAGAGAATCATTTCTAAATAACCCCAAGTGTCTGATGCAGGAGCATCTTGGGTCCTTGGCAATCCTGTGTCACCAAAAATATTTTGGAGTTTGGTTGTGTTGCTCGGTTCCTACTTTGACTAAGTTGGTCGGTAGTTGGTCAGTTTCCTTTGGTTACTGAGTGTGGTCGGTCATTTCCTGGGTGGTTGGTTATTTCACTGGCGCTCGGCATTGCTTGTTTGCTGCTAAGTTATCCTTGCTCACCGATGAGTTTAGTTTTAGTTTCTATTGAGGCCGACTTGTGCATTTATATTTGATCATAGATTTAATGTTGGAATCCATCATTGGGAAGCTTGTGGTCCTAAATCTGACTGTTACTTCCATTAAGTATGGATTTGAAGGCCGACTCAATTTAGTAGCCTCTTGTATAAATGTAGTTGTTTGGTTGTAGTTTAGGGAGTCAATTTTTGATAGAAGATAGCAGACATTAGATTGGAGATTTGTAACAAATCCTCGCATGTTTGAGGACTTCTGAGATTCATTTTAATATCAGGTCGTAATTGGGAAGGCCTTACAGCCTGGCATGTATGATTCAATTGATGAAAATATATGAAAGTTTCTGCATTCTCTCTCTCACTATGGTGTTTGTTTGCTTCCATATGTATTGAGCAGGCTTGGATCATCAGGGTGTGCCATCCTTTGGCCCCTCTTGACCCCTACCTTACATCATCATTATTTAGATATTAATAGAAATGGATACTCTAAAGAAAGTATGTGACTTCTAGAACATGGCCAAATTTATGAAGATATAAAACAAAATAGAAAATCTCATTTTAATTGTCAATTAATCAAGATTAAGTTGCACAAAGTTCTCTTTTTAATAAAAGTGCTAAGATTTTATCTTAAAATTAAGTTTTGACAATTAAATGATTTTTTCAAGTTTTAATATTAGAAATGATTTGATTTAATTATGCAAGGGGGATTATCAGGGTTAAAAAATTATGTCTAGTTAATTATGCCTTTGATATTTATAATTTGTTGTGAGGCAATTTAATCGAGATTAGGGGCTTAGGTTCTCCTAGACAAATTTTAGGTGATTACATTTGACCCTCTTTAAATTGATGTGCAAGAGACGAGTTGATTCAAAGAATATATTGAAGCCAAATTAGAGAATAACCTGATGTGAAGGGATGAGACTATTTTTGATAAAGAGAAACTGACTTTGAACTTGATTGAATGAAGATTGATTGAAGATCAAACATATTAGCTCCAGACTTGGTCGAGCGAACACTAATGAGTGAGACTAGAGTATCCAGCTTGATATGAAGTGATGAGACTAAATATATGTCAAAGAGACTGAAATAACTACTTTGACAAGGATTTTGAGGAATCCAATCACCCAATTGAGAGACAATACCTAATTGATATGAGTCTTTATGAACCTGATATGCCCTGGGAATGATTTTAGATTGATATGGGTTTTGATGAACCTGACATGCCCCAAGAGATAAAATAGATGTATGTTTGAGTGACCTGATATGAAGAAATGAGATCACTCTTTCAGAGAGATGTGACCTGATATGGTTCTTGATGAAGATGAAATACCCCAAGCCATGAGGCTTGAATTGATTTACTGATTAGGATTGATTTCAAAAGAAGATTTTCTATATTGTCATGCCCCCTTAGGATCAAAATTGAAATGAGGCCAAGAGTTTAGAGCCCAATTTAATTGATTGAATAGGTAAATCACACTTAGTGAGATTAGGGTTGATAAGATTAGATTGCCAATAGATTCATAATAGATTGGAGCTTGCTCGAAGCTATTATGAGATGTTGTTGACCAGTCTTGAGTAAATTTTGACCAAGTTTGACTAAGGTTGACCAGATTGAAAGCATTTAGATTTGATAAATTTTCATGAGATAGACCTTGGAGGTTCAAGAAATGAAGGCATAAGTGAGCAGGAAGTGATAATGTTAGTGGTCAACTGTGTTTGATAAAGAAGGGTTGACTTTGTAATTTGACTAGGCAAACAAACTCAAATTTTAATTTTGATCTAAAAAATGGATTCCGGACCTCAAAATTAGCTAGGGATGCAATTTTTGTGAGATTTAGAGCACTTTTAAAATTAGGTCAAAATCTATAAAAAGGACCCAAATGGGTCATTTTTAATTCATTTGCTACAATTGACTTTTGAGAGCCCAAAGACCTCAAGAGATTTAAAGATACCAATTCCAAACCA